>JADMNL010000034.1:124170000-124465000 GCA_016271365.2 Neoceratodus forsteri | reverse complement strand
TCAGTCACTTATCGGAGATCACTATCCTCCCCAAGGCTCTCAGCGACCACTCTCCCATCATGTTCAAATGGTCCAATAATTACACCAAGCCCCCGGTGAGAATAATTACCAACAGAGTTCTCTTAAGGGGCCACCTAGAAGCATTAAAGGTGGATCTCTATCACCATGACTGGTCTCCGGTCTATAATACACACAATGTTGACGCTACCCTAGATTACTTCATTCGCCACTTTAATGAAATTTGTGATCGGCATGCCCCTATGAAAACTAGGAAAGTCAAGTGCCATGCAACCCTGGTTCTCCCTGGCCTACTTGACTTGCTAATTCAAAGGACTGCCTATGGCTGAGGGCACGTGCTTCTAGTAAGCAGGTAGACCTGCAAAACTATAAGAAAGCACGTAATGACTGCACTCTGGCTATACGGGCTGCTAAAAATCAATACTACAAGGAAGCCCTCACCAAAACCTGGCGTGATGGCAGAAAGTTTTGGAACAACTTAAAGGAACTAACTGGTAAAGACTGCAGAACTGACCACATTATGCTTAACATAGAAGGCCTCTCACTCTTGATCCTAGAACAATTGCCAATTCTTTCAATAACATCTTCTCAGACCTGAGTGGGGCACTCCCCCGACTCCTTCAACCCACCCAGCCTCTTCTGATGCTCAAATAATTAGTTCCTCTACCCTTCCCACCCTCCTTTTTACTTCAAAACAATCACAATCACAACCAGGGAAGCTCGAAAACACCTCCTAAAGGTTCTGGGCAAAACTAGATTCGGCCATGATGCATTGGATCTGAAATTCGTAACTCTGTCCTTGGAAGAAATTCTGACCCCACTGACACATATACTCAACACCTCTCTCAGGTACTCACAATTCCCAGTAAAGTGGAAGTCTGCGATAGTCACTCCAGTCTTCAAGAGTGGAAACTGGACACTTACTGAGAACTATCACCCAATCTCTATCTTACCGCCACTCTCGAAAGCACTTGAGAGAATAGTTGCGGACCAGCTAGGCGAATACTTTGAAAAGCACCAGCTGCTATGTCCTGAGCAACATGGCTTTAGAAAGCACCACAGCACCACAACTGTGCTGCTTGAACTTACGGGCTATGTAAACTACTCCCTTGACCGAGGTCTCCTTGTTGGCGCAGCCTTCATCGACTTATCGAAAGCATTTGACACTGTCAGCCATGCTCTCCTGATCAAACAGCTCAATAGCATTGGTCTCTCCCCTGACACTGTATCTAGGTTTTCCAGCTATCTGTTGGAGAGGTCTCAGCAGGTCAAGATTGCCAATACCTTATCTGATAGCCGTCAAGTCTGCTCAGGTGTGCCTCAAGGGTCTATTTTGGGCCCGCTCTTGTTCAGCCTCTTTCTTAACCAACTCTCCTCTGCCTGCAACTGTTATCTACTCCTTTATGCAGACGATGCCGTACTGTTTACCAGCGACTCTAACCCAGTCGCTCTTGAAGGCAAATTCCAGACCAACTTTTCAGCGGCGGAAAGATGGTTTAAAGATCAGAAACTGGTGATGAACTATACAAAGACTAAAGCTATGTTGTTCTCCACTGCCCAAAATCGGAACAGAGTCCACCCACTTCTGATCACAAACGAGGTGGGTTCTCCCCTGGAACTTGTACAGAATTTCAAATACCTGGGGATCACGCTGGACAGCACAATGACTTTCGGCCACACTGACATAGTCACCAAGGCTGTTAATACACACATTGTCTGTTGCACAGACACAAGCATAGCCTCACCCCTGAGGCCTTTAAACTAGCAGTGCAAAGTTCTATTGTGACCCTAATTGACTATGGGCTGGTAATATAAGGGTCGGCCACAGAAACTGCCCTATGCCATATTAAAGTTGCTTTAAACAAAGCCTGCCGACTTACCACAGGAGCCGCACGCATGACGCACATGTGTGACTTGTATGCCCAGGCTAACTGGCTTCAGTTCCCTGACAGACTTTTCTAACAGTCCTGCTTACTAGAAAAAGCTAGTCTCAGACTGGTTCCTGTAGGGGTTCTGAATCTTCTCTCCCCCAATACTAACCTTCACAACACTCGAAGTGCAGACTGTTGAACATTTAAAATTCCCCACTGCCGCACCTCCTTGGGCCAAAGGTCCTTCGCTTTCCATGCCCCTGGGTGGCTAAACTCTCTACTGCCGGACATCTCCTTGCAAAGCTTGATTGGTCTCTTTAAAAGACTGCTGCGACAGCAGCTACTAGAGAATGCCAGCTGTACCTGCTTCCAATAATGTCTTACGCATGTTTCCCCGGACTTCCGATGACCTTACGCTAACCCACTCCTGCAGTGCCTTCTATTCTTGTGCCCCAGCCTCTTATTATCTCACGCTGCTCTCAGTTCCTGCTCACTCATCCACCCGCCACCCTCCTACCCATATCCATTTCCAGTGCCCACCTCCCCTCCCTCAATTGTCCTAACCTACTCTCCTCCCAACTTCCTCCCCGAGTCTTCTTCCTTCTCTACCTCACTCCTTCCCCTGTACACTCAGCTGTCATCTCTCCTCTCTCTTCTTCCCCTCGCTCCTCTTATCTCCTCTCCCCCCTCCTCTTCCCTTAACCTTGTAACAATACCCAACTTACTGTACTTGACTCTGGTAACCAACATAGCCTCTGTAAAAATGCCTAACTACTGCAACTTAGACTCTGGCTACTGTGATCAGCCAATGACCTTGTACATGCTGTGCTTGCACTACTCTGTCACTTAAGCACAACTGTGTTGTAGTTTACTTATGTTTTACGTTACTTATAGCTTTGTCTAGACGCGGAACCTATTTAATGAGCTTGTACTCAAAGGTATTATCCAAGATCTTGATAAATAAATAAAATAAAAATGATGCTGGTTAGCAGACTGCTAATCAGGTTTCCAAAATTAATTCATGCCTTGCTAATGCAGGTGACAACTATGTCATTTCTCTTCCCATTGGACTTACTACATCCAGTAACAACCTCCAAGCCTGAATTTACCAAAAAAAAAAATTCAAGCAGTGATGGTCACGTTTTTGCAAGGCAGTCTCATTAACTACAGCACCATGTTTTTTCCGTCATTAAACAATACAGAGAGAAACATAACTCATCTTTACAGAGCACGTTAACATAAACATTTTCCAGTCAGCTATTCAATGGCATCATCCTTATAGGGCATAATTTTGTAAGACAGCCCTGGAAAACTTTTCACTCTGATAAGAAGCTGAACAGACTCTTAATCATTCAACTTCCAATAACTGAAAAGAAAGACCGTCGTTTATCACACACCAGCTACAGCTTTCTGACCACAGTGACACACTGTCTGGCACACAATGTTCTGCATAGTGATAGAATGAAAAATTTAAATTTCCCAAAAGCTGGCTTCATTCGGCAAGGGTAGCAGTACACAGTTTTAAGATGAACAGTCACCTAATTTAGTTAATCTGATACAACAGGAAGTACCTTATTAAAGTAAATTTCTAAGTTTTTTTATCCATCTGTTTGGACTTCATAGTTCGTTACCTTAAGGCAGCACTAGCCCATTTTGGGCAAAAGTAGAGTTTTTACACATGCCCTCTTTGGGTGGGAAGGCATCGTAACCAAAGCTGATCCCAAGGCTAGTCGATACCTTCCACTTCCTGGTCCACCAGCCTGCCCCCACACTCAAGACATTTTGTGATGTCTAAGCAGGGAGAGCTCAGGGGTGCACCCCATGCAAGTCTATGGGGACATTTGTCAAGGCATATATAAATATCTTTAAGCAACCTTGGAGAAAAATGAAAACCACTGCTCAACTAATAGGGCCCAGTTAGTTGAGCAGTGGCTTTCATTTTCACCAAAGTTGTTTAAAGATATTTATATATGCCCTAAACTGTCCCCACAGACTGTATAGGTTACACTAACAGGGAAGAGCCAGTGGACCAGGAAGTGAAAGGATCAACTGACCATGGGTTTAGCTCAGTTATGATCTCTTCCACCCAAAAAAGGCCATCCATAAAAATTCTACTGTTGCTTAAAATGGGCTAGTGTTGCCAACAAGGTAATGGCTGTAGCAACTGAAACAGAAAATTACTTTAAATCCTTGCCAGTGGTTGATTCTTTTTTTTTTTTTTCTCTCTCCTTTTTATGAACAAATGTCTCCTTGACTGTTGTTCCTCATGTTGTACTCTCCCGGGTCGTTTCTGAAAATAGGCATAATACTTGTCTAGCGTACTTACCCTGTAAACAAAAGTTAAATAAATAAATACATTTTTTGTTCAAAACGGGAGCCACGAGTCATTTGTGTGTGTTGTGCAAGCAATAACACATAATAGGGTGTGGTTAGTCTGGATAAACTCATGCATAGGGGTGTAATGATGCACTAGGCCACAGGCAGAATGCCCTTCCTGCCCCATGACCACATTTATCCATACTCATCTACACCCTGGAGTGTGTTACTGTGCTTATAAAATGGTTACAGATTGAGAAAGATTATATGGTTTAATAAAACTGTAAAAAATAATTTAATACTAAACAGCCCCTCTACTTGCCCCTAGGATGTCCAGATTTCAATGGGCACTGTGCAGTACAGTGTTCTGTGTAACTGACCCACCGGGTCAGCAAGACTGCAATTTTGTTTTGATCTTGGTAGCAAGTGTCATAAAACTACTGGCACTCACACAACTGCTGGCTGGGCTAGCATGGTCGGCACAGGGCCAGTCTCAGGGTCATGAGGGAGAATGAACATGCCTGACAGGACAGCTAAAGTTATTTTAACTGTGAGGGAGGGAGGGAGCATTTTTTTTTCTTTTTACCTTACCCAAAAAAAAATGAAGCAGACAGTGACCATGTAGCACGAACACAACATGGTAGAAAAATGGTTTTCAACAGTTCCATGAAGGGGCACGTATATTTCTTGACTTGTTTTTTAAAAAAAGAAAAAATGTGTGTAGTTTTTTTTTTGGGGAAGAAGGCATGGCTAGATCCTCTTAGCCACAGCGCTTCACTGTTCCTATCCACTGCTGGGCTCATCACCCTCCCCCGATAACCCCAGAAACATGGCTCACGCCTGACTTCAAGGTGTATGCCAACGTCTACCACGCCTCCCCCAATGCAAGGCTCCAGCATGCTGTACCTCTGGTCTCCACCAGAAGCCAAGCATGTGCGCCCCCCCAAGAAGATGAGCTGTCCCTTGGACACTAAAGTCTCCCCAGCTGGCCATTCAGCTCCCAGGGCTCGTTCCCGAACCTAGGTCGCCAGCGTCATGAGCAGTAGAGCTACCACTGCGCTGACCCATCCCTACCCATTCTATAAATTTACTTTTAGTACAACTCCCTAATGATGCACACTAGCCGACAATGCTATAAAGTTTAAACTGACACTGACTATTTGAATTTTGTCCAAAATGAGACTCTGAAAAACAGCAAGAACAGAAGCGAAGCCCAACAGGCATATTCTGCTCAGCACCAGAGTATTCACAGGTGATTATTTCCAACAGGTCTCAAAACTTTAGGGTAAACCTCTGGTTTGGGACTAGTAAATTTAAATAAATCACTGTTAAATTACAATTATACTGATGGTCAGCAACTGCTTTGATGGCACTTTTGGAGTGTGGTATCTAAAACTGCTGTTAATTATACGCACAATGAACCTTAAATGAAATTCAAAGTCATCAAGACCCGTGTCCTAAGGGTAATGATCATATTCATCTGAAGGAAACATTAGGCCTCTGTTTCTGATCACCTCAGAGTGGCTCAGACAATGTTCGAACAAAACAACTCAAGTCCAAGTCTGAGTAACTCTAAAATTGCTTGACAGAAGCTATATGTTCATAAGTCAGAACGGCAGAGGTTACACAAAATCAGCTCCCTCTCAAGGCAGGATTTGTGCAAACTGGTCTGGCAGATTTTTTAGTATCCATACAGGACAATTATTTCCAGGTGCACGCTTTCTGCTGGGATTTGAGATGAAAGAAAAATGTCTTGCACACAAATACAGTGTATTATTTTTCAGCACCTTTCATACACATGCCATCCCAAAGACTTTATAAAGCAATTAGACACCAGTAGTGCACAGACTATACAGCTGTACTGTGCAAGAAAGGAGAGCTGCTGACAGCAACTCTACATCTTCAAGAATGAACTTCTCCATAACTGAACACTCTTTGGTCTTACGAGCTTGAGAAGACAGGACCCTCTTACTACCAGGATTTTTTGGGCAGGCGGCATGGGCACCAATGCATGGTGTCTTCCATGCACCAGGAGGGTATACAGCAGAGCGGGCTCTAATCATTTCAGTACCCTAAAAAAAAAAAAAAAAGAAAGAAAGAAACAGCAGGAGGAAGATGACCATTTGGTAACAAGTATCAAATAAAAACTAAGAGTAAGATATCCCATTTGTCCACTGAGAAGGTAGGACAACACTAACAAGTTTCTGAAGCCTGTACCTATTCAGTGGTGATGGGGGGGGGGGTTGTAAATAAGGCTGAAGTGAGACCAAGGAATTGGGGTGGGGGCGAGTGTTACTCCATGGAAGAGATATTCTTGAAGATCTTGAGTTACAGTAAGTAACTTTCCTATCTTCCAAAAATCAATCTTCTCCACCAAGTACTGCTCTGTGGTCTACTAGCAAGCTTTAGTTTAAGACCCTCAGACTAGGAAGGCTGCAGACCTAGGACTCTAAAGGAGAGCAGGCTTTGTAATACAACCAATCTGAAACCTGCTTCCTGGAGTGAATATTCAGCACATAGTCTCACATGAAGTTGTGAACACTACTCCAGACAGCAGGGGAGCAGAACAAAAGATTGACTATTACAATATCGACACGCGTTTGATCGATGTCGAAATACCGGCGCGTTTATGATATCAACATCATAAATACCAACCTCAACAGCAGTCAGCTACTGGAGTAGTAGTTAAGCAGTTGAGAAAGACTTCAAGTCAATTTGTGGAATGGAAAGAGCTAAATTTTCAGAACATCAGTGGTCAGAGAATTGAAACAACATGCCCTGGATAATGGACTCAGACTTTCCTATTACATAAAGATACATAGGGACTGAGGGGAATATAATGTTGTAACTTAGAATATTAGACAAGACATAGCATATGTAGAAGAATATTAGACAAGAAATAGCATATGTAGATATTTTCTTTAGGAACAGGAAGAACAGGGCACTCCGCCTGAATTTGCTCCAACTGAGGGATGGGCGCCTGCTCCAGCCATCATCCCCTGCTTGAAAGACTGCTTCTCAGCACCTCAGGAGACTGCCCCTTATCAGGTACCCAGCCCGAAACTGCTCCAACCGAAGGATGCTACGCCTGCTCCAGCCACTGTCCCCTGGTCGGAAGACCATTTCCCAGTGCCTCATGAGACGGCCCCTGATCAGGCACTCTGACATGAATTTGCTCCAACCAAGGGATGCGGCGTGTGCTCCAGCCACTGTCCCCTGCTGAAAAGATCACTTCCCGGTGCCTCGGGAGACTGCCCTGATCGGTCGCTCCAGCCCAAATTTGCTCCAACCGAAGGATGCAACGCCTGCTACAGCTACTGTCCCCTGCTTGAATAGTCTTACCTTTTTAGCCAGTCACAAGTCCTTAGCCAGTAGATTTTTTTTTTTTTTTTACACTCTAACTGAACTCTAGCCAGTAATTTAATATTAACTTGCAGGGGCAACTGATGGTCCACTTCAGAATGGTTTCTTGTTATACAGCAATATAGTTATGCCACCTTGTGGTTATTCTTATGTACTGTGCCTGGACCACATACTTTTTAGAAAATTGCTACCATATACAGTCGTGGCCAAAAATACTGGCGCCCTTGCACTTTTTAAAATAACTCAATTCCTCTAAACATAAGTTGAAATTAACAACAGTACAGTATTTGGCTCCACAATTCTTTATTTCGTTGTTAATATTACAGAACCTTTGTTTTTGATTCAGAATTTAATATATCCTTTTAAATCAGAAAATGAAAAGAAATGGCATTGACAAAATTATTGACACCCTAGACTTAATATTTGGTAGCACAGCCTTTGGTCAAAATAACTGCAATCAACCACTTCCTATAGCCATGGATGAGCTTCCTGCACCTCTCTACTGGCAGTTTGACCCACTCTTCTTGTGCAAACTGCTCCAGTTCTCCCAGATTTTAAGGGTGCCTTTTCCCAACTGCTGTTTTCAGATCTCTCCACCGGTTTTCAATGGGATTTAGATCTGGACTCACTGCTGGCCACTTCAGAACAGTCCAGCGTCTTGTCTTGAACCATTCCTGGGTGCTTTTTGAAATGTATTTGGGGTCATTGTCCTGCTGGAAGACCCATGACCTTCGACGGAGACCCAGCTTTCTGACACTGGGTTCAACAATGCGCTCAAAAATGGCCCGGTAATCTCCAGATTTCATGATGCCATGCACACGTTCAAGGCAGCACAGCAACCCCAAAACATCACTGAACCTCCTCCATGTTTGACTGTAGGGAAGGTGTTCTTTTTTTTGAAGGCTTCATTTTGTTTTCTGTAAACATAGAGATGATGTGCTTTACCAAAAATATCTAATTTGGTCTCATCTGTCCACAGGACATTCTCCCAGAAGGATTTTGGCTTGTTCAGGTGTGTTTTGGCAAACCCCAGTCAGGCTTTCTTATGTCTCTCTCACTCAGCAGTGGGGTCCTCCTGGGCCTCCTACCATATAACCCCCTTTCATTGAGTTGGCGACAGATGGTGTGAGTTGAAACTCATACCTTGTGTCTGAAGGTCAGCTTGAATCTGTTTGGCAGTTGATCGAGGTGCTTTCTCCACCATTCGTACAATCCTGCGCTGCAATCTTCGATCAAGTTTTCTCTTGCGGCCACGTCCAGGGAGGTTGGTTACAGTGCTATGGGCCTTAAACATCCTAATAACATTACGTATGGTGGAAACAGAACATCAAGGTCTCTGGAGATTGATTTGTAGCATTGAGATTGTCCATGCTTGGCTGCAATCTTCTGTCTGACCTCCTCAGACAATTCTCTGGCTGTCTCTTTTCTCCATGCTCATTGTGGTACACACAGTGACACAAAACAGGATAATGGGTCCTTTTCTCTATTCAAACTGGTCGAATGAGTGATTTTTATATTGCAGGCACCTGCAACTCACCACAGGTGAGTTCAATTCCAAACTGAAGGAGAATCACCTGCTTGAAATCTAATTATTTCTAACTACTTCTAAAAGGTGCCAATAATTTTGTCCAGGCCATTTAAGGATTTCTGTGTGGAATAAGCCAAGACTAAGTAATTTTTTCTGCTTTTTGTGTTTTATTCCACTGCAAACCAAAGAAATACATATGTGGATACCAAAATATTTTTTTAATTTCAAAAATTTTCTGGAAGGAATGGTGCATTATTAGAAAAAACTGCAAGGGCGCCAATATTTTTGGCTACGACTGTATAAAGAGATGACATAATAGCAAACAGAGGAATAACTGATTTATTGTCACAAGTTAGAGAACAGTAACTTAAGTACCAGAGTTACAAGTGAGCCAAGTAAAAGGTCTGTCGGTCATTCATTTTTCGTTGTTTATTTTTCCGATCTTGTGAGCATGTCGGTATTTAGGTGATGATCTTTCCAGCGCTGAGATAATGGGAGTCGATATTTCATACCAGACCCGACAGCAGCCCTATATATTTCTGATATGGGGTCAAAACTAAGCAGAGTCACTAAGGCATTCATTGCTTGGATAGACTGAGCTCTGACGAGCCCTCCAGTTACTGCCTTGCTAACATGTCATCATGCTGAATGCCACTGGCAATCCAATTCAACAAGCACAGTTTGGAAACGGAAGTCCATTTCGATTGCGGTCAAAATAGGAAAAAAAAAAAAAATAGCCGAGACTTGGCTTGATTCTGGCAAGGTAAAAGCCAGGGACACTGGTTTACCGGGATTGAGAAAGGGCATATTCCATTTTGCACATAGTAAAAAAAGAGTATCATCACCGGTGTCTGCTAAGCCAAAATCTGTTTTTACCAGTGTTTGGTTTTGTGTACTTTAACAATTTTTAACTCTGCTAACATGCATTTTAGCAATTTTTACCTCCACTATTACACATCCTTCCATCCTTGTACCAATTTGAAGTTATTTTAGGTACAAGATGTGATGGCAGCAGCAACACTACAGCCCCCATCCCTAAGGTGTGATGGAAGCAGCACTACGGCCCCATCCCTCAGGTGCGATGGCAGCACCAACAGCACTATGACCTCCCTCCCTCCCTCAGGTGTGACAGAAGCAGCAGTACTGTGGCCCCCATCCCTTAGATGTGATGGCAGCAGTACTACGTTCACCATTCCTCAGGTGTGATGGCAGTATCAGCACTATGGCCCCCATCCCTCAGGTGGAACGGCAGCAGTACTACATTCCCCATCCACCAGTGGTGATGGCAGAAGCACTACAGCCCCCAACCCTTCGGTGTGATGGCAGTAGCAACAATGCAGTCCACATCCCTCTGAGGTGATGGCAGTAGTGACAGCACTATGATCCCTTTCTTCAACACCCACACCCCATAAGCACAAGTTACAAATGACTTGGTCTCTTTGCTTGTTAGAACTCAGATGTGAATTAATATGTACCATCACCACTAAGGTGGACTACCTTTGTTTTTTCCTATCTATAATTTAACTGCCTGAATTGGATTTCTGCCTGTGACACCTCTGACCAGGGTTAGGGAACAGACTTGGGTGTTGGAGGGCCAGCTGGTGGGTGAAGGCTTGTGTGTCCAATGACCACTCACCTTCAAGTGGGTTCACAAACTCTAAGTTTACACACACCCTCTGGGTTAGATGCTAGTCATAAACCCCTCGAGTTTATGTAGCATCTAACCCCTCGGATGTGTGTAAACTTCTCGTTACACACCCCAACCCATACTTTATTCTATTTATTATTTTCAGATGGCAAATATCGGCAGGGTCTCTATGCAAATTATCTACCATTTCAATCCCAGAACACTTTGTACTGTCTACGGGGAGGGGGGAAAAGTATCTGCGAATAGCGAGCATGATCCACAAAGTCAAAGTAATAAATTTCACAAATGTAAAACTGTTTTCAAATGTTTCAGAACAGTAGTTAAAGCATGCGTTATCTTTTGATGTGAAAATGCAAATCACAATATAAATACATGTGGTTCCACTGACAACCCACGTGTTCTGTAATGAAACAGTTTTCTATATAAAAACACAGGTAACAAAACCTGTAATTTGGCTTTCTCTTATTACATTTTAACTCACATTACCCCCATATTAGCCATGTTACAAGCACATTAAGCCCTGAGAAAGGAGGCTACTAGGGTACTCTGCCTTCAGCCTCAGACCAACCCCCCCCCAAAAGCCATGCATTAGTTCCCTAGCAGAAGCCTCCCTTCTCGGGGTTTAATGCTTACCTGGTACCCATGTTGATGTGCCCATAATGGGCATGCAAATGGCCCCTTGGCATCTCGCATGCCCAATGGACTAATTTGCATAGGTCTCGGAAAACTGCAGATAGTGCTCCAGCACTATCCACTTGAGGCCCACTTCGGAAGCCATGTCCGGGCAGCGCTACTCGAATTAGCACTGCGCAGACAGAGCCCTATATTCAGTCGAATCATGCTGGTGTGCTAGCAGACTGCATATAGCATCCTCATACCCCTGGGAAACTGCAGTGCGCAGCACAAACCTTTGCGCTCCACTTTGCACTTTTCTGAATGTCACGCCCCAGGTGTCTTAACAGGATAAAACAAAAGTGTCTTGAAGTGCAAAAAAAAAACACACGTGGAGAATGCAGAATATAAAACCAGAACTCATGCAGATACAGTAGCTGCAAAAAAAGGGATTTACTGTGGAAGTTTTATGGATTGATCATTCATTCATTCAGTTTTGCTTGAAGTGCCCGTTTCTTTGCCGAGTGCAGCAACTAGTTCTGTGCACCTAGCCAATACACTTGTTCCTTAAAACGAAAGACAGCTGAGCAATAATACAACTGGAAGTGGGGCAGGATGAAGCCTTCAGCTCACTTTGGGAGGGAAAAATCTTCTGCTGGACAAGACTGATTCTTGGAAGTTGCTGTATTACTGACAGAAAGAATGTTACCAAGTCTCTGGCTTTAACTCCCCCTACATTTGCAAAGTACCATAGGATCTTTAACTCCCACCTGGGCAGCCACCAGAGACTAGCAAAAGGGGGTCTTGTTTTAAGTCTCATCCAGATGGTACCTACAATAGTACAACACCACTAGTGCAGTACTGCAGTTTAAGTGTTGAAAACCAGCCCAACTCCCTGGTGAGGCATATGAAGCCACAGCCATCTGCTTCTCCTGGCACGGACACCAAAGGATGGAATAAGAAAATGCAGCAATTTTACTCGCTATAAAAAAAGTCCACTGCAGCACAAATGCAGGTTTACCTGTAGTCTGCTTGGTTTAGGACACTGTACTCCACTCAGAATTGTTTGACATCCCAATTACAAGCTACCTGCATGCCTTTTCCCAACAACGTTCCTATACTCTTGATCATATACTCAAACAGGCTATATTCCCCCCCCCGTTTTGCTTTCATTCTCCAAATCTGGATTTACTTTGCTGTCACCAGTCCTTTCCTTCCTGTGAATGGGTAGCAGTGGTTAAATGGAAACCAATTTATATTCAGAGTGGGAGTTTGCAGCTGCTGTGAACAAATCACATAGTTAACTACTCTTATGACTGTATTGAATTATGTACTTTGTATTTTGTAGTTCCATTGTATTCTCCCTCTACCCCAATCTCCCAGGGCGCATCTGGAATCGAGTGGTACCCTGCTCAGTATGCCTTCCTGGTAAAACTCTTAAATAAATAAAGTATCGCATGGTGCCAATAGCATAATGCTGAACAGAAGCAAAGGGCGACTGAAATGAACAGTACATGTGGCAGGGGACTGCTCGGCATGCTGACGACCCTGGTTACAACTCAAGCCTGGCTTTTCAAGAGCAGATACTTGTCTGGAAGTGGGATGGATCGAGCATTTGATAAGGATGCTCACCTCTGGGGAGTTTAGACATCCCAGAGTTAGATAGGCAGCATACTGGACACTTTCAGGCTGAGGGTCAAAGGGGACGGTAGGTACATGAAGGCGCACCAAGGTGGCACAGGTCCTGCACCTAGGAAGTTGGAAGGGGGACGGATTGGAGAGAAAATGTTCAGAGGGACCAATCACTGAAAGTGGCCCTCTGCCACCACACATACAGGGCTGTGCTGGAATCTCTCTCTCTCTCTCTACCGCTTAAATTAGAAAAGCTTGCCCTGCCCCGTGGGAGCTGGGATGGGGATTAAGTTATCTGATGTGCCTCCCCCCTTGTGGTGCTCACTTGGCTATGCTGTTTCAGTTGGTAAGTTTGCCCAGGCACCAGTGAACCTCAGTAGACACAGGTACCAAGGCGGGCATTAGGCCAGTAGATCAAAGAAGGAGGGATTGGTCGAGTGTTGGGGCAGAAGAGAAATAAATAATAGAATACACTGGCAGATGATTCATCGATCTGTCTGTGAACATCAGTATACTGCACTGTCCTTTTGGACTTGCTTGGGAGAGCTTGTGCTAGTGTGAAATGGATCATTTCTGTGTTAATGGAGCTCTGTTAGGCCAACACCTGCTGAAGAGGCTTATCAATTTAAAAGACTGTAACCAAGAACCAGTCATTTTCTCCCATCATTTTACAGATTATAATCTCCACAGTAAAGCAAATGCCAATCAAGATTTTGTAGCAGTTCTGTTTTAAGTGAGGGGCACTGCATCTTTAAGCAAAACCGTTCTCCACTCCTCACCTGCCTGATAGCTTTGTTTGCAGCCGCGTAATTATCTTCATCATCCAGGTTTGAGAAATTTCTCACACTTGATAATCTTTCCAGCAGCTCTGCTTTCTGGGTGCGCATCTGAGCCAAGAAACATTCCGTCCCTGAACAAGATGAATGGACAGCGATTTCATGAAGCACAATATGTATTAATAAATGCACACACATCTTATTACATAACTGGAGGCAAGAAGTGATGAGCATTTCAATTCTGGCCTTACCAAACAAGCTGCTTCCATTACTGAGCAACTAATAAATCTGCTGAAAAGTTAGCATCAGCACTAGAGCAGCAAGAATCGGTTCTGTGAAGCCGTCCAACCCCCTCCCCACCACACCTGCATTTTTCACAACAAAGTTGGTTTAAAGCAGCACTGCAACAAAAAGGTGTTTTTCCCAAAAACTTGCTTTAGCTTCAGTTAGAGAACCTTTCCTGAAGTTTTTTATTTGTGAAAAGCATTAAACAGGGAGCTCCCTTATCTCACTGGGAGCACCTTCAAGTTTGCCAAAATTTTTTCAAGTAGCCCCCAAAGGGAAGGATTATAATTTTGTCCCCAAGGGGCTGGCCACACAATCCCTTTCCACTTCCCACTCCCCATTCTACCTGCTGCGCCAACATTATACGACATCTTTATAGGAGAGCGTGAGTGCACTCCATTCACTTGAATGGTATGTCCTTTTCAAAAGTGATTTCCCACTTTTAAAAATCGGGATTCGGTATAGACTGATGTTAGTTGAACCCTGGCATCAATCGGTACCAAAACACAATTTAACAAATCGAGAAATCACCTTTTGAAAAAAACACTCCATTCAAGTGAATGGAGCGTGCCCCTGTGCTCTCTCTCTACAAAGATGTCACATAACAGAGCACAGGGGCAGATCACAGTCGGGAAGTGGAAAGGGATTGAGCAGCCAGCCCCTCAGGGGCAAATCACAATGTGCTCCCAATGAGGTAAGGCAGCTACCTGTTAATACTTTTCAGCACGAAGATGCTCTTTAATAGAAATATTAGCACACCTGCCAATCCTACTTTTGTAGGTACCTCCTATGCTGCACATAAAGATCCCCCGGATCTTAACCATTACCAGGCCTACGATGGTATTTCAAAGCCAAATGTGGCTGCCATCTTTACTTCTTTTGAAAAGCTACATTAAATCAGTTATAAAATATTCATATATGTTGATAGAACTAGACCATTTTACCATCAAACAGAAACAGAAGATGCCTGGTATCTTTTACAGGGAGAGAGAGAGAGAGAGGAAGAAAAAAAAAAAAGGAAGTAGGGTCAAATGTTTTTTCCAGTTTCGTTGCAGTGCTGCTTTAATGAAACATGCACTACAGTTCAAAGCACTGTATCCATTACCTTTTTATATAGAGTATCATGAGGGTCAGTTCTGAATGGATTTCCATGCCAGCTAGAACCTTGTTGTACTACAGTTCAAAGGTCATGGGACAAGGCTGTAC
Source organism: Neoceratodus forsteri (assembly GCA_016271365.2). Classification (NCBI taxonomy): domain Eukaryota; kingdom Metazoa; phylum Chordata; order Ceratodontiformes; family Ceratodontidae; genus Neoceratodus; species Neoceratodus forsteri. The sequence continues at coordinate 124,449,745 of JADMNL010000034.1, read as the reverse complement.
CCTTCTGTGGTACAACAAGGTTCCAGCTGATCAGAAATCCTCGAGGCATCTGGTGTTTTTCAGAGCACCACCGCACACTCAGCAATCAGTTCAAGCTCTAAACCGAAACTGCTGATACGTTCGTTGCTGCCGTGGGAACGTGGTGAAATCATTTTTTAGTATTTTTAAATAAAAACTAAAGAAAACAAAAACACTATAAAAGAATATTGGTTGGGCAACCACATGCCAAATCAGCCTGTGCCACCACCTCTGGCTTCTGATTACATCAGACCTCTTGTGCTTCGCTTGGGGTCTGATGCAATCATAAGTGCTGTGGCAGCGCAGGAGAGCACAACCAGTATTATCTACAGACCGTTTAAAAGTGTCCTTGTTATCTTGCCTTGTAAGATGTCCTCCACCCTCACAGCAACCCACCCCCACCATTTTGAGCCGCTTTTGCATTCTCAAATAAAATGAGCTTTTTACTGTGACTATTCACAGAACATGGGCATACTGGATGGACCTCTGGTCTTTTTCTGCAGTCGTTGTCCAAGTTCGCGATAATCCCTGGAACCTACTGTTCCTACAGGGTACAAACCCTCCCCATCCCCTCTCTATACTCCTCCTATTCTAGTCGTCCCTGGTAACCACTATTCCCTTCATTATGTCCCAGCTCTGCTCGAATGCCCTGAATATTTTCGCACCAACCACCTCAGCCGACAGACAGTTCCAAGGTTCTACCACCCTTTCCATAAAGTAGTACTTCTTCACATCTCTCATGAACCTACCTCCTGTTAATTTCCATCCGTGTCCACGTGACCGTGAATTTAATATTCAGGATAAATAGTTTCCCGCAGTTCACTCTGTTAATTCCATTAGGGAACTTGGAAGGTCTCCGTCATATCTCACCTCTCTCTTCTGGTCTCCAGTGAGTACACAGTTAGTGCCTTGAGGCGCTCCTCATAGGATCTGTCCTGCTGGTCCTGAATCATTTCATGATTACTCTGCGTTTTCATGATTATTCTCCGATGATCTGGACACCCATTGTTTGACATCACTTTACTAGTGACTAGGGTAAACTAGGATGCAACAGGCCCTGCTCACTAGCTATATGGGACAATGAGGTCTTGAAAACAGCAGTGAATAATGGTGAAAACCTGGGATATCCATATTAAAAGAAGTGCTCCTTTTATTATTTCAGATTAAAAAGATAAATGAGGACTCAAAAACATAGACATGGAGCATCTTACAAGCAGAGAGAAAAAGGTTGCTTCAAAATCGAACAAGTTATTGGTCAAAATTTTTACTGTACAATATACTGCTGCTCTGAAGAGCCAATAACATTCAGGAAAGCTTTAGTAAACATAAGTAATAACGAATGGGAAGCTGGTAATTTCCTACGGGTTACCGACCAGCTGGAGGACTGGGTGGCACAAGGCGCAGCCAAGTGTCACCTCCCGCCAGCGGGTCATTAATCCAAGGAAATGACTGGCTTCAGGGTTATTATCGCGTTGTCTAATCTCAATAAATACAGGTTACTCACCTGTAACAGGAGTTCTAGGAATGGTATATGTTGTTCATCCACACTGTCTGGCTGGTATCCTTGCCGCTTTAAATCTTGCCGGAAGGTCTTCAAGCTGGCTCCTCCCACCCACCCGGGTGGTAAAACTCTCGGCTCGCCCCATGACGCCAGATCTGGCCTGCTGGAAGCTCAGGTTGTGCGTCGAAGCCGGGGAGGTCGGGTAGGTCGTGGGGATGAACAACATATACCATTTTAGAACTCCTGTTACAGGTGAGTAACCTGTATTTCTAGGGACATGGATATGTTGTTCATCCACACTGTCTGGCAGACTCCTAGCAGTTCTCCGGGAGGAGGGAGGCAAGGCGCACACCCCCTACTTAGGGAATAGAGACTGGAGAACCGAGGCCCCAAAACCAGCATCCCAGCGTGACTCAAGGTCGATGTGGTAATGGGTGATGAAGGTGTGTGCTGACTTCCAGGTAGCAGCCCTGCAGATTTCCTGGATAGGGACGTCCCTGGAAGCAGCCACCGATGCAGCAGTATGACGGGTAGAATGAGCTCTTATCCCTCTGGGAGGCTCCATGCCCGCCAACTTATAGCAGAGATCTATGCAGGAGGTGACCCACCTGCCTATCGTCCGCTTGGCTGCAGGTCTGCCAGGTGTGGCTTCAGCGTAGGTGACAAACAGCTGGCGAACCTCTCCCTGACTTCAGCCGCAGCCCTTATAGTGTTTAGCGCACTTCTAGGGGTCCAGAGATTTAAGCCCATATTCGGCCTCCGAGGTGATGGGGTATAACACCGCAGAGTCAACACCTGGTTAAGGTGAAACTCCAACACCACCTTCGGAAGGAATTTCGGGTTGGGGCGCAGGACAACCTTGTCCCTGTGGAAGACCAGGTAAGGAGACTCGATGCAAAGGGCCTGGAGCTCTCCCATCCTTCTGGCTGACGTGATAGCCACCAAGAAGGCGGTCTTCCACGACAGGTGAGAGAGTTCACACCTGTGCATTGGTTCGAATGGCTTGCCCATGAGCTTTGCCAGTACCAGCAGTAGATCCCACGGAGGTGGAGGTTCTTGCACGGAGGAAATGTGATCAAGGCCTTGAAAAAGCGCCAGACCACCTTCTCCTGTGCCACCGACTGCTTTCCGGCCCGCCCGTAAGCAGAGATGGCTGCCAGGTGCAACTTAAGGGTCGTCGACCTAAGCCCTTGCTGAGAAAGGGACCAAAGGTAGTCCAATATGCTCACCAAGGAACAGGAGGAAGGGTCCAGGCCCTTGCCCTGACACCAAATGGAAAATCTTTTCCACTTGAAGGCGTAGCATTTTCTGGTCGACTCCTTACGGGACGCCTCAACTATGTTGAGGACCTCGTCGGAAAGACCCAAGGCCTGGAACTCTAGCCGCTCAGGAACCAGGCCGTCAGGTGCAGGGATTGAAGGTCTGGATGGAATACCTTCCCCTGATTGACTGAGAGCAGGTCCGGGTGAGCTGGAAGCTGCCTCGGGAGCCTGGAGCTGAGGCTGAGGAGATCTGGGTACCAGTAATGGCGGGGCCAGTCTGGGGCTATCAGAATCACCTGCTCCTTGTCCCTCCTTGCTTTGAGCAGCACCTTGTGCATCAAGGGGAACGGGGGAAAGGCGTAGAAGAGGCCCGGGGTCCACGGCCTCGAGAAGGCATCCCCCTGCAGCGAACCCTGCTGAGGGGGGCGGGCATGGAACAGCCTCAGCTTCGCATTCTCCCTGGAGGCAAAACAGGTCCACCTGAGTGTGCCCCAATGGGAGAATAGATCTTGTACTACCGGCAGGAGAGACCACTCGGACGAGCCCCATCCGCTTAGGGCATCGGCCAGGGTGTTGGAGGCTTCTGCCACGTGAATGGCTAGAGATCCGCCTCCAGGCTGCGCATACGAGTGACCAGATGCGGAGAGCTTCCTTGCATAGAAGCATGGAGCGCGTCCGCCCTGGCAGTTTAGATAGTACATGGTCGTGGTATTGTCCGCCTGGACCCGGACCACTTGACCCGAAGAAACGGAGCAAGGCGGTGAGAGCTGAGACGGACCGCCGGAGCTCCAGCAGGTTGATGTGGCATCAGGACTCCAAGGGACCAGAGGCCGTGCTCGGTGTTCCCCCAGATGGGCACCCCAACCCATCCGAGAGGCATCGGTCGATAGAGAGACCATCGGCTCGGGGCCGACAAACGGGATGCCCTCCTGCAGATGAACTGGAACGGTCCACCACTGGAGAGCGTTCCACATCCCCTGGGTCATCGTCACTAGCTGGTCCAATGGATCGCAGCATTGGAACCACTGGCTGGCCAGCCCCCACTGAAGGGGGCACATGTTCCAGTGGGCCCAACGGACCACGCTGGTACAGGCCGCCATGAGACCCAGGAGGAGCAGGAAGTCCCGGGCAGGGTGCAATTGCCCAACCAGAAATGATTGGGCAAAGGAGGAAAGAACCTCGACCCTGTCCGCCGGGAGCCGTGCTCTGGCTCGAAGAGAGTCGAGCTCTGCCCCGATGAAAAGAATCACCTGCTTCGGCTCGAGTTCCGACTTGGCCTCGTTGATGAGGAGGCCGACCTGAGAGCAAACCTAGAGGGCCAGATCTCTGGACCGCTCCACCTCCTGTCTGGAGGGGGCTGCTATCAGCCAATCGTCCAGGTAAGGGTAAACCCGGACCCCTCGGCGCCGCAGGAATGCTGTCACCACTGCCATGCATTTGGTGAAGACCCTGGGAGCTGGAGATAAGCCGAAGGGCATGGCTTGGAACTCGAAAAGGGATCCCTCCGCTCGAAAGCGAAGGAACCTCTGATGTGACGGACGGATAGGGACGTGAAAGAATGCGTCCTGCAGGTCCAGAGAGCAGAACCACATGCCGTGTTCCAAGGATGGCATTATTTGAGCCACAGTGACCATCCTGAAGGTTCGAGACCTTAGGAACTTGTTTAGTCGTAGGATCGAGAATGGGGCGCCAGCCCCCCATCCGTTTCGGAACCAGGAAGTACCTGGACACGAACCCTGGGTTTGAGGGAGGGTCCGCCACCTCTCTTATCACCTCCTTCTCGAGGAGGAGAGCGATGTCGGCTCGGCGAGCTGACAGCGAGGCTTCGGACCCGAGGCCCCCCGAGGTGCGACGGCTCTGAAGGGTGGGGCCTGCTCGAACTCCAGAGGCAGGCCCTTTCCCACCACCTCCAACACCCACCGGTCTGTGGTGATAACGGACCAGGCGGAAAGAAAGTGGCGGAGCCGCCCCCACGGGGGGCACCTGGGGTGAGGCGACGGGGTTGGGGGCGACACCCCTCAACCCGTCACTGGGCAGGCTTGGAGGAAGGACCGGCCGAGGGACCTCCAGGGCCTTTACCTCCCTGCTTCCTGGAGGAGGAAGCCGCGGGCTTGGGTTTGGGATGCCAAGCACGAGCCTGCTGGCCCTGATGCTGCTGGGCCGGACATGCCGCGGGCGCAGACGGACGAAAGGGCTTGGGTTGCGGTCTGCGGCCCTTGTCCCTCTGAGCGGATGAGACCAAGTCCAAAGTGGCATTGGACTTTTCGATCCTCTGGAGGTGGCCTTCCACTCCAGGGCCAAAGAGGTCGGTCGCCAGGAAGGGGACATCCGCCAATTTGTGCTGGGTATCTGCTGTGAAGGTGGATATCCTCAGCCATGCCCGACGGCGCATAGCCACTGCGGCCGCGACTGACCTGGCGCATGAGTCTCCAATGTCCAGAGCAGTCTGACGTTGCTGCTTGGCCACCGCCCTGCCCTGGCCCCGCACCTGCCTAACCGTGGTCTGCAGGTCAGCCGGGAAATTAGGGACTACCTCGTCCAGGGAGCCCAACAGGGCATGGGAGAAATGTGTCATAAGCACGGCCGAGCTGGCCTGACGAAGGCCAAGGGAGGACGCAGCGTAGACTTTTCACCCGGCATAGTCCAATTTCTTGGACTCCTTGTTGGGAGGTTTGTCCACGTCCCTAGCGTTTCCGGCACGCCGGAAGACGCTGTCGGTAACTAACCCCTCGGCTGAGGGATGTTCCGAGAAACCGGACAGGGAACCGGTAGGGACCGCATACTTCCTGGCCGAAGGCACAGGGCAGGAAGCAGGGTGCTGCCAGAGCTCCAAGGCCGGGCCCACAATGGCCTCGGCCACAGGAAAGGCCTCCGTAGGGGAATCCCCTCGGTCCAATATCTCCGTGAGGGGATACTTGGCCCGCTTGGATACGGGCTCGAGCTGCATCCCGGTGGACTCCGAGATGAGCCTGAGCAAACCCAGGAAGGACGAAGGGCTGTCGTCCAGCGACTGACCTCCAGAGGACTCCAAGTCCACTCGCCTGGAGAAAAGAGAGGAATCGTCGGACTCAGAAGAGTCCACAAAGAGCTGCCTCGGGCCTGAGCCACCCTCCACCTGCCGAAGGCGATCAGGAGTGAGGGTGACCGACAGCCTATGGGGCAGACCCTGAGCCAACCAAGAGTTCTTGGTCGGAGCCCCAAACAGCGGCTGTGGAGGTGGAGGCTCCACCGGAATCGGTGGAGCAGCTGGTTTTGGCCAAACAACCGCCTGGGAACAGGCTCCTCGGGTAAGATGAGGGGTTGTTTGGCGGCTCTGGTGACAATACTTAATGGCGGGGAAGCTGACGGCGTCGGCTTGTTCCCGGTCAGAAGAACTGTTGCCACATGAGGTTCTCGTATGGTCGGCGTAACTTACGTCAAGCCTCCCCTCATCCGAGGAGGAGGATGATGGCGCGGCTTACGCTTCAGCGGTGCCGAGACCTTCCTATGACAGCAGGATCGGCTGGACCGCCAAGGAAGTCCAAGACAGAGACCGAGAACCTCGGCCTTTCCGAGGACGCAGCGGGAGGAGACGGGTGGAACCGCCCCCCTCGGCTCGGAGGGTTCACCCGAGGACTCCGGAACCGAGGCACTGGCAAGCCCATGGGATCTCAACCCCACCGGGGAACCGTGAGTGAGGATTTTGGTTTCATTGTCAACAACCCGTCCAACGGTCGAAAGATCTCGACTGCGTTGACGGGAGTCTCGGTCAACTGACCTGACGGGGACACCGTGAGACCAGTGGCCGAAGCCGAACGATCGACCAAAGTCGATGGCCGACAACTCGGGGAGAGGGACCTTTCCCGCTCCCAAGAGCATCAACGGAGGGACTTACCTCGGTCTTTCTTCTTGGACCGAGAAGAAAGTCCAGCAGACGTTGGTCCCTCTCCTCTAGTGGAGAGGGACAGACAAAGCTCCTTAAAGGAAGCTGTGTAAGAGGAACCCAGGAAAGCGGATAAATGCCGCGGGTCGAGGAAGATGCTGCCGCGCCACCTCCTTCTTCAAGGGCGATCATCTGTCCTAGCTGATCCGCCGAAGCCCGCCACCGCTGAGACCGGGCCTTTTGACTTCACCGGAGGAAAACGCTTCTCAGGGCGCCGTAGTTGTAAACGGGCAGCATGGTCTTCGAGGATGTAGGCTGAGAAAGAAGAGCACAGGTTGCAAGCCTGCGGGTCGTGCTCAAGGCCTAAACAGTAGACACATGTGGAGTGCGGATCCGTCCGAGACATCTTCTGCCTGCAAGGGCATCTCCGAAAACCGGGAGTCGATTTGTCCATCGCAGCCGCGAAGGATAGAAGACTGAAGTCTATAAGCAAAAAACTTTTAAATTCGGAAAACCGAAGAATTAGGAACCAGTCTTATACGCAGAGCGTTAAGGAGGGAACCTGAGCTTCCAAGCGGTAAGGAAGATCTGGCGTCATGGGGCGGAGCCAAGAGTTTTACCACCCGGGTGGGTGGGAGGAGCCAGCTTGAAGACCTTCCGGCAAGATTTCAAGCGGCAAGGATACCTGCCAGACAGTGTGGATGAACACCATATCCATGTCCCTAGAACAACTCTTTTTATTCTTTTTTTGTTTGTTTACATTTAGGTTTCAGCTGTGTGGCATAGGCCATGTGTGCCATGTCACACAGCATCAGCAGGCAGCTTGGTCAGTCATTTCCAAGACGTTAATGACCAATCCAGTAGCCAATCAGGAGCCTTGCCAGGCTCATGAATAATTAATCAGACTTACAACTGCACACAATTCTGCTTTTATTTCACATATTGTCTGCATTTATCATCCCGTGTCTTGATTACTAAGGAAAGCTACATGAAATTGAGATCATGGTCCCCATCATCCCCTTCTTCCTGTCTGTGTGTCATGTAATCATTTTCTCTATGAACAAATGACTGCTGTGGGAATGATTATGGTGCCACAAAAAAGGAGATGACAACACGCAGACAAGTAGCAAGAGCTGGCAAAGTCCAAAGTGGAAGGATCCTGCTTACATACAAATTTCCCAAGTAACAGAGAGGAAGGAGATAAATACATGAAATATAGCAAATACATCTAGAACCGTATGTAAAAATTTTCCAAGGATTTCCAAGAGACCTCACTGGCTCTGACTTTCAGTACATCAGTCCAAAGGTGATTTAGTGAGGAAGGTTTCAATCTGTGGGCTGCGACCTACGAACAAGATAAACTACCATAATGTAATGTTCAGCAAGAACAGTGGGTATCAGTCATTATAGAAATTCCCTTTTTAGAACTGCAAACATCAGTGGACAGAGTCTGTTCCTGTGGACTCAAAGTGAATCACGGGTCAAAATTAGCACTATATACCATCAACCAGAGGAAACATTTACAGAGACATTTTAAAAAACAAGAAAGATGAAATTTACAGATTTAGATTTCATGCACAAATACAGTCTTTTACAGAAAACATTTCAGCAAGCTCTTGATATCGTTCAGAGAACCATGACTGCTCAGCAGGTCCAGATCTAAAGCCATTACATCAAACTGAGATACAAGTTTATAACCTTTAGATATGGAGGCTTTAAGAACATCTCATCTACTATGAGATTCAGAATGCTGATAATTCTAAAAGAAAAAGAGAAATCAATGCAAAAGCACTGGGGCAAAGGTTATACACAAAACGATGCGCACCAACAGAAAAAGCAGGTTTTAAAGAAGCAAGGAATTCCATGTGCCTGCCTAATGTAAATGCATCAAGGGTAATATCTTCCGTCTCCATTTTCGGGGAGTCCTCCAGATCCCCCCCCCACACCCCCCCACACACACACACAATTTTGAAACTCTCCTTGTGTTTTTTTATGGCACCATTCTAATTCTGAATGCCCACAAAATCAAAGTGACCACAAACTCTCCAAGAAAATAAGGTATTTTTATATTTTTTAATTTTGAAAACTTCAGCATTATTTGGCCCCTGTTACATAAACATTCCCCAGTGTTTCATGGCTTGGAGATGTTACTTTAAGTTGGTGTTTTAACTGAAGCTTTATATGGTTAACATCAGAAGACTTCACACATCAAAATAATTTTTGCGATTCTAAATTTTGTTTTAATACGGACTCTCTGGTTTTTGTATTTCAGCTGCTCTCAGTGTAACCTCGATCCCCAAAATAGATCTGTGCACTGATCAGCAGCCAGTCGCCAAACCGATTAGATTTGGAGATCGAGTTGTATCAAGAGCTTGTGACTTGCTCAGGGTCACACGGCATATAACGGGTGTTGGCTTCAAGCACTGGTCTTTAGGTTTACTGCTGCACGCCCTAACCACTAGGATAAACTGCATTTGATTCTCGGATAGTACCTACATTTCAAAAGGCACCACAGGAGTAAGGCAGCAGCAGCACATGGACTTACCAAGTCTTCGGAAGCTCTGCACTAGATCCACAAAGGTAGCTGCTCCATCACATAGTGGGGGTGGTAGCTGGTACCTGAACTGGTGCCCCAGAGTCAAAAGGTGGTGGGCAATGTACATACAGTTATTGTGGTGGATAGCCGCCAGCTGGGGTAGCTTTTGAAGGTTCTCTCTGAATCATGCAAAAGACAAAAAAAAGTACTGGTTAATAGTTTCACCGTAACATGCACTGCTGCTTTAAACAGTCAACTGCATTTCTGGAGAAACACTGAAAACATATAGAGACTAAATTACTGAACACCATCATAAAGGACAGGCTTGGGGGGTTTCTGGAAGAAAATGGATTTCAGGACATTAGGCAGCACCAGCCCACCCCCCACTGCCGGCTCCCCAACGACCCGAGGTCATTCCCAAACCTGAGTCGCCGGCGCGGCGCAAGGTAAGGCATCCAACGCCTCAGCACCACCAGGCCTGCATTGTTTCTTTTTATCACACCCAAGGTACTGGGTGCAGAGTATTCTGGTAATGGCTGGAGGACGACACCAGCTCATCACACTTGGGAGCATGCAGGCCAGGAGTTAAACAGCAGAGTTTTTTGCTAAAGTACTGGGACTTTGATGAGAACAAAAAGGCCTTTAGGGTAAAAAAAAAAAAAAAAATGCATAATAAGGTTATGACTCGTGCTGCTAACTCTTGGAATAAAAAAAAAAATCAGTGCTTGCTAGCCGGCCTGATGGCGCTGAGGGACGAGACTTTGGACGCCACGCCTCTCACCACCCTGGTAACCAGTGTTCTGGAACGAGCACGGGTCGGCAGGGGAGAAGGATCGAGCGTCCGGAGGACTGCTTTCCTTCTCCAGGGTGGGGGCTCTAGGATGTTGGCGCCGACTGCCCTCCAGCGGAGGCTGGGGGACAAACGTGCCGCACCAAGACGTGGGGTGAAGCTAGGACAGACGCACATACCCTTGCATCCCTGCATGTCCTAGCTCCAAGGGGACTCTAGCCACAAAATCGCCGGCCCCCACGTATGAGCCAGGCACAGTGCCCGACCCTTCAGCCATGACAGTTCTGCTTCAGCGGTCCCAATCTGGGAGGGGCTTCCTGGAGTAAGGGTCGGATACTGTGGCCGGGGTGAGCCTGTTCACGGGGCTAGGGGGCTCGGCAGCCATAAAGAGAGGGGAAAAAAAAGTCAGTGCTGACTGTAGTAACTTAAAATCAATAGGTTTGTTTAAAATCAAGGCTCGACAGTGGGCGAGGCCCAGTGACACAAAACGAGGTGCTGGTCACCTCACCTCCTGCCACACCAGTGACCAGAGTTCAGAAAAAGACCCAGGTCACTTGGAGACCAACAGAAGGAAGGAGGACTACACATTCCCAGGACAGCCCTCCGTCCTTGGAGAGAGAGAGAGAGAGAGAGAGAGAGAGAGAGAGAGAGGGTGACAGAATCCTGCTAGTTGTCTGCTGCCTGGAGGAATTCTGACAGCAGTAAAGCAGAGTCACGAAGGGAGAGAGGTCACATGCAGGACACTGGGGCATCTCCACTGTGCCAGACTACGCACATCATGCGCAGTGGTCCCTGGGGAGAAAAAGAGGGGAAAAAAAACCTCCCAGCCACAGGATGCCCCCCCCCACCAAGCTCTGCACTGGCAACTGGACATCTCTGAGGAGGCCCTCTGGCAGAGGATAAGTGGGAGTAAGATATGCCCCAGAGAAGGTGGTTGATAGAGCTGGGTGGGTTGGTCAAATGAGGGCTGCAAGGAAGCATACAAGCGGACAATAACAGAGGGAAAAAAGTGAAAGCTTGACAATGAAAAGACATACATGCAATTGTTCTGTAAACATTAAGTTTTGATTCCTTGTTTTGTTCTTATAGGTCATTCACTTGTAGCTTTTATACTATTAATTATATTCATATTTACAATTCATAAAATTTGCAACCTTTGTAACTTGTGTAACAGGATTACATTTGCAAACAGAGCTAGTCTGCTATAATGCGTTTATCCCCGTATAAAAATAAAGCATCATCAGGTTGGAACCTATCTGACCATACAGTATGAGCCCGACATATTAATACACTACGTTCTCTGTGCCTCTGACCATATGTACAATCTAGTAGGAGGCCTGCGTTTTTAAGGCAATTGTTTATTCTCCCCTTTAATGAGAACAATTTTTTTTTTTTTTTTTTTTTTTTTTTAAGTCATGACAGCAGCAAAAAGGAGCAAGGCTAAATGGTACTTTAACAAAGAGGATGTAATCCTGATATTGTGAGGATGGGACACAGTTACTGGATATTGCAAATGGCATTTACTTATTTATTTGTTAACAGGGTAAGGCCCACTAGGCACAAGTGCCCGTTTTCAGGGGTAACCCAGGAGCTTTGGGCTGCTTCATTCCCACAGACGCCATATGGTGTCGGAACCATCCACTGCTGGAATGAACCCAAAATATCCACCGGGAGCAAATGAGTTAAGCAACTTGCTCAGAGTTACAGTGTGCAAGTAGAGGTTGTGGGAAATCAAACTCCGTTCTGCTGGGTGTACCAAGCTCATTCACAGCTTGTTACTCTAGCCTCTAGGCTATACTGCCAGTATTTTTTAGCAGTAATTGAGCCTTGTATTACATAACATGCTGTAGAAGTCAGTCGAGGGGGGTGGGAGTTTGGAGTCTCTCTATAGTTTAACCTTGATTGATCAGTTTCAGTTGACTGGAGGGGACCGGGCCTGCACTAAATATGACGAGGTATCCTGCACAAGTGGAGTACAGGAGGTGGCAAAGCTCAGGCCCAGCCAGACAGAGCTGGAGCTCTTACTGTGCCTGTCCCAAGACTAGGAGACTGTCAGAGAGGCAGAGTAAAAGAATGGGATCCCCCGAGGGAGGTCTGCAATCTCCCTGAAAAAGGAGGCTGGCCTATTCCTGCGCAAAGGATGGATGACCAAGCACTATTTCTTCAAATTACTCCACTGAAGAAGAGTCTGTCTGCAAGGGAGGGAGGAAAGGGAGTTTACGGCTATTGCTCTCTTGGCATAAGAGGAGAGGCGTAGGGCTTTTTTAGGGACACCAATCAATGCTCATCAGGTATTTTGTAAAGCCAGTAAATTAAAAAAAAAAAAATAATAATAATTTGCATCACACACACACAAAAGGTTTTCTTAACCATCACATGGCCCACTATTCCAGCCATTTCACTCTTTCAATTCATACTACCTCAGAGATAAGCTGAGATCCCTGCTGGGTCAATGTTGTACGCTTTATAGCACACAACATAACTGCATAACAGGAACAGCACAGTAGGGAAGAGCGAGAGGGTGCAAAACCGCAAAAGGATGTATGCGCGGTAGTGCACCCTCTTCCCCGGTACAGGATAAGAATCCTGTTGGGACAAGGGACCGCCGAGCAGCTGCCATGGCTCTATGGGATGTGCCACATGCAGCAAGGAGGCAGTGCGCTGTGGACTGGGTTTCACCCCAGTCCCAGACGATGAATCTTTAGATATTTTCGGTACTCTGTGCTAATTTCATGTTAAACCCCCGAGGAGTTATTTTAGTTGGCAATATATTGCGCTATATTGGCAGCAGGATACATTGCTGCATAATGTCTTTGTAACATTATGACCCTGCGCCACTGGGGTCTACTTCCTAGAGAATTATGGTTGGTTTGGTGGAGTCTAAAATTACCATAGAGAAAGAATAAGAAAACACTGCACTTAATTACCGCCAACCCCTCCCCCCCAAAAAAAAGAGTATTTGCAGAAAATGTAAAAAGGCGTTTTTTTTTTTTTATATGATAAGAAGTTATGGGTGCTGGACAATTTAGCTTACTTGTGGTATGTTGGAACAACATCGTAGAACAAGTGGAACATGTTTCTCGTAGTATAGAAAAGCTGCACAGCACTAGAAGGAAAAGAAAACTATTAAACCTTTTACTTGACTATTGTTAAAATATTTATACTGCATCAATGTTTCTGGCACCACTAGAAATCCCCAGCAAAGATTCAAAATATAATCAGATCTGACTACAGCAACTAGCCGTGCCCACAGCTCAAAATCTGTTACCTCCAGGATAGCACTAAGAGATGAAGCATCTCGTTTTTGTGGATGTCCCAGGGAGACAGCATTAGCCATATAAACAAGGTACCTCTAGTAACAAATTACAAAATGGGCATAAGAAATTGGGGTCTATGACCGACATGCAGCACATGACTAAGCACTGGTCCCCTGTAAAACAAGCTTCTCTATATTAACAATCAAATGGTAATAATCATAGTCCTGGTAACAATGCACTTACATTATAAGCAAACCAATCATATCGTAGCTAAAAAGAAAAGAACCACAGCATAAAAGCACTAAGGCAAGGTATGTCAATAGGGCATCAGAAGGATGGCTCATATGGCGAGAGACTCCGAACATGAGGTTTGAGAGAAAGGACCACAAAGCTAAACTCTGCTGTTCTGTCTGCCCAAACCTCACAAGAGGAGTCTCTTACACACCATGACACACACCTGGGAGTTTGGCTCCAGTGATAAATAACTTTAAAGTATTTTGTATTTTATTTTATTGTGGTGTCCTCCCTTCTGGCTCAGAAGTGGAGCGTTCCATGGCGGCGCCTATTGCAGGAGAGCATACTATACACAGAATAAGAGGTACAGTGACTCTGTGAGCTTTTAATACCCGAAAAGGGCACTGGCAACAAAGCCGGCTTTCAAAAGAAATACAGAAATCATACATACATACATACATACATACACACACACACGTTATGCAAAGCTTCATGGGATGCAAACGCAAATCATGACAACAGTTTAGACTGGTTCTGCTTTAAACAGCAGTGCATGGTGCTAAATGGCCTCTCACACAGTCTGCAAATGTGGATTACAGGAGAGAGACACGTTTCTTCTTCTTTAAGGACTTGGTGTACCTCATCTGCATCTCAACCCAGGGGAAAATGGAACATTACATGGTCTTATCGGTTTGGGTCATGGTGGGCGGGTGGGACCAAAATACAACTGCTTTCTCATTAGTCAAACCTTAGAAAACTCATTAAATCTGGATCAAAATTAGGTGGCTTTGCAGTAGCAATCTGGCTACTTGAACAATATTTGTAGCGAAATATAGAAAAGGAAAACTTATTTGTCTGGTAGCAGCTTAAGCACTCCCCTACGAGAACAGCATGCGATACAGATGGAGCTGGTATTTCAGCAGGAAAAGCTCCCTCTATTCCCAGCATGTTACGCTTAGGTCATCCATGCCACACTAGCAACCACGGCCGTCTACGTGCTCCTTTGTCATGCTAAACAGCAGCCTGCTCTTTCCAACCGCTCCAAGAATTGGTATTACAGCAGTAAATTTTCTAAGGGTGCCCTTTTACAGCACATTGCTTTTAGAACAATAAACACATTAGACATGCAAATAGTATTGTAGCACCAATTTGTCCTTTGCATAGTTGCTGAACCATACATGAAACAACAAACTCTCCAAATCTGCATGAATATTTCATTCAGTCTTCCATTCAAATCACACTGAAGTAACCGCGTGTTAGCAGCGGAGCCCCACGCTCAGTTCGGAGGAATTCTATTTGCCAGCTGTAGTAACGGCACTCACAGCAGAGACGGTATGAAGTCAAGTCCCTTCGTACAGCCACCAGAGTTACCATACTGATTTTGAGAACTGTGGACAACTTAAATTGGGTCCTCCCGATTCAGCTCCCTTGTTCATCACCCAGTTCCCAATTCTAGGTGACCCATTCCCATAAAATAAATAAATTTTTCACCAAGCTGCCATGGAAGCAGAAAGACAAATTCTCCTTCAATGGAAACAAGTGGACCCTCCTTAAATAGACTACTGGGAAGCCAGTCTTTGCAATGCAGCGGCCTATCTCAGGGTCCTATATCAGAGACATGATACCACTGACAAATTCACAGAAGGCTGGACCCCTTGGCTCACCCATATGTTGCAACTTCACCTGGTGGGTAACACAGGAGATCCTCCACCAGTAAACTCTGGGTAACTGCCACACTAGATACATAACCCCTTTATAATGGGTAGGTACTTTATTACTCGAGACAAGAGACCCCCCCTCTCCACACTTCCACTGCCGCTGGGGGCCCCCATGTAACCCATGCTCTAAGTATAGCTATAGTCTAGTTCAACAGATTTCAGTTCCTTCAGATGAATTATAATTTATATTCTTGCTAGGATTCAACCTGTAGTTTTTGGCCCAGCTAGTCGATGCTGAGATCACAGTGTGAACATAGTTCGTTATTCGGTGTTTATAGTTTGCATTTAGAATAGCCTAAAGAGCACCTTTCCTGGTGCTCACCCCAAATAATATTCAGAATCCCTACCTGCACCCAAGTGATATGATGCCAAAAGCAGAGTTATTGTCCCCTATTTTGGAAGGGAAGGGATCATATTTTGGAGCCTTCAGGTTGGACTCAAAAGAAACTGACGAAGGGACTTGCTACACTCTCGAGGTCCCTTGTTACCACAGAAAACTCTTGACTGGAAAAACAGCTTTGTTGTGTAAGACTACCCATACACAATCCTCCAAGTGTGGCAACATTCCAAGATGCTGTGCTGCAAACAGTAACATCACTACTGCAGCACGACACAATGATGTCACTACTGCAGCACGACACAATGATGTCACTACTGCAGCAGGACAATGTCACTACTGCAGCACGACAAGCACATTCCACGCATGGAACTCCATGCATTAAAGCATTCCACCATACACTACAAACCTTTTTTTTTTTTTACCCAACGTGAACAGCGGGTCATTAAATGTGGAATTCTTGGGAGATGAACTGTCAAACATTTGAACAAGAAGATAGTTTTTTTGTAACCAGCAGGTCTAAGACATCCACAAAGAAAAACATTAAAACTGTTCCATTCCTCTGTGTGCGTGTCTCTCTCTCTCTCTATTTGGGAGTGGGTCTGTTAGATCAAGTAGGTCAAGGCAGCTTCCTGAGCCTCCCGCCCCCCCAAAAGAGAAAAGAAGCATACGTGCTCTTGCCTTTCTGAGGCTGCCCCAGTGGAGGTGCTGGTGAGATAACTTAGCTCCTTTATTCTGCTCCAACTCAGAATCTCCTTGAAAAAAAGCCTAAGGTTCCTAAAGAAAGACACTGTTGAGAATGGCCATTAAACTGGGGCTGTTCAAATTCCATTTCTGAAGCTTTTGGGAGTTCAATGGCATTTCTTCCTCTTTCAATTACTCCTCCGACATCATGACTGCATGTTCCTCCTCCTCCTCTGTGGCCGACTCCTGGGATTATGCACTCCATCTCATCCTCAGACTAGCATGGCGTTTTTTGGCCTTGGTTTGCCAGTCGGTAGGTGTCCTTACAGCATTGAATGAATGAGCCTGCTACCGAAGGATTCCGTCCAGATGATCAAAAGTCTCCTAACTCAGATGGTATCCTTTTCCTTCTCAAGTTGAAGCTGCCATGATGTTCCCCTGCTGAAACCTGTCTTGCAAATTCCGCAATAGGCTCCACTCGCTGCCAAATTCTCCATCAAGATTTTACTGTAGTAGACTGCTTTGCTTCCGGCAGCCTGTGTCTGACTTAGGTAGCAGGCCATGTCTGCTGAGCCCATGTTTCATTTAGCTGCACTAGTGTTTTGCTCTCACAGCCTACCAGGTTCCCTATAGTGCACTCCCTTGTACGGTATGCTGCTGCTTCATAGGAAGGCTGCACTGTCTTTACTGTTCAAGATGCTGAGGAGGCCGACAGCATCCAAGCCAACGACCAATGTCTGCACTCAACGCAATGAATATGATCCTATGGACTGCTTCAACTTGCTGATTCTGCTCTGTGGGTCTGCTTAACTCTACCAATGATGCATTGATGCAGTTCAGAGGGGAGTATTACTTTAGACCGAAACTCACAAGCCCGACACTGTATCCAGAGACTGAAAGTCAGACGCTCCATATCCTGACACTCAGGATTTGCCTGTGGCACAGTTAGTTAGTTAGTTATATTAAGTAAGGGGTTTTGCGGGGGGGGGGGGCTAAGCCCCCCAAATCATAAAAAAAAACAAAAAAACACACACAAAACACTCTGCTGTAGGCAAATCCCGAGCGTCAGAATACGGAGTGTCGGGCTTTCGTTTCAGGATACAGTGCTTGTGAGTTTCAGTCTAAAGTAGTATATCCGTTCAGAGATTCACGGTCTTACCTCAGGCTCCCACAATGCTGTACGTTGCAGAGTCACTGCCTGTGCCCTATGTCCTGCCCAAGTGGAAACAGCAGCAGATTACCCAAGACCTTTCGCAACTGCCACCTGACATTGCAGAAGACAAGCAAGAGGAATAAAAAAAGCAGTCAACCATCAAAATGAGGGAAAGGCAAGCAAAATTTGCAGACCAATCCTATGCTAAACTCCTGCTCAAGACACGAGACAAACTGCCACCAACGGCCATGGACGGTCACACAGGTGCAGATGTCATTCCAGCTGCAGAGGGTGAAGCCACCACTCAAATGAGCAACAGATGCAGTCTCCTCTGCAACAGACAAACCTAGGTTTCCTTACCCCTAGTTCTCTCCAAAACAGTGTCCGACTGAAAAGGAACTGTCACCTACTGTAACAGTAACTCTTCGAGAGAATCTCTTCCTTTGAGCAACATCATGAAACTGTAAGCGGTCAGCGTCAGGGCCACCTGAAAACTTTCTGCAGACTGGGGCTGCCCACGTTGGCACTTATATAAAACTGCGTCCTCAGCATGCTTCAGTTCCCTGCCAGAGACTAGCTCAGAGGACGTCAAGGACCGAAGCAACCAGGACCAAACCAGGCACACAGGAGTGGATATGGAAACCAGAGTATGGATGCCATAAAGACATCAGAGAACACAGCTTGCAAAAGCAGGCTGTATAGTTACCCATCACCTGACAAGAGGATGGAAAGCAGGAGGGAGAGCTGTGGCTCAATGGAGAAGACTCTCCCGAAGAGCTACTGTAATGCTAAACAACTATTTAGGATATCTCCCTCCACTGAGTGACATCATGGAACAATTCCCAAACAGTACCAAGCACTGACTGAGGATGGCAGAACCTGCTGATGCAGAGTAAGGAGGCCTTCTAGAACACAGAGGCCAACACCAGCACATCTACGAGAGACTATGTTCAGACTGGAGTGTTTAGTAAATGCATGGACAGTACTCCAAGTGGCAGCAGCAGAAACATTCTGAAAAAACAAGCCACTGAGGTAGCCATCCTGCAGATGGAATGAGGATGTACAGGAAGCAGCTTACCACATTCTTCTGGTAACAAAATGTAATGGAACTGACCAGCCATTTGGACAGGCCTCGTTTAGAAAAATCAGGGAGCCCACCATTCTAGGGAGCAAAAGCAATAAATAGCAGAGGATTTTGTATAGTCCATAGCATCATCCAGGTAGCAACGCAGTGTTCCAAGGACGTCCAATGTATGTAAACAATGCTCCACACGATTTGTGGGAGAGCAAAAATAAACTGGAAGGTCTATAGTCCAATTTAGTGTTCTCTCAGACATAACCATCATGGTAGAAAATGAGGATTGGTGTGTAATATGACCCTATTCTCTATCCTTGTGAAAAATAATAAACTGAAGGTCTGTGACCAGAGCCTGTAACTCCAAAATAGGTCTAGCAGAAGTCACAGCTACTAGAAACAGTGTTTTCCAAGAGAGAAAGCACATCTCATAAGTAGTTGCAGGCTCAAAGGGAGGCACATTCAGGGTCTCTAAAACCAAATTAAAAGTTCCACATCAGAACCTGATCTCGGACCAGGGGTTGCAAAAGGAGGATGCCTCTTAGGAATCTCTGCAAACTTCCCATTGGGCCACTGTCTTACCCTCAGATAGGGCATGAAAGGCTGACAAACCAGCTGCGTGGACCTTTCTGTAGGAATGTCCTAGTCCTCAGTCCTTGAAGGATAGTAGGTAGTCCAGCACTGTAGGAACTGGACATGTAAAGAGATTCAGAGCACACCCATATTGAGATCCCCTTCATGGCGGAGCACACTGCTCAACTGTGATCTGCTAGTGCGTTCAAGGTCCCAGGGAGGAACACCGCTGACAGAAATATGTAATGTTCCACTGCCCAGTGCCAAACTCTCATTGCTTCTCTGTACGGAGCATATGAATGAACTCCATCTTGTTGACTGATGTAGTAGGTCACCGACACAGTACCTGTGTGAATCAAGAGCCGATTCCCAGGAAGACCACCAAGGTCTGTAGGCCACGGTAGCACAGCCCTCATCTCCACAGTGTTGCTGTGAAACACCACATCCAGAGGGTCCCCACTGGCCCTGGTTCCTGATGGGGCCTCAAAGAGCACCACACCCCATCCCTGAGACACACGTGGTCATGACCAGCAGGGAGAATGGCTGAAGGAATGTCGACCCTTTCTCCAGGCTGGGATCTGTCCAGCCACCAGAGAAGGGAATGACGGGATAGGAGAAGTTACCTGTACAAGGCATTTCAACTTGTTTGAGTGCCGAGCCCACTGCACCCTGAGAAAGGATTGTGGGATTCTTGTACGAGGCAGACCAGTGGAACTTTCAGGATGGCAGCAGCCATCAGACTTCGTAAGAGACAGCGGGCAGAAACACAATCGCAGGTCATCAGCTGTGCTTGCGCCACTAGTGCCATGGAACAGTCTGTGTAATATATGCTGTTGTCTCTTTAAGACAACACCAGTATGGGTCATGCACTCAGGAAACAGAGTGCATGTGTAACCAGTTTGAGACAGTGTGGCCAAGACTCCAGTGTGTCCGCTTAGCCTACTGAATTATGTTATGCAGTTGGAAAATAAATATAAGATAGCCGTTTCACTTAAATGAGTCTTGGAATCTATTCCATGATCCTGCTCCTGTTTGGTATAGTGGTCTCCAATGCAAAAACTAGTGAAAAGAAACAAAGGTATCAGAAAGGTATAACACAACATGGTGTCAGAAGTGAAAGCCAATCCAGGAGAGACACAGTAAACAAATACAGTGAACTCAGGACCAGAAAACAGTGAGTACCCCGAATATTGCAAAAGAAGATTTGCACAGTCTTAAACAGAACTGAAGTTAGAACTGAAAGTGTGTGTGTGTTAGTCATGGAGCAATTTAAGCCACCCAATCCTTTAATGTTAACTGGAAACCTTAGTGAAAATTGGAGGAGATGGGAACAAAGGTTGCAGCTTTACATGACAGCAACTGGTGTCAGTGAGAAATCTGAAAAATTGAAAATAGCTGTTCTGTTACACACTACTGGTAATAAAGGATTGGAATTATACAACACTATAAATATAACATATGCACATCCTCAAGCACCCACAATGGCTGAAGTGCTTGAATCATTTAGAAAGTACTGCAATCCAAGGAAAAATACTGTGTTTGAAAGACATACATTCTGGACACACCCCATGCAAGAGTTACCTGGTATACACCAATTTCTAACCAAGTTGAAACAAAAAGCAAGAAACTGAATTCGGTGACACAGAAGACCCGATGCTAAGAGATAAAATTGTGTTTAGTGTAACCAATGTTGCTCTTAAAGAAGAACTTCTAGCTGATCCTTATTTAACATTAGAAGAAGCTGTAAACATTTGCAGAGTGAAAGAGTTCACAAAGGCCCAGGTGCAAGCAATGGCAGGAAGCACCCAGGAGAGGTCAGCACAAGTTCTCATACAGCACAGCGGTAAAAAGGAGAACAGAAAATGGAACAAACAGAGCACACAGAAGGCTTCCAGTACAGGTGAATTGAAATGTAAACATTGTGGGAAGGTCCACCAGCCAAAACAGTGTCCCGCATATGGTGCCATATGTCACAAGTGTGGAGGGGAAAAAAAAAAAAAAAATCACTATTCCAAGGTTTGTAAGACCAAACACCCAGAAGCCAGTACCAGTAAAAAGAAATCCAGAGAGAGAGACACATTATTTGTGGGAGTAATACACAAAATGAACTCCAGCAGAGCGGAAGAACAACTAGATGAAGCCTGGTATGCAGAAAACTGTTAAATTTAAACTTGACACAGGTGCACAGGCAAATGTAATTCCATTTGAAACGGTTAACAAGTTGCCAAGTCCTGTAAAGAGAAGGCCTACTAACACATTGCTAGTAGCTTATGAGGGAACAAGCATTGTACCTCAAGGTTGTGCCACACTGTATGCAGCAGTGCAAAACAAGAAAACAAGTCTGCTGTTCTTCATTACAAATGAAAAACACTGCACCTTTACTTGGATGGAAAGCATGTGTTGAACTGGATTTGATACGCGGAACTAATTCTGTGCATATGCAATCTCCAGCGACAAAAGAAACATTACACAGCATGAGATTAGAGGGAGGCCAATTAAGGGATAATGTGAGGAAGTTATTTTTCACAGAAAGGGTGGTGGATGCATGGAACAGCCTACCTCAGGAAGTGGTGGATACGAATACAGTGCAGGGCTTCAAACAAGCATGGGATAGGCACAAGGGAGCAATACAGATGAGTATGAATAGATAGGCCATCGACAGAGCAAAGGCCAATGGCACATTTATAAGGTAGAAAAAGAAATGGGTAGACTGGATGGGCCCTGTGGTCCTTATCTGCCATCAGCTTCTATGTTTCTATTAATTGCACAGCATCCTAGAGTATTTGAAGGTCTAGGTAATTTCCCAGGAGAACATCATATTCATGTGGACACTACAGTTACTCTGGTAATACATGGCTGTAGAAAAATTCCCTATGCAGTCATGGACAAATTGAAAGACACCTTACAACAGCTGCAGGAGTCGGGTGTTATAAGTCCAGTGCAGGTGCCCATGGCCGGGGTGAACAGTCTTGTAATCACAGAAAAAAAAAAAAAGAAATGGAACCTTGAGAGTCTGCCTGGATCCAAGAGACCTCAATAAGCCAATGAAAAGACAACATTTTTCCATTCCAACCCCTGCGGATGTACAGTGCAAGCTGGCTGGAAAGCAGATATTCACCATACTCGATGAAAAGGGTGGTTACTGGCAGGTAATCCTAGATGAAGACTCTTCACTGCTGTGTACTTTTAATACCCCATGGGGGCGCTACAAGTTCAGCAGACTACCATTTGGGATAAAATCTGCAAGTGAGGTATTTCAGCAGAAAAATGCAGAAACTTTTGGTGACATTGATGGCGTCCACATCATAGCAGACGACATGATTATAGCTTCCTGCACAAAAGAAGAGCATGATCAAATATTGCGTCATGTTATGGAGAGCGCGCACAAGATCAATGTCAAATTCAACAAAGGCACAATACATGGTGAATCAAGTTAAATACATGGGCCATGTCGTTACTTCAGAGGGTGTAAAGCCAGATGAAGGGAAAGTAACAGCAATAAACAATATGAAGCCACCAGAGGACAAGAAAGGACTAATGCGTCTACTGGGCATGACCAGGTACCTAGCCCAGTATATATTCCAAATGAAGCATCTTTGACTGCACCACTGAGAGTGCGGCTTAAGAAAGACACATGTGGCAATGGGGACCGCAGCATGAAAAAGCTCTGAAAGATTTAAAGGCAGCCCTGACAAAAGCAGCAGTCCTTAGTTTTTATGATCCTGCAAAGCCACTAGACATACAAGCAGATGGATCAAAAGATGGTCTAGGAGCATGCCTGATGCAAGCAGGACGACCTATTGCATATGCATCCCGTGCGCTGTCCTGTGCAGAACAAAACTATGAACAAATTGAAAAGGAATTGTTAACTATAGTGTTTGCTACAAAGACGTCCCACCAGTATGTGTACGGAGTCACGGTAAAAGTTCAATCAGATCACAAAACTGTAGAAGTTATTCTTTCAAGGCCATTGGGGCAAGCTCCTGCCAGGCTACAGAGAATGTTGCTGCAATTACAAAGGTATGATTTGATTGTGTCATATACTCCAGGAAAACTCATGTGCATAGCTGACATGCTTTCAAGGGCAGCTGAAAGTGAGTTCTGACAACACTGAAAATCTCTGATGAAAAAGTTATATATGCAATGGAGATGACAGAAACTTTAAGCCCAGAGCTGTTAAATATTACTGAGGAAACGCAGAAAGATGCACCACTGAAAGCTGCAATAGAGATGCACAAGAAGGGATGGCCACAGAGAAGAAAACAGCTGCCACCTACTTTACAAATATTCTAGCCAATACAACAGACACTGGCAATAGAGAATGGACTGCTCATGTTTGGAGACAGAGTGGTAATACTGCAAGGTGCCAGAGTTGAGATGCTAAAAAGATTACATGCTGCTCACCAAGGGATCCAAAGATCAAAAGCTAAAGCCGGAATGGTCATGTACTGGCCAGGAATGTCTAAAGACATAGAACAAATGGTCGAAAGTTGCAAAGTGTGTCAAGAAAATTGTCCACGCAATCAAAGAGACGTTGTGGTCCCACCAGATTCCTGAATTACCCTGGTACAAGCTAGCTGCAGACATTTTCGATTTTAAAGGGTGATCCTTTTTGCTGCTTGTAGATTTTTCAAAGTATTCAGATTAAGTGCTAAGACTGCAAGATAAAACATCTAGCACAATAATTGCCAGACTCAAGTCAGTATTCTTGAGGCATGGGACACCGAAAAGAAATGGTCACAGACAACATGCCTTTCTCTAGTAAAGAAATACACTCTTTTGCAACACAGTGAGGAATACAGTTGATCCATTCCAATCCAGGATACCCACAGTTGAATGGTCAGGCTAAGAGAATGATTAAAACTGTAAAACTGATGTTTAAGAAGACATCCCACACTGGAACCGACCCACATTTAGCACTCTTGAGCCTACGGAACACTCCCATTTCAGGTATGCAATACTCACCTTCTCATTACTTACAGGCAGAGTGCTAAAAAGCACCTTACCAGAAACAAGACAGGTACTTCAACCACATATACCTAAAGGAGCCCATCGCAAACTAAAAGTACTACAAAAGAAGCAGAGGGAGTATTACAACTGCGGTGCCAAAGACTTATCCATTCTACATCCAGGAGACAGAGTATATATGGAGACAGCTCAAGGATGGCAGCCAGCGACAGTTGAGGACACCAGACCTGAACCCAGATCATACGCCATTGTTACACCAAGTGGTACACATTTTCGCAGGAACAGACGTCACCCGAGACACGACAGGACTGTTACAACAGCTGCTGAAGCAGCAAATGGTGAACAGGTGATAGAGACTGGCGACACTTCAGAACAGACTGAGGAAGTGCTGGAGATGGAACCTATTCAACTTCAGGGCTCAGTAGAAGGCAAAGAACCAAATTTACTACCACAGTCTCCTACAGGTGTACAGAGGCTTACTCGAAAAGGAAGGAGAGCGAAGATGCCTGTCAAGTATGACTATGTTTTAGGTTAGTGGTACACACCTGAATTCATCAAGGGTAAGTGATGGAAACTTTCCTTTGGACATTTTGAAAGATTCAATATAGGTGTTAAAGAGACTCTAAAGCAGACATCTGAAATGTTAATCGTTTGTGGGCAATTCAGTTAAAAGAGGGGGATGTAATATATGCTGTTGCCTCTTTAAGACTCCATCAGTATGGGTCATGCACTCAGGAAATACAGTGCATGTGAAACCAGTTTGAGCCAGTGTGGCCAATACTCCAATGTGTCTGCTTAGCCTACTGAATTATGTTATGCAGTTGGAAAATAAATACAAGATAGCCGTTTCACTTAAATGAGTCTTGGAATCTGTTCTGTGATTCTGCTCCTGTTTGGTATAGTGATCTCCAGTGCAGAAACTAATGAAGAAACAAAGGTATCAGAAAGGTATAACACAGTCTGAGGGCAGAAAGTCCCATATTCGGCTGTATTGGAGCCATTGGCAGTGGGTAAGAACCGACTTTGGCTCAATGACCAATATGTCCAGTTGGTCAGTTGCTTGGCCCAAAAAATATACATATCATCGCATCCCACAATGGTGCTTTTAATAGCCAATCAGCTATATGCAGGAAGATATACAGACCCTCCCTGCAGAGAGCCGCTGCAAATACTTTGGTAAAGGCACGTGGTGCAGAGTATAAGCCAAAGGGCAAAACACAAAACTGGTAATGAGAGCCCTGAAGCATGAATCTTGTATACTTCCTGTGGGATTTCCTGATCTTGATGTGAAGCTAAGCATCCTTCATGTCCAGTGCAACCATCCAGTCCCCTTTTAACGGCACAGGTAACAGGAACTGTAGGGGTAGCATTCTGAACTTATGTACACGTTCAGGTCCCTCAGGTCTAATACAGGCTGTAAGTCTCCTGTCCATCTGGAACCAGAAAGTACTGGGAGTAACAAAAAAAGAAAAAAAAAAAACTTCTGTCACCGGGGATTAATTACACAGTCCTTCTGTGGAGGACTGAATCTCCTTCAGAAGAAGGGCAAGATGTCCTGGAGGGTACCGATTTGGCAGTGGGAGAGTAATTTGAGGAACAGCAAGTAGCTCCAGGGTATGTCTGTGCTGAAGTAACTCCAGAACCCAAGCATCTGTAGTGATCTCCTTCTATTTTGAGGGAGGGAGGGGGGAAGAAGAGAGGGAGAGAGAGAGACAGACAGACACACACACACACACACACACACACACACACACAGCCTCCCACCAAAACCTCTTGAGGTAGGGAGGCCAGAGGCATGGAGAGGAGTCATAAGATGTCGGGTGTGGCAGAGTTACCAGTAATATCTGATCTTTTAAATCTGGCATGCGGGGT
Source organism: Neoceratodus forsteri (assembly GCA_016271365.2). NCBI lineage: Eukaryota > Metazoa > Chordata > Ceratodontiformes > Ceratodontidae > Neoceratodus > Neoceratodus forsteri. Next base: position 124,423,905 of record JADMNL010000034.1, on the reverse strand, counting down.
TTGTGCCCTGGGAGACAAACGGCTTAGGCCTCCGATCCAAGGCTGGGGCTTCTGGAATAATCTTTGTCAGGAGGGACATGGGGCCTACGAAAAGAACTACTCCTTCCTATGGGTTTTGGGTTCAAAGTGTGTAGAGACCAGAGTCTTATTCTTAAAGCCTGCAGATCCCTTAAAGTAGTTTCAACGTCATTACCACATAACTGCTTTCCTCTGAAAAGAGCATTCATTACCGACTGCTGTACATCAGAAGAAAAAAAAAAAACAGCCACTCTAAGCCAGCAGTGGTTTCTAATGCAAATGCCTGAGGCAGTAGCATCGGAGGCTGATCTGAAGAGATGCTTACTGGCCTCTTGGCCACTGGAAAAATTATTTGCTGAGCCAATATTTTGTCCCGGTCCTCAGGCAGTTTCAGCCAGTGGCCGGCCAGTCTTCTAAAGGAAATTCTGATATTTAATCATATTGCCCGACAGTTCGAAATTCTTAAGCCTAGGGTAGCGGAGGCAAAAGTCCTCTTACCCATTACATCCACCTTCCGTGACTCCTTGCTAGAAGGCAGGGAGCGCAAGTGTTTAGATACTTTAGATCTATTTTGAGCAGCGATGATTACCAAAGAGGTTGTGGCTTTCAGTCTGTGATGAATAATATGGCTTAGCAGTAGGGGCAAGATATTGTTCATCCACCTTCTTGGGAACAGGAGGCAGTCATGCAGGCCTATGCCAGGCAGCCAGTGTAGCATCCTCTAGAGCTCTGTGCACTGGTGGGATAATCACCGTAGGAAAGGCTGGCCCAAGAACTTGTAAAGCCTTTTCTTGAAAAAATCCTCTTCCTCAACCTGGAATCCCAGTTTGGCCTGTACCTGTTTAGAGAAAGCCTAAAAGAGGCATCCTCAGGGGGAGATACAGGTGTATTCCTCACGCTCCCTTCAGAGGAGGACGACAAAGTGAAGCCTGATCCAACCACATCTGTAATCTCAGTCTTCCACAGCCTCCTCCTCTTCCACGTATTCTGGATTATATTCCAGATTGTTGTCTACATCCACCATTATCGGCACAGGCTTTACATAACAGAATGCAGCTAGGATAATAGGCATCCTATCAACAGCAGACCCTCTGAAGCCGGCATCTAAGCAGGAGAATATGGAAGAGTCAATGGGAAAACAGTCGACGAACCAGCCGGGGGCATCAACAGTACAGGCACTGACTACAGAGACTATATTCAATGAAACAGATCTGACAACGTTTGGTACAATGCTTGCCTGTTAGAGCCCAAATGTTTGCCCAACTGGAGAGTGCCCAATAGTGGAATAGGCAGACTCTGTGACTGGGGAGGATGACCCCAACTACAGTGTCTGTAAGACAGTCGGGGGGCACTGCCATAGCGAAGGCCCTCCCCCCCATGCGACTTACCCCATCTAAGTGGTGAACAGGAATGGTCAGGAAAAGCCAATTTTTCCTTTCTGCACTTTTCTTTGTGTGGTGGTGTTTACCTGCCAGCTTCCGATAATGTCTTTCCTCCATGAATCAGCACCAGCCACTGTCTTCCTCCAAGATCTATAAGCTGACAGCAAACTGGAGCAGGTGACAGAGAAGACACCTTCACCACAGCCCGTTTCTCCATTTCTTGGATTACAAGAAAGTTTCCTAAGATGGCTTCAGTTTGTCTGGTTAAAGCCCAGGCAGATTTTGCATGCGTTAATGTCATGGATTGTACCAAGGTAACCGGTACAAATGGAGTGGTGGTCTTAATAAATTTTAATGTCACTGCAGTGGCAACAGAAATAAAATATTTTTTAACAACAAAATTATACAGTGACAGCAAAATACCTGCAAAAGTTCAGTGTTCTTCAGCAGTGGTGGACCAATGAGAGGTTGCGAACAGGAGAAAGTACTGACATTACACAGATGATGAAGTGTATTGACGTGGGCAGCCCCAGCCTGCAAAAAGTCCCCAGATGGTCCTGGTGCCGACAACTTACAGTTCCCCAAAGTGGCTCAATGGAGAGAAATAACCCCAAAGAAGATTAAGGTACTCTACGTCAGGTTAAGCAACCCTAACTAAAACTTCAGTATATATATCGTAACTGGACCCAATTCTTTCTTTCAATGTGAAAAATCCTAAATTCTTACCACTGAGTAGTGCTGCTTGTGGCCTCCAAGAGAGTCTGATAGGCTAGTTCCATCAATTTCTGCACTGATTCACTGATGCGGCAGGTCGGCAGGCAGAAGGTATATTGGCTCATTTGCTTTTCATTCTCTAGAGTCACAGTCTCACTATTCTGGATCTTTGCAGCTTTGTCTGTTTTAATCTTATCACCTGATCCTGGGCTGGCCAACTTGGGCAGCGTTATCCTCGTTCTGGTGTTATCTAATCAAAATTAAGAAGAAGAAGAGGAAAAAAAAATTGGGGATGTAACTCAAAAAATTACATGTGTACATCATTTCCCTAGTTGGTACTCCTCCCCCTTCAAATTATCCCATGTAGTTGTTCAAAGAACTAAACCCTACATGAGACAAAATAGGTCCTTTTAAACTAAAATAGAGGGTTGACAGTATTTTAAATACAAATGTGTACGTTTCACTTATTACAACTTGCTTTTTTTCTTAAAGGGACGTGGTTAGCCCTTTACTTATATTCTTCGCCGGTACACAGAAAATGAAAATTACGTACCTACCATAATTCCTGATCTTCTCTTGTATCTTCACCATTCGTTACTGCTGGGTGTAAGGCAGAGGCGTGCACCCATCAAGGAGCTTTTTTTTGGGGGTTGTGCGTCATGTGGCTGACACCAGCGCAGCACATGGGTTTGCTATTAGGTGCTACCGACTCTCCATCAGAGTTCAGAGAGCCAGAGCCAGGAAACAGAGTTCAGAAAGAGAAGAGAGGCAAAAGAGCCAAGTGACAGGTAAAGGAAAGGATATAAACTAAAAAAGTTATAAGCCGGATCGAGGACAGGAGAAAGAACCCTACCCTAAGTGACCATAGGGCCCCAATCCTTGGGCGGTCTCAGGGAGAGGAGACTAGGATAGAAAGGAAAGACAGGAAAGAGGGGGTTAAAAGTGGGGGAAGGAGAAGGAGAAGGCTAAGTGCCACCACAAACTGAAAGACCTCTGGCTTGACAGTTTCAAAGTCCCAACAAGGCTTGAAGACAAGGGAGCAAGAATCTCATCAGTTAAGGGCTACTGACCCAAGGTCTGAAAGGGACAAAGGTCTTTAGAGGCCTGGTGAAGGCAGACTTCTCTTCCCCCTCCTTTATCTGGTAATTCAAAGAACCTAGAGCCTAGGACTCGCCAACTGTCCCTCGAGGGGAAATCAGTCTAAACCAGAAGGAGGGAGTCCTGACTTGGGAGTAGGGAAGGGGGAAAAAAAAAATCTTTTGGAAAGAGTCCCCCTTCCCCACTGAAGGGCTGACATAGTTCTCACTTCAGGAGAAGAGAACCATGGCCCATCTGTGTCAAGGAAGAAGAGGGAGAGGGATTTCCCACGGACTCTCTTAGGGCTGTAAAGAAAGACAGCGAGCCAAGGACTCACTAGAGGGTATTCAGCCCCATGAGGGCGAGACACTAAGAACTGAAGAGAATTCGAGGGACTTCCCACAGGGATTTTTAGGGCGATAAAACCCTACTCACCCTCCTCCAAGGCAAACTCTCTGTGACTTTTGGAGAAGGAACAGAGCGCTCCAAGGTACTGGGGGACTCTTCCCCCAATTGGCCTCAAGAGGGGGAGGGCGAGCAGGGTGGAGGCAACACCCAGGAATTGAGGTCCATAAGGGGATGGTGGGTGGGAGCCAGTAATGAATGGTGAAGATACAAGAATTATGGTAGGTACATCATATTTATACCTTCCCCTTGTCAATCTTCACCAATCATTATTGTTGGGCGAGTACCAAGCCTCCCAAAGGGGACCTAGCACAGCCCTGAGGGAACAAATCCGTTAGCCTCCTGCAGGTGAGAGGCAGGAGGGGGAGAGACCCTAGCCGTAATAGACCGAAAAGGTCTAAGGCTGCTCAGGACGAGGAGGTGTTCCCGTGGCCGGGGGGGCAGAAGGCACCCCTGAAGAACTCTCACCACCCTGCAGGAGAAAAGGCGGGTCCCCCGGAAGGCAGAGGAAATCACCCTACACCGGGCAATGGGTGACAACCTGGATAGACAAAGTCATACTATCCGTCTAATGCAGACTGCTGTCCCTGGTAGTCTGGATGCCACCTCACTGGCGTTGCAAGACGTCCTTGCCTGGTGCCTTGCAGAGGTAGTATGGTGTGCCTGATGAGAACCTATGCACACCAACACACGTGCTGAAGAGAAAACTCTGCCTCCCAAACAGTCGAACTCTCCGGAATCCGGATCTGGGGTCAGTCATGTGCCAGGGGTCAGTCGTGTGCCAGAAGCTGAGGCCCGGAGGGAGTGTCTAGGGATGCCAGGCCAGAAGGAGAGTGAGGAAGGGAACCTAGAGACTCCTGGGGGGTGCAATATCGTCTCCTGCAGTCTGCCTGGTGTGGATAGACACTTCCTGGAAATGGAATGGGCCAGGAGGGCACCACCAGATGGTGAGCGCTCAACTCACTGAGAAATGAGTGAGTCTTCCGCTCGGTATTACTCCTCAAAACATGAGATGTGAAGTTCCTGTACCAGCCTCAAAAGGATCCGCTGATATTCAGCTAAATCAGCGTCGGAGGACAGGTGGACAGAGTGTTCCTCTCTCTCTTTCACAAAAGGGGAGAAGAGGAGCTTGAATATCTAGAGGACTCCTGCGGCGGGGGAAGACAGGCAAAAGACCCATTCATCCATGACCCTAACATAAGTGGGAAAGGCTGCCACAGTAGCTCTGAACGTCTCCCAGGTTATGGGCCCCCTGGGACCCACATGGTCTGGGAGAGGAGGAGGTGTCTGCAGAGGGATGGGAGATGAGCACCGAACTGAGAGTGCCTGACCTCTGCCAGGGCTCCGAGACTGGTCCTACCGAACAGGTGGGGGGGGGGGTTCCCTCAGGTCATACCGGGTTGCGAAGGTTGCACTCGGGATGGCAAACTCCAGAACAGCCCTGAGGGGACGTTTCCCTTGTGATGCGCCTGAGGCTGCATGTGTCCAGAATGGCAACCCTCCACGCTGCCAACTAAGGGTGCCTCCGAGACCTTGAGAAAAATGTGGGGTTCAGTGCTGAGACTCCTTCCCACCTCCCACAGGGTAGTAGAAGGAGTCAGCCACACCTCACCCCAGCCTGTCAACTCCTCGGACTCAGAGGAAGCCCTCTTCCTTGACCCCAGTGCAGTGTGGTCCCCCAATCCCACAGGCCCCAAGATGGAGGCCGCAGAACAGGGGTTCCCTATCACCCTGAAGGGCCACGGCAGCACCAGCAACAGCAGCTGCCCAAGCCTCCCCAATGGAGGATGCCCTACCCCATGCCTGAGCCTCCCCAGTGGAGGACACCCCACCCCGTGCAACTAACCCCTACAGATAGCCGGCCGGCCCCAGCCTTGGGATCCTACAGGGCAGCAGGCTATGGAGACTCTGGGAGAGGGCAGCTGGGCTGCCCGGTGCCACATCCCAAGGGGCTCCCCAACTCCAAAGAGTCCAGCCACCAGTCCAGATCTGACTCATAGTCATCCCCCTCTGTAGAGCAGGCGACGAGTCAGACCTCCAGGCTAGAGACTCCAGGGAGTCCCTGGCAGCGGTGCCGCGAACGGTGCTGCTGCAGGACACAGCACCGTCCCAAATCACCAGTGCCGGGATCCTGGACGGCGCCGAAAAAGGCGGTGCCAAGGGTCCACCAGTGCTAGGCCCAGTAGCCATGGGCCACGACACTGGCGGAACCTGCACCTCCGTGGAGGCGACTTCCAGGCCGGTGCCAGCAACGTGGTTCCGCAGGGAACCATGCTGCTCCTCCAGTGTTGTAAAAGAGGCCTCCTCTTCGGCAAGGCTAGAGCTGGAGAAGGTCTCCTCCTCCTCGCCCGGCCGTATAGACCCAGGAGGGGAACCGGAGGAAGGGTCAAGAGTCCTGGCCTTGGCGACCTGCGAACGACGTTGCCCTCCAAAAGTCGTCGGGGCCTGCAGACTCTGAATGCGCAGATTTCCAGAACACGGCGGTCCATGGAGAAGCAGGCATCACAGTGGTCCATATCATGGTGAGGTCCCAGGCACCGCAGACAAACATCATAGATACATAGACAGTGTCAGCAGATAAGGGCCTATGGCCCACCCAGTCTGCCCATTTGAGCTTGTATCATGCCGGTCGAAAACGGAAAATTGCCAACCACAGAGGTACAGACACATGGGGGCACGGCCCGCTTTGGATTTACGTTTCGCCCCAGAACCTGACACAATGCGAAATAAAACACAACTTAAGCAAAGATCCCGCTGCTGCTGACAAAAAGAGAGGAATGGTGTTACCAGATTCAACGGCATCAGGATGAAGGAAGGTTTTTCTGCAGGAGTCAACCGAAGATGAAGACCTAATGGCGCAGTGTTTGAAGCTCTGACACGTGCGGCAGGTGCGACCTCGACGGTGGGAGAAAACAGAACTGGGATAGAGGAGGAGTGAGTGGCACATAACAGCCAACCCGTGTGCGTCAGACACGTGGGTGGTGCCGTACCCCCACCCAAAAAAAAAAAAATCCCGCAGCAGGTGCGCACCTCTGACTTACACCCAACAGTAATAAATGGAGAAGACTGACAAGGGGAAGATCATGCCTTCACTGCCTGCACCAGTTCGTCTTGTGCCATAACAGAGATAGCAACAATGTCGTCAACATACTAAAAAGTGAAACCCTACCTGTCCGCGTGCCAATCCCAAAGCGTGATGGCACTGTAGTACAGAAAGGCTTGTGCACAGACTATTCTACCAGAGTTCAGCTAAATTCACGTCACAGTACTAGAAAGAAAGCTGAACTCAAGAAAGTCTTTGAAATGGGCACTAAAACTTAGTTAAATCACGATCTGAAAGTCGAGCCATGATACATGTAATGTTTACATGCATATGCACAGTACCACGGCTCGACTTTCAAACCCTGATTTAACAAAGTTTTAGCACCCATTTCAAAGAAAGAACCCCCCATCCCCCCAAGTTCAGCTTTCTTTCTACTACTAGAAAGTGCATTTACCGAACTTGGGTAGAACAGTCTGTGCACAAGTCTTCTGGTGCTTCAGCGCCATCGCGTAGACAATAGGAGTGGATGGGCAAGGTTTCACTTTTTAGTAAAAATTCGGGAAAGTAGTTATTTTTATGGGGACTACATTGCTGCTGTTTCCATTATGGCACAAGACAGACTGCTGCAGTGAAGGCGCATTGCTGAATACCGGCCACAAAAACGTTTAGTAAAAGGATGACCATGTCCCTCTAATCATTGTTCTTGTACTATTTACATGCTAAAAGCCCACTTAGTGCAACTAAATGGGCCACAGTATTAATGTTATCAATAAGTCTTGTGTTATTGTTTTAAACTGATCAGAGAAAACTCCAACAAATAACAGATATACATTAAACATTTAAAAACACCATCCAACTTATTTTAAAATTTACTTTGTGTTGTTCCATGTTATCACTCATCAATCCTCCTGCCAGTTGCTCAGATTTAAGTTATTTTATTTTTTTACTTGTCATTAAAGAGCTACTGGCACCTCAAAGAAAACAAAACCATAATTAGGTAAAATTCTGCTTGCATTCTGTTTATATTTTATGTTTCTCCTCCCCATAATTTATTACTAAAGAAATGTACATGAATATATGACTGTTGTCCCTTAGAGCTCATTCTGAGTTTATCTGCCTCTCTAGCTTACTCCCTACTTCAAGTCATAATCCTCTGTTGTGACATTACAATCTGTTGCCATGGAAGTAAATGAAGTCACAAGCAGTGCTCTATGACTTCAGGTAGGGAGAAAGCAGCAGGAATAGATAACCTCAAAAGCAAAGAGTTTTCATGCAAATTACCTCACTAATAAATAATGTGGAGGGGGAATACGCAACTAATGGAAAATACAAGCTGGACCGTGTATAAATATTATGTTTTGTTAAAGTTCTCCTGAACGTGTCACCAGCTCTTTAAGACTCTACAAACTCCAGAACTGATCATGGTACATCTCTGTAGTGCTTTATGCAAGTTTTATACAAGACTGTAAAATATCAGTCGGTTGACTGACTTTGGGTTGTAGGATGATGACAACATGTACCGAATTTTACAATGAAAGTATTTAAAAAAGCCCTGAACCTACAGTATACTGTGAACTACAGTTATCACAGGATCAGAAATAAGTGTGTGCCATGGTATACCGAAGAACCTTGATACTGTGACAGCAGCCACAGTAGGGATATTAAGGTTAAGCAGAGTCCTCTTAGGTGGGGGATGGAGGAGGTTAGAAAGAGTGAATGAAGCTCTCTACCTGGGTGTTTTAGTGTACTCTAAGAAAACTTTGGAGTGGTGTAACTGTTGGGAAAGAGGTGTACAACATTTAGACAGATAGACAGCTACCAAAACATTCTCCAATAATTTCCATTTCAGTCACAGGACAGTACAAATTTGGTTCCAATATCCCTTTTGTCCAGTAAAAAAAAAATAAATCCACAATACTTCCCCTGTTGTATGGTCAATGGAGAAGGAACATGATAAATCATCTCTCCATGGTGGGGGGGGGGTATTCATTTAGCTTTTGGGCAACCAGTTATGCCACCTTAGTTGGCATCTCAATTGTTATTCTTATAAACTCACCTTGACTGTATTGTGCATTTCTGACGTCATTAGGTTCCTGGCAGCCACGATCACATCCTGGCACTTCTTGCTAGCAAAGTGAGTATTAACATTCCGAGCATATTTCAACAATGCGGTAGCATCACTCTTTAAGAAACGTATATTTTTGAGGGTTTTTTCAAAGTCCTCTGTAGCTTTGATCACCTGGACAACCAGAAAATAAAGACAATAGCCAACAATCATAAATTAAAAAATGAAAGAAACACACAAAAACAAAACTAGAATTCCTCATTTTTCAGTTCGTAGGATACATCGATAGCCAATTTGATGCCGATTACCTTCAAATCTATTTATTGGCTTGCTTCATTATACGTTAGTGACATCAGAGTATACTTCCAACTCTTACCTCTTCATACTTTTCTAGCTGGTTACTGTTTGCTGGGATGGAGTAAACCAGACAGTCTTTGATGATACAGTCAGACATCTCCTCCCAAATCAGGTCTCCTAGCACCTCTGCCAGGACCATTTTCGACTTCCTGTCACCTTCAGCCGAGTCAGTAAGAGACACATCTGATTGAAGAGGAAAAACAGCTGAAATACAAGGCTACTAGAGTTTTGTGAAAGTAAACTCGTAAAGGCAACTGGTGCCAGCTCATTGGTTGGACTTAAAATAATTTCTGTATGAACGTCTACTGTCAATCAAAAACCCCAGTCACAGATGTGCAGTCAGACAAAACTCCAGTCTTCATGTAAAAGATGAAAGGATTCAGGATGCCTGTATTTCCTCCAAGGGAACAAGTCACATGATCAGACGGAAGAACCATTCTTGTGGTTCAAATCATGCAGTAAAACTCCAAAAATTCTTGCGGATATATAAATATACATTTTTTTTTTTTTTTAACTGTTTTTTTTGGGGCTCTGTCTGCAGGCGAGACAGTATCACCGCTCTGTCCACTCACCTCTCTCCGGCATCCCCCGTTGGCTGCTCAGGCCCCATACCTTGTCCCCTATGGCAGGGCTCCTAATGGCGAGATGACGGTCTACCTAGAGTCCACCCGAGACTTACACCACCAGCATAATTTGGCGGAGGAGGCAAACTTCACAAGCTCTGCCGCACAGGGTTTTACCTTGTGTTGAATCCCACGGCGTAGATGTGTAATGGCGTCAGTGGGAAGGCAAAAGTGCTCCCACGCATGCCTCATAGATGTCCACCCCTGCTATCCCTATGTTTGTGGTACCTGGCTCAGTGTGCATCCAGCTGCTGCTGGGTGTCACTCGAATGCCAGGTGCCAGCATCCCTCCCAACCCCTGTGGAGGTGGAAAGCTGTCCCTGAACACTCCTCTAACCCCCCCCCCATTGACCATCTGACCCTCCGTACTCCTCCAAACCTAGGTCATCAGCATTGCAAGCAGTAGCAGTATCGCTGCGCCACCAGGATTGCATTTTCTATTGTTTTAGAATCAACAGTAACACCTTCCAGGGAGACGTTTCATAACTTCCAAGCCACTTTGATCTGGCTTCATGGTAGCATCTTCTGCTTCTTAGCAGCTTTCATGCCAGCCATTTTTCCTGAGTGCAATTTTCTCTGCCAACTGGGTTCACAAAAAGCAGTATATGGTGCGTGTCAGTTGACCGTTCCCGCAGCCAATGGCGTCCTTAGAAACAATCGCCCTTGGAAGGTAGCACTTGTACTACAAATAATAAAAATGAACATTAGTCATTTCTGGAATTGAGCATCTTTCTTTTGCTATATGTAAATAACCTTAGTAATAAAGACCGAAATTGCCTGAAAAATATATTTATTTTTTTTTGTTAATGCAGCACAACCAAGTTTTATTGCTAGTGGCACCCATGATTGTTTTGGTGGCCATGAACCCTCTCAATAAAGTGCCCATCTTACAGAATGACAGTGAACTACCTTTCTACATTTACATACCAAAAAGGTGGTTGTGTAGGTGCTCCAAGACAGCCATGAGTTTGATGTAAACCTCTAAAGGTGAGGGGTGTTCTTCGAGCGATGCAATTTTTTCAAACTGCAAGACAGCGGTCTGTGTCTGCTGCTCTTTCACGATGTTGACGTGGAGGGAAGGATATAAAATCAAAGGCTTCAGGACATATTTTAACAGCAGGTGACCTGTAAGCATAATAAAAAAAGTGCTGTATTTCAGCCGGGTCATGAAAACACCTGGTCAATACACTATTAAAGGCATGTAATTACTGTTAAGCCCATTTATTGGCCAGACTGATGCCACTTTCAAATGCCACAATATACCAGCCGGTTATAAAAACGTGGGTGTCAGATAAAACTGAAAGCCACCGCCATACGAACATATGAATATGCCAGCAGAAACAGACCCTCCTGCACTCACAGAAACTAAATGCCACAGAAAGGACAAATGTAATTTTATTTTTTGTAAAAACTCAAAGCATTAGACCAACCAGCAATTATAGAAAATAAAGAATGGGTTGTTTAGTCTTTTTAAACAAAACAAAAACACAATCTGTGCGTAATACCATCACAAACCACTTGTGCTTCACAAAAAACTCAATGAACACCCCCCATCCACTATTCTATACGTAATTAACAAAGGACACCACAAGTGGGGGAATCAGTTTCTCCAATCATCTACACAAGGACCCTTGGAAGAATCCAGCTCATCGATGAGATCCAAATCATTAACCATGAGGTTTAGGTACCAGCCATCACAGTCCCTTTATATATTATCTATACACTGTAATAAAAATATATTTTCCCCTCAAGGCTGAAGCACACTGGAATTCTGCTGACAACCACAGCATCAATCCTTGTATACAGCTGCTCCCAGTAAAGTGCTAGAAGGCCCCAGTGAAAAATGGAGTCTAGTTACCAATAAAGCAGACAGTACTTATTTCAGAAATATAACCAATATTTTTCTTCTCATCCAACAGACTAATCTCCACTATGTTCTTTAACTCACCCTACTCCGCTTGAGGCCTGCCCTGGAACAGAGATTAGCAAAGAGGAACAACTCTAGACAGACTAATCAGAATGACGTGTGGTCCCCTGTATACTCAATTACCAATGTAACCCCCACCCAGGTATGCCATTTATTTCGACAGCTCTAGCTGGTGGGCTGGATTCAGGGAGAAATATGTCACTCAGCACATTGGCTAGGTTTGACTACCCTGCAACAAGGGCACCCAAATAACTCTGGACAAAGGAAGCAATAACTAATGTCCAATACCAGAAGTGGGATTCTAAAGTGTGGCTTTTATTCACATCCAATAGAATAAACAAAGCATAGATGGACCCCCAGGGGGCTACACTCCTGGTAATGCAGATTTATGGAGAATCAGAACACATCCTCATTCACTTTAGCCCTCATGCTCTGAAACACACTGGGTACACAGCCCAAACTTGTATGCTGCTCTGGATTTTCCCTGGCTTGGCTCCCTTGCCAGCCCTTGGACACTTTCCATATAGCATGGAAACATTTACTGGTGGCTCCCTAAACCACCTATGAGCACTTCTGCTCCATCAGGGAATCTTCCTCATCAATCCCACGTCTGGGTACTTTCCTCAGGCACTGGCCAAGTACCTGAGAGAAAGCAACAGGTGTCCCAAAGCAAACCCGGAGAGGAGAATTTGGTTACCACTGATATGTACAAGGCCAACACCAGTTCTTACTTTTCTGAGTAAACTGTCAAAAGTCATTTCCTACATACAAATGCGTACAAACGTTATCCAATTTAATCTCCAAGAACAGCATGTTAAAATGCCCTTACTAAAGAACTGGAGTCTGGTATTTAGTTCTTCAAGAATGGTAAAAGCTTCGAGAACAGAAGCTAGAAGACTGCCAGAGTCATCCGCCTTTGGGATCACGGTGCACAAATGCAGTTCGGTTTTCTGAAGGGACTCCAGGTCCAGGTTTTCTAAAAGCAAGGACATAAAGAGTTAGCTAGGTCACAAATTAAAGCAAGTTTCTTAAAGCTTAAAAAAAAAAAACAAACAAAAAAAACCACACACACACACAACCTCGGCAAAGGCAGTGTGTATTTCATGAAAGAGTGCCAGTCCTATGCATACTAGTTCACTGTCTCAGTAGTGAAAGACTATATTGATCCTTACAGACCCTGTACACAGGTATCAGCTGTAGGCCGCTTTTGCCCCGGGGAAAATTCTCACACTCTTGCACTCTGGCACCCTCACACTCTCTCTAAATAAATAATTGGGATGGGGGGAAGGGGAGATACTGACGTCTTGCAAACTTCCTTCGGTATATCCTGCTAGAGTACAGGTGGGTCCCAGGCATGGCCTCTGTTAGTGCTGGCAGTGCTCTTGGGGAGAAAAAGGAACGCAGTACTGAAAAACATGGCATCCAATGGGCTACTGTAACAGGGAGCTCCTGCCACTAGAGGGCTGACCTTTTCTTAAAACTGTTGCAATCTTCAATTTCTTAGCCTAATCTAGTCTTCACAATTTCTAGTCCGTAGGGTTGGCCACCTATGGGCACCCCTTCCCTTTCTTGACTATGCTATGGTGTCCTCTTTGATTTTCCTTTTCCCTCTCAGGTCCTCGTACAGGGAGGTTATTGTGGTGACCTCCGAGCCAATATTAAAACAGGCTGTGTTCCTCGTCGTTGGATTTAGTATGCAATGACACCACGTCATAAACCACTTTATTGTATATAATAATATGTTTTATTTATATAGCACCTTTCAGTTTCCAAGGTTCTGCACAGTTTAAAACTTTACAAATTAGACATTAAAGTCAAATATCAATACAAATAAAACCAATAGAACACATCAATTACAAAAACGGTCCATTTTCCAGGAAGGCCATTTGCCATAAGTGAGTTTTTAAACCCCGCTTAAATTCCTCCATGGAGGTGCACTCCCATAACCGATGAGGTAGAGAATTCCAAAGAGTGGGTGCAGAAAAATAAAAAGTCCTATGTCCAGATGATTTAAGATTCACTCTTGGAATCTCCAGTAACCCCTCGTCGGCCGAGCGGAGTGATCGGCCAGGGCAGTAAGGAACCAGAAGTTCTTTCAGATAGACCAGACCCTGATCGTGGAGGGCTTTAAAAAAACTCAATAAATTGTCTTCAAAGGTGATCCATCACCATATGGGCAGCCAGTGCAGTTCTCGCAGCACCGGGGATATATGACAAGACCTACTGGAACCAGTCAGTACCTGGGCCGCTGCATTCTGCACGAACTGCAGGCGGCAGATTTCAACCCCTGAAAGCCCAAAGTAAAGGGAGTTGCAGTAGTACAAACACGAGGACACAAAGGCGTGGACCAATGTTGGAAGGTCGTTAGACAGAACTAGGTGCCTAACTCTGGCGATATTCCTAAGATTGTAACAGGAAGTCTTGACAACTGCCGACTTTATTGTACAAAACCTGTAAATGTTAAATACCTTGGCACTAGGTGTTTTTGATAAAGGTACAAAGTACTAGGGGACTATTATAGAAAATGAGTTAGTTGTGCTATTTAAAATGCATGTAAATTGCTGTAAGTTGAATAAGTCTGAAATGTTATGGTGATTTACATATATCCCATGATGCTTTGCATTATGGCAGGATATGTGTGATGTTGTGTTTCTTTGAAACTTGGCTTATTGTCAATGCCCTTTGGGGTAACCCATGTTTCAGTGCTTCTACACAGAGGTTCTTTGTCTTTAGCTAGTTTTTTTTTTTTTTTTTTTTTTTGAGCCCCCACTACCCAAGCAAACAAGGCCTGCATAGGGGTGGAGGCCGAATCTCAACTAGTAAGTTAGATTAGAAATCAGTAAGTTAGATTAGAGATCAGTAAGTTAGTGGGCGCTGGCTAAGTGCAGAGAAAGGACCCAGTCTGTTGCTGCAAACTGATGTACTGAAGAAGAGTCATGTCATTGCTTAATGTTATCTGCTGTATTTTGAATAAACATCACACAGAGACTGTGTGTTGAACCGGAAGTTTGATGTCTAGTCCATCTGTTATTCCACAACCACTCCACAGCTACCAGTTCATAAATCACATGGCATCGGTATCCTGAGGAGCCCCATGGGATATAGAAACTTGAAACAGAGTTACAACTTAACAACTGTTGATACTATATTTAATAAGACAGGCCAAGAGAGAACTTTAATGATACAACCACAGATTCTACTTGTTTGTACTCCAATTGCAAATGGAGTGTTAATCGTGACTGCTAAAGCCATTTGGCACTCCCACAATGTGGCATAATGGGGAAGGGAATGGGAGGGGTACTGGCGTCATCCTTGAGAAACGTAAATCACACCTTCCATGTTACAGTGATTTGCCAGGAGATGCAATTACCAAAAGTCAAAGGTGAGAAACCCTTTGAAGCATCAAATTATAAGCCATAGATTGGTATGTTTTTCAAACTGTATCCCCTCCCTTTCCTGGATGGACTCTGAATACAGTTTGTATGAAAGGCGCTATATAAAAGCCAAACTCCTTTCCCTTTTCACAGCCACACACGGTTGGCTATTCCAGGCATTTTCTCAAAAAGGAGCATTCATTGCGAAACAGCTATGTTACAAATGAACACACAAAGAAGCCAGCAGAATAAGGTTAGTTGGTCCAGCTAGTCTGCTCGTACTGCAGGGTCCACAGCTTGAGCTACTGTCCCAGCCACCCTACCCACTACTCTCATACTCCCTACCCATGATCCTTACCTTCCCCCATGCCTATCCCAGCCTCTCTTGAAGCTGCCCCCTGTCTTCAACAAGACCACCTCCACTGACAGCACATTCCAAGTGTCCGCAAGTCTCTCTGTGAAGAAGTGCTTCCTCACCTCAAGACTGTGCTCCCTCAAGTTACGGCTGCCACTCAGCTTAAAGAGACCCTCCTTATCTACCTTTATTTATCCCTTTCAAGTACTTGAAGGTCCCAATCATGCCCCCAACCCCTTTCTCTAGTCTTCCAGGGAGTACATGTTCAGTGCCCTCAACCTCTCCTCATATGCCTTACCCTGCTGACCTATTATCTTTGTAGTCTTCCTCTGGACCTTCTCCAGAAGGTTAATGCCCTTTATGAGGTATGGACATCAGTACTGAACTTCATACTCTAGATGTGGCCTCACCAGTAACCTGTACAAGGATAGTATAACCTCCTCTCTCCTACTACTGATCACCTAGCTATGCATCCCAGCATCTCGTTTGCCCTTGATGCTACTTTGTTGCACTGCATCAATGTTAATGCATACATTAGTTACAACAGCCATAAAAGCAAGGAAAGGTCGTGTTACGATTCTTTTCCCCACCCCAGCACCCACTTCCTCCCCCATCCCCCTAGTCTCGTGATCCACGGCCACGCTACAGATCCAGAACCTTGCCCCAAGTGTCTGCTTCTTCAAGCGACAGGTCTGGGCCCTGCATGAAGAAACTTATGACTGAACTTGTGTTACATGCAGGCCTTGCTCAATAAGTTAAGGCTCATCTCCTGTGCAAAGAAGAAGAAGAATCAGCATTTATATAGCACTTTTCATACATCCAAAGCGCTTTACAATCAATGCTAGACTGGTAGTGAAGTGACTGAATGTGTGGTGGCGGCCATATCGCACATCATCACCCACACACAGCCTGTATAATTGCATGAACCGATTTATGGGAAGGGGAATGTTGGCCAGGACACCGGGAATGTTCCCTACTCATTGCGAAGAGTGCCCTGGGTTCTTTTACTTCCACCTGGACACCCACCAGGACAACACCAGGATGGGCAGAAGGGACATCGGTTTAACATCTCATCCGAAGGAAGGCACACCCCAGCAGTACAGCACCCCCCAATACTGCACTCAGATGCCAACGATTTTCAGGTGCAAGTCCAATCCCGGTGTGGGACGAGAACCCACGACCTTCTGGTCCAGAGGCAGATGTGCTACCAACTGAGCCACGCTGACACAAAGAAAGTTATGACTCATCTCGAGCTTGGTACATGGCCCACTGGGCCCTGCCAGAAGATAGATATGACCAATATGACTAATCCTCTGCTTCTCACAGGACCCAAGACAAAGTTTATGTCTCATCCTGTGGGCTCTGTGTGGAGCAACAGACTTCTGGGGCATGGCCCAAGACTTGTAGCTAGGCCTTGGCATATGAGGCTAGGAATGGGGTGAGCATTACAGCTGAAAACACACCACACCATACCACCACATTTCCCTGCTTTTGTGGTTTTGTAACCCTTAAATATGCATTAAGGTAGGTTTATTTTTTTTTTGGGGGACAATAAATATGCAAGGAGAAAAACCTTTTGAGGTGTCTGGGCATGCTCTGGTATACAGACAGGGGTGCACTGTGAGGCACAAGGCATATGCCAAGTGCCTTCAACCATCAGAAGTCCATATACCGGAGCACGCCTGTATACCGGAGCATGCCCAGAACCTCAAAGGGCATTATTCCACTTATAAAATAGGTTATAAATGATTTGTCAAGTGTGAACAGTCCTCCTTCACTGTACTTCAGTCAGTCAGTTAATTTACATTTTCAGTTTGTTTTCTGCCTTGTATATTTTCACCTGCATGCAAGTATTCCTACTGGACTATGTTTACCTTTTATCTGCTGCATTCCTCCATGGGACCCCCATGAAACAGAGGGTGCATCGCATCAGGTTATCCCAGTTGGAGTAATGTCAAATAAACAGATACATTTTGAAATTTCTTAACAGACTGGGCATGCTCTGATAGATTATTAGGATTTCACCTATTTTATAAAATATATTTACATTATGGGAGGGACATATAATAGGGTTGAATGTTGGTCACCTCCAGGGTAAATAAGTTATTCTCCCTGTAGTCTCATTATGGCATTCAGTGTTTCATAGTAAAAATACTGTAGGGCAAGACTTTTTAAATGAGGGTTTCACCGCTAAACCTGGTTTGTTGTTTTGCCATGTAGTACATTTACTGTGTACTGCACGATAGTGAGGAGTGGTCCGTTTGACTGGACAGAAAAAAAAAAAAAAAAACACAACACTGTAGGACGCTGCAAACAACATCCAGGAATAAGCTTTTTATTCACTCCAGGGTATTAAATTAGCAATTGCTAAAATCATTTTTTTTCGCTTATCAGCTGCGAAAATGCATTGCACTTGGCACATATTGATTAGCACAATTAAAAATATATATATAGTTTTTATTCATGTTGCCTTCTGTGCTGTAAGGACTCATTCAAAAAACAATTAGTTAGCAGTCTACTGCTAAGCATTTCTGGAAATGGTTAGCACTGCCCCATTTTGCGTAGCATTTTGCTGTGCTATACCGGCTATTTAATGCCCTGCACTCTAGAATGTTGCAAACAACGCTGACCTGGAACTCGGGGCTCAGCTTCACTCTGCCACTCACTGCTAGGTAGCATTGCTGGCAACATTCCAGAGTGAATAAAAAGCCTATTTCTGCATGTCCTATAGAATTTGTTTATTACAAAAGTTGCACTGGAACAGACATACTAAACTGACAACAGCTCGTTTCCAGATGTGTCCTGGGGGGATGGGGGAACAGGAGGGCAACAACGAAAAGAACAACAAAAAAAAAAAATACAAGAATTCAAAAATGACATAGCAGAAAATCCCCTTTAAATGAATATTAGTTTCGTCTATGCAAATGTTACATTTGTAAATTGATTTCCAGTAATTGCACTGTTGTATAGCCCTCAAGCATACCTAATGCAGGTTATAAAAAAGTATCCTGTCATTTTAATGCAAACAAGTCAGCACGGTCATAACAGTGCAAACCAACGGAAGCTCATATATGAAACACTGTGTACATACAATTTTCCCTTCTTCGTCGCAACTGCAAAAACGGCATAAATACCTACAATGAATACTTCTCTCTTGCCCCGGACTTTATATATTTGCTCTCCCTCAGAACCCATATGGTAGCACATCAATTTTTGTCAGCAGCAGCGCATCATGTAATGATGTAATTACTGTTCTGACACTGCTAGTAGATCACTAGCGAACAATGTAAAGCATACGAGCGGCACTGGGTCACTAGCGGTCAATCTAAAGACATAAACGGCGCTCATTTTGAAAATCAGTAAGTCACTGGCGGTCAGTGTAAATATAAGCATCTCCTGCCAGTATGCAATCACAAGTAAACAATGCTATTACAGAGTTTGGGTAGGGGGTTAGCCAAGTCAGTAACAGGGAAATACTTCAGTGTGGCCCATTTGGGAATCAACATGTATGTAAGGGATACTGATGTAATTGATAAAGCCTACTTATAGTGTGCTGTTGTCTCATTTTGTTACACCAGTAGATTGGAGTGCAACAGTCCATGGTAGTCATGCCTCTGACAGATCAGTGCAGACAAAGGGGCCAGCGGTTGCGGTCACATAATGGGTACCTATACCGAAAGAGAGAGGAATTATTCTGGGAAGACCTACTGGAAATATGTTATGTAGGACTCATTTATATGTCCAGCTAGGTGTCACACAAGCAGTGGTGAAATTACTGCGCTTATGAATGAGCACTGCCATATCCCAGCTACTGGTCTGTTGCTGCATGGCTGGACATCAGCAAAATGAAGCAACGAGCAACAAGTACTCAGGAGGCAACACATCAAATTGTGGCCAGTGCCACTAACACGGTGGCCCCTGCAGTTGCTGGCAAACAGCCTTCATTTTCCAGTTTGAAATGCACTGCGCTCGACAGGCAGCTAGTGCTGCTCCAGCTTTGCCAACATCCTTCCCATAACCACAAATACTACCAGAGTACACAGAGAGACCGTGGTGACCCCCTTCCTTTTTTTTTTTTTTTTTTAACAGCAGCTTTCATTAAACGCTCTCACGGAGCTCACTATTTTTTTTTCAGTTGGGTTAGTAAATTATCGATCTGCTTTTTAGATTGTTGTATTAGATTGTCACTTTTCATTGTGTCCGTGGGTACTGGCAAGGGGGGGGCACTACTGCATGCTCATTAATTTCTCAGTTGCCTTGGCAGCAAAAGGCTTCCCTGCTGTTTTTTGTGAGACACCCCATTATCCAGCAGTGACCTCAACCCACTATGAGGGTGCCAAGTCCTAGTTCAGCAGAGCTCTATGACCTGAACACTTTTTAAGGTCTGTGCCAGTGTGTGCTGCTTTGTCAAGTTAAGCTGCTTTCTCAATGCGCAGTTATTCTATGCGGCTACTTGACTGCACTGTTGTTGACCATGTTGTTATTTCTTGTGCCGAGTTGACATGGAACCGTTATGGGCTGAAAAAAAAGTCTTGAACTCCGATTGGTCAATCACCACTCAAATTCGTGTAATTATAATCATCACGACTCAAACTCTGGTGCTTCCTTCGGTAGCCAACCATTTACATAATAAAGTCCCTACACCAAACACTTTGAACCAACTAAAATAAGTTTCATTTTCGACTTTAAAAATGCTTTATCTTACTTTTCTTTTTTTCCTCATACCCACTGTATACGTGCAGTATCACACTTCAAGGTTTGTGAGCTGTGCTGTAATGGACCCTGTCTTGGGTGGTTAAAGGCATGCCGAAAAACCACCATGCACCCAGCGCTGTGGGTTACTGCAGCACAACTTACAGCCTGGCGTGTGTTACTGGCACTGCTTACATAAATTACAGTGGGGAACATAACGGCTCCAATAATGCAATGCTATTCCTTGTTTTGCCACAAGATGGAGCATTACACCTCCTTATACTAAAAGTGTTGCTGGATCACAAAGGAAACTTGAAAGAACTAATGCACTGCCTAAAACTAATACTAGTTTTTAAAAGCAGTCAACCGTTACCTTTTATATCCGTGGTACTTTTTATTTTTCCTTTAGTTAATTAGAAGATTGTTTACCAGATATCAGTAGGTGTGCTGTGCGGAACAGCACTCTGTGTGGCAGCCGACATAGCTAGCTCTATTACCCCCACCCCCCACGTACATCATCAGCATTGTAACCTTGACAGTGACATCACTGCGGTCTAGGAACAGCCACTCAGTAGCTGCCAGATCAGTCGCCTGTGACGTCACTGTCAGTGAGATCA
Source organism: Neoceratodus forsteri (assembly GCA_016271365.2). Taxonomy (NCBI): domain Eukaryota; kingdom Metazoa; phylum Chordata; order Ceratodontiformes; family Ceratodontidae; genus Neoceratodus; species Neoceratodus forsteri. The sequence goes on along the minus strand of JADMNL010000034.1, from coordinate 124,403,256 downwards.
CAATGCTGATGATGTAGTTGGGGGGGTGGAATACAGATAGATGTGTCAGCTGCCAGGCTAAGAGCTATTCCACACATCCAGCACAATATTATTACATAGAAAACTTTCTGATGAGCAAAGGAAAATGAAAAATACTTAAAACGTTACAACTGCTTCATTTTCCTGTTTGCTTTGGTTCCACTAGCTCTTGAAACAAATCATTTTAGATACCAACAGCAATTTATTACATATATTGTTTATATTTACCTTAGTTCTGCTTTATAACTAGGAACATTAACATTAAAGTGAATTTCCAACATTTTGTTGGAGGCTTTTGGGCTTTATAGCATGTTAGCATAAGGCAGCCCAAGTCCTTCAAGGCAAAATTATAATATTATTATTAGTCCTTTTAGGTAGGGACGGGATCACAAATTAGACCAAGCCCGATGGCCAGACAATCCCTTCCACTTCCTGGTCCGCCGGCCATGCCCCTGTGCTCAGACGTTTTGTAACGACTAACCAGGGAGAGAGCAGGGGTGCCTCTTCGAAGTCTATTTGTGTCACTTTCACAATTTTTTAAGTTAAATAGCAATCTCTAGTATACATGAAAGCCACCACTCAACTAACAGACCCTCTACTCATTGATCGGTGGCTTTCATTCATACACATACACACACACACACACACACACACACACACACACACACACACACACATACATCATACACACACACTTTATTATATATTATACACACACACACACACACACACACACACACACATATATATACATACACACACACACACACACACACACACACACACACACACACACACACGAGATTGCTTTTGTAACCTCCCTGCAAAATGCAGAGAGATTACTAAAGATGCCCTTTAAGGCATCAGGAGCGCGCACACACTAGAAATTCGCACGCCTAGTTCCAAGCATGGAATGATCTGAGCCAGAGTGACCATCCTGAAGGTGCGCTGCCTTAGGAACTTGTTCAGGTCATGCAGGTCGAGAATGGGGCACCAGCCCCCTGTCCGTTTTGGGACCAGAAGTACCTGGACATAAACCTTGGGTCTGTAGGAGGGTCCGCACCTCGCTGATCACCTCCTTCTGGAGGAGCAGGGCAATCTCAGCTCGACGAGCTAACAGAGAGGCTGCGGAATCTGTTGCCCCCCGTGGGGCAACGGCTGGATAGGAAGGGAACTGCTCGAATTCCAGAGGAAGACCCCTGCCTACCACTTCCAGCACCCAGCGATCCGTGATGATAGCGCACCAGGCAGAAAAGACGTGGCAGAGCCATCCCCCCACAAGGGGAACCCGGGGAGGAGTGACGAGGTTGGAGGCGACACCCCTCAACCAGTCACTGGGCAGACTTGGAGGAAAAGCCCGCTGCGGGACCTCCTGGACCCTTGCCTCCCGGCTTTCTACCGGAGGAAGTGGCAGACTTGGCCTTAGGGCACCAAATGTGTGTCCCTGCTGACCCTGTTGCTGGTGGGCCGGACGTGCCGCAGGGGTGGAAGGGCGAAAGGGCTTACGTTGCTGCTGGCAGCCTTTGTCCTTCTGGGCAGACGTGACAGAGTCCAAGGTGGCACTGGACTTCTCGATCCTCTGGAGATGACCTTCCACCCCCGGCCCGAACAAGTCGGTGCCCAGGAAGGGAACATCTGCCAGCTTGTGCTGGGTGTCTGCTGTGAAGGTGGAGATCTGCAGCCAAGCTCTGCGGCGCATGGCCACTGCGGCTGCTACTGATCGGGCACAAGAATCACCTATGTCCAACGAAGTTTGAAGCTGCTGTTTTGCCACCGCCCTTCCCTGATCCTGCACCTGCTTGACCGTCATCGTAAGGTCAGTCGGGAGATGAGGAATCACTTCATCCAGGGAACCCATAAGGGCGTGTGAGAAATGTGCCATCAGAACGGCCGAGCTAGCCTGACGAAGACCTAGGGAGGAAGCAGCTTAAACCTTCCGTCCCGCGTAATCCAGCTTTTTGGATTCCATATCGGGAGGTTTGTCCACGTCCCGAGCATTCCCAGAGCGCCAGAAAATGCCATCGGTCACTAACCCCTCTGCAGAGGGGGGCTCAGAGAAACCGGAGAGTGAGCCGGTGGGGACTGCGTACTTTCGAGCCATCCTGGCCGAAGGCACAGGACAAGATGCTGGCTGCTGCCACAACTCCAGGGCCGGGCCAACAATGGCCGGCCACAGGAAAAGAGCCTCCATGGGGAATCCCCTGGGTCCAGTATCTCCGTGAGGATACAGCCTCCCGAAACAAGTTCGAGCTGCATCCGGTGGACTCTGAGATGAGCGAAGCAAACCTAAATCACGAGGATGGGCTCTAGTCCACAGACTGGCCCCTGCAGACTCCAGGTCAAGCGGCTTGGGAACAGGGAGGAGTCATTGTCAGACTCTGAGGAGTCTGCAAACAGCTGCCGGAGCCTGAGCCACCCTCCACCTGCTGAGGTCGATCGGGAGTGAGGGTGACCGACAACCTGTGGGGCAAGCCCTGACCCGACCAAGAATCCTTGGTCGGGGCCCCAGTCTTTGGTTGTGGAGGCGGAGATTCCACCACAATGGGTGGAGCAGCTGGCTTCGACCGAACAGCCGGTGCCGGGGTCGGCTCCTCGACCACTACGAGGGGTTGTTTCAGCCGCTCCGGTGACAGCCACTTAATGGCCAGAGAAGGCGACGGAGTTGGCTTATTCCTGGACAATAAGAGCTGCTGCCACCACATTAAATCCTCGTAGCACCGACACAACTTGCACCGGAGCCCATCCTCGGAAGAGGACGACGAGGATGAGCGGCAACGCCGTTTTCCATGGTGCCGAGACACAGACGGCCAACGTCGGTGGGACTGGCTGGACCTGGAAGAGGACCGAAACCTTCAGGGGTTCCGAGGGTGGGTCAGAGAGGGAACGGGGGAAACCCGCTCCTTCCCTCGGTGCAGGGACCTTAACCGGGGACTCCGGCACAGGCAAGTCTTCGTTTCCACTGGGGGGAAAACGGTGGAAGTAGGGTTATCGGCTTCTCCAATCGACAAACCGTCCTACGGGTCGAGAATAATTTCGACCGCGTCGATGGATGTTTCGGCCGGCTGACCTGACGGGGGCACCGTGAAGCCACGCAACCTCGACCGAAGTAGAGAGTCGACGGTCCGGTAAAAGGGATCTCTCCCGCTCCCTCGAAAGTCGACGTTGGGATTTACCCTTAGAGTCCTTCTTCTTGGACCAACTGGAATGTCCCAATGGCCCATCTCCCTTGGTGGATAGGGACTGGCAAAGCTCCTTAAACGAAGCTGTGTAGGAGGAGCCCAAAGAGAGCAGGATAAATGCCACGGCCGAGGAGGAGGAAGAATGGCCTGGGCCGCCTCCTCCTCCTCGAGGGCAATCAATTGCTCCAACTGTTCCGCACAGCCCACCGCCGGATATCGCCCAACGGGCCTCCTTAGACTTGACCGGCAGATACAGTCTTTTGGGTCGCCCGAGAAGAAGTCTGGCAGTGTGGTCCTCCAAGACAGATACTGAAAAGGACTTGCACAATTCGCAAGCCTGCGAGTCATGCCCCAGGTAGTGAGCGCCGCGTGGAGTGCAGGATCGGTCCGGACATCTTCCGCCCACACGGCACCGACGGAAGCCGGGAGTCAATTTGTCCATCGCAGCCGCGAGGGAAGATGAAGACCGAAGTTTTGTAAATTTTTAAAATACGTTTCGGAAATTCCAAAGTGTGTGGATCCAGGCCTAAAACGCAGAGCGCTAAGGAGGGAACCTGAGCTTCCAAGCGGTAAGGAAGATCTGGAGTCATGGGGCACAGCCGAGGGTTTTACCACCCAGGTGGGTGGGTGGGAGGAAGGAGCCAGCTTGAAGACCTTCTGGCAAGATTTAAAGCGGCAAGGAACCTGCCAGACAGTGTGGATTTAACCAAGTCCCTACAAATTACACGTATACATGCACATAATTATATATTATATATGATATATAGAGATATAGAAATATATATAGAAATATAGAGATGGAGATAAATATAGAAATATAGAGATATTTAGATATATAGATACAGAAATATATATATATATATATATATATATATATACACACACACACACACACACACACACACACACACACACACACACACACACACACACACACACACACACACTCTCTCTCTCTCTCTCACTAGAGATAGCTTTTGTAACTTCCCTGCAAAATGCAGAGAGAGATTACTAAAGATGCCCTTTATGGCATCAGGAGTGTGCACACACTAGAAATTTGCACCTATTAGGCACGAGGGGGAGTTAAGAAAGGCAGCTGGAAGTGAGGGAGTGTTAGAGAGGGGCAAGAGAAGCAGCATGGCATTTGTTGTGGCAGGCGGCCCAGTATGTGAAGGCCAGCGAGGCCTGTGGTAGATGGGGCTGTCAGCCCCTCTTCTCGAAGGATGGCAGCAGAAGCACCCTTCCACCCACCGATAGAGCAGGATGAGAGCGGAGCGGCAGAAAAAAGCTGTGAGGAGACAGGGAGACTCCTCAGCTGAATTGGAGAAGATGGTGGTTGCCATGGCGGCTCAAACACTCAGGTGGCAGCTGGATCGACTGGAGGGGTATAAGTGGCAGTTCCTATCCTTTGCGTTTCCTGTGTCCACCTGGTAAAGGCTGCTCTATTTTTGGTGTAACTCCTGCTATGTGCTGCTAGAAGGTCGCCCCTTCCTTCCCCAAGTTCTCTCCTGGCTTGGTCCGGGAGCAGGAAAAGTGTAAAAGCAAGGACATGTTTGGGGCTAAATTAAGAACTGGGTCCACCTTATTCCCCTATTAAAGAAAGAGCTGAGAGACAGTAAGAAACCGTAACCTGCCCCCACAGGTGAGGAAAGTAGTGAAGGCTCTCCTGAAAAGTAAACTCGGAGGTAATCTTCCTCACCCTCTGGTCAGACAAGGGGAAGGTCAAGAAGAAAGAGTGTCATTATGATTATTCTGAGACATTTGGAAAGGGATAAGTCCAGGACCCCATTCGGGTCAAAGTATCCTGTCAGATGAGCCCACTGGCTATGCAGCGACTTTCAGGTTGGAGGAACAATTCCCCCGTTCCCCCAAAGTGATGTGCCACGGCCGAGGGCCGTTGAAATGGTGGAAAATGTCAGCAAAGTGCACTAATCTGTAAATAAGTTGCCTCGAGGAAAAAGTGGCTTGAGCCTTTTGAAATAAAATGGATTGCTGGTTGCATCAATTGTTGTGTGGATCTCTCATGTTCTAAAATTGTATTGCCTGCACTGTGGGGTCTCCTAACACACCGTTTTTCAGGACTAATATCACCAAGTGGGTCCGGACTCTGAGGGTACTGGATGGATGCTCAGACTGTCGGTGGTCTCCAGCCGCAAAGAAATTGAAACCCCACGCCCCAATGACTAAAGGTTAGTAACCACCTTGAACTTGAGCCAAACAGAAGCAGTTTGACCAGTTGGATCGGATCCCCTCTCCTCCTTCTGAGACATTATGCCATCATCCCCTAGAAACGAGGGGTGGGCGTCAGCCCAGGAGTCAGCATGTAGGTTGAATGCTTGTGAATGCGTACCTGCCCTAACAGCTAGACAACGCCCAGGCAGGAAAGCCCTAGTATAGAGCCTGTGTATAGTCAAGCAATGCATGCCAGTGCGGACAGTAAGAGTAGGATTACACTTTATAACCTTAAAAAAGGTTTTGAAACTGACCCCCAAAGGCTTCAATGGGGCGCCTCTGCTCTCTCCCTGGTTAGACGTCACAATATGTCCAAGCGTGGGGACCTGGACGGCAGACCAGGAAGTGGAAGGGATCGGCTGGCCATCGAGCTGTCTAATTTGCGATCCCTTCCTAAAAAGGACTAAAAAATAGTTAGTCTCTACCTCAGAGGATGGAAACGGGTTATACAGACCAGTACTACAAATCTGAAATTCACTTTAATACAGGATCTCTCTCTCCCCTCCCCGGACTTCATCTGCTCTGGCTGTTGTCTGCACCCACTATCAAAATCCATTTCACGTGCTGGCTCCATGGCGCCAAGCAAAGACGCTCTCTCAGCACGCTGGTGACCCGGGTTCACACCCCGAACCTGGGTGTCAGGAGGAGAGTCCGGCAGGGAGGGAGTTTAGAGCATTCTTTGGACGCTCCCGCCTCCTCCAAGGGGTGGGTGGGCTTCGGTTCGCCGTTTGTCGGCCCCTGGAGGTGATGTGGGGTAGCATTCTTGGCAGCGCGAGGCCTCAACACGCCGAATGCCCAAGACCCCAAGATGCCGCAGCGGCTGGCCCTTTGTAAGAGAGGGGTGGGCAAGGAGAAAAGCGGAAAATCCACCCTCAGCTCACCACGATGACGGCTACCGGTCCCCAACACCACAGTAGCCCAGACATGTCCATGCTGACCCTGCCGGGCCTGGGATGCGCACTAGATGCCTGTGGGAGTTTCTTCTCCCCCCGGCTGCCACACTCATGGGAGGAGGGGCCCACCAGAAGGGTTGTGTAGGGCTACTAGTTAAGCAACGGCTTTAATTTTACTCTAGAACTGGTAAAAATTACTAAAAAATGGCTTTAAAATAGTCTCCATAGACTAGTATGGGGCTCGCCCCCGCGCTCTCCCTGGCCATACGTCACAGTTTCAGAGAGCGCAGGGGCAGAGTTGGGGCAGAGCAGGGGCACCGGGAAGCTGGAAGGGATCGGCTGGCCGAGAATTCGGCACCAGCTATGATCCCTTCCCCTGCTAAAATTACGACCTTTTAAATTAAAATTTTTGCAGGGGTGAGCTCAGGACAATATAAGGTATTGGAAACTTCCTTTAATTCTTTGTCAGTCAGCGAGGAATCGAGCAGCAGGCAGAAGTGAGCAACTGGCAGGGGACAGATCGCAGTGGTCAGCAAAAAGGAGACACACACACGGTTTACAGTATTTTGTTTAAATGTCAACTAGTTATGGAATGTTACTGTGTACTGCGATTTGGCAGACTGGGAAGGATGTAGCTACTGTACAGTAGGGAGAGATGTGAGGGGGTGGTAAAATGGAGGCTATTTTATTTATTTATTAAACTTACTAAGTGGCGCACAAGAATTTCTTTGATATCCCAGGTCCAGGTTGGCAGAATGTTTTTAGCTGTGCATCAGAGGCTTCTATTGCACGGCTAACAATCAGGATTTTCCCTTCTCACTTTATAATATGTCGATATGTCCCCCGTCGTTACTCACTGCAGGATAAGAGTGGTTCCACTGGTATTTGCTGTGTGCCAGAACAGCTCAGTTTCACTGTACTCGCACACACAATGCTCACGCATGAAACCATCAGCCTGCAACGAGTGGCTCCACACATGACAGCTGCCCAATCTCATTATGTTGCATTTCCCCAGGGTTGAAACAAAGTTTTGCAGCCACCAGCCAGCAGGGCTAGTGACTGGGAAAATGCACTAGCCACATAGGCTTTTCCACTGGCCTAGCTTGTGTTCTTATCAAAGTGTTACCTTTTCCAGTACATGCACGCAAGGCTAGTTAAAGGAAACTTACTAGCCCAATACAAAAAAAAAAAAAAAAAAAAAAAAAAAAAAAAAAAAAAAAAAATCGACCACAATTTGGCTAGTGGGCTGGTGCCAATTTCAAACCCCCCCCCCTCCGATTTCCACGTTTTTTCCTTGTTGTACCAGACTTCTATATGCCACTTAACTGCTTTTGCATCCCAAGTGCTTATTTTCAATAACCGAGTTGTAGTGAAAAGCATGTATTTTCCACACATGGCAGCAAACACCACTATGAGTATACAGGCTATAAAAGATGACCAGATGTAGTTGTAACCATACATACAGCAATAACAGAAATGGATAAACATTGCTGAGGCGCCAACACCTCTGTGTAGTTCTCCGCTATGGGAGTGCAGGCTAGGGGCACATAAATCCATAACGCATTTCATTTAGGGTATTTTTATGTTTTTTCCAGGGATATCTTACATAGCAGTAGTCCTTCCCTACTGGCTCCCTGGAGTCAAGTTAGATTTTAATTTCACTCCCGGAACCAAGTCCCCCCACCCCCACCCCACAAAAACACACACACACAAACTTCAACAAAAAATATATATAAAAAAACAGAACAACCTTTTGAACTGGGAAGTTTCCAGACGACCAGTTTCTCCCACTCCTTTCCCAGGTGGTAGATGATGTTTTGTTTCTGCACAACCAGTTCGGTATGCAATGCTTTCAGGATCTTCGGCTCAAAGCCCTGCCTGGATTTAAGTACCTTGAGGCTTCTCTCAGCCTGCAAGCATGAGAAAAAAAAAAAAAAGTTAAACAAGGAACAGCAGCAGCATCAGCTGGAGAGAGGCCACAAAGACAAATAACTGAAAAGATCTGGCATAATCTCAGGGAGTATTCAGGAACAGAAGAGTTCAATTTAGTATAAACTCCGGCTGCATCACTACTTCATCTCCCTCTTCTCTGCTCTCCAAGACTTGCACACCCAAATAGTGAAGTGCAGAATTAAGTTCTCCACCAGCTGGCTACACAAAGACCTCCTTGCCTTAGTAAGGGCAAGGGATTGGAGCTGGTCCACATTTAAAATTTCTGGTCTCTGGCTTGATTTTGGTGGAGTGCAGGACCAAGAGAAACACTTGTAAAAAGGCCATATGCCATGCAGAGAGCTCTTACTGCAAACACCTGTTGCTGTATGCTGCTGGTGACAAAAAAAAAAAAAAGAAATGTTGGAACCACATCAAAGGCACCATGGGGGTGGGTATGCTCACCCAATGTACCAAGGATATGGTGCTTGACAGCAGGCACTGCAACAACCCCGTCACCGCTGCCAATGGCTTCAACCACCACTTTTCTGATCTTTCCAAATATACCTGTCCGGCATAGACACTCCCAGCATCCTTCCTCTGCACCTCGAAGGACACTCCTGATACTACCCTCCCCCCACCCCATCTTCACCTATGTGCAGTCACTAACCTGGAAGTGTGTCGGCTACTTGACCCCATCTGCAGTAGTGTAGGCCACAAGGGCCTTCAGTGTAGGTCACTAAAACTGGCCTCCCCAACCTTTCCTCCCCTCTAGCTAGAGTTTATCATCTGTCCTTGTGCTCTGCGGGTTGTCCCCCCCCCACCCCAATATCAAGGTTGCCAAGACTGTACCGGTCTTCAAGAAAGGTGACACCACATCCATCGGCAATTATCGCCCCGTAGCTATCCTTTCAGTCCTGATGAAACTGCTAGAGAAAATCATCTCTGATCAAACCATTAAATTATCTCCTTGACCAAACCCTCCTCTCTGATGCCCAGCACGGCTTTAGGAAAAGCCACAGTACCACTGCTGCTCTGCTCAAATTCAAAAAGGACACCAAAATTACCACAGACAATGGATTACTCATGGGTGCAGTATTCATGGACTTTACAAAGGCCTTTGATCTAGTTGACCAGTCTCTACTTAAGCCTACAACGTTATCCCTTGGCATCTCCTCTGTCGTGGTCTCCTGATAGCTGTCTTGTATCAGTGAGGTAGCTGCCCTAAGTGTAACTCGGCCATTCCCGACTGCTCCACCATTAACATTGGGGTTCCTCAAGGATCTGTCCTGGGTCCCCTCCTCTTCACGATCTTTATAAATGACCTCTCCCTAAATGCCGTATCCTGCTCCTCTCTGCTCTATGCAGATGACCTAGTGATCTACACTAGCTCTAAATACCTGGCTGACTTTAAACTCCAGCCTTACCTCAGATTTCTGCAAAACTCACTCCTGGCTCTCCCAAAACAAGCCAATACTCAATGCTAGCAAAATTCACTATGTCATTTGGCTCTGCCCCTAGACTAAAAAAGTGTTCTGGGCGTCTTTTCTGTAATGATGGCTTCCTCCTTGAAAAATGTTGCTTCAGATACCTAGGTATTGCCCTTGACTGCTCTCTGGACTTTGCCCTGCACATCTCCAATACTTATAAAGCAATCAACACAAAGTTTGGCCTGGCTTTTAAAACCAGCCATACCCTCACACCCTCTGCCAGAACCACCATCGCTCACAGCATCCTTCTTCCCACCCTCAACTATGGCTTTATTACTTTGTCACGTGCTGCAGGAGCTAACCTCCACAAATGGGAGACACAGCAACATCTTTGCTTTGGCATCAAACTGTCTTACCCACTGCTGTCAGGTTTACTCTGGTCTAAACTGGCCATCTCCTGAGGATAGCTGTTCCTATGCCCTTCGCATCCTAATTGACAAAATTATTAGAACTAGGGTTCTCTCCTCCTTAGCCTCTATGCTAACTCCCCCCAACCCTCACCTACCCCCTCTGATCTGGTGATCAGTCCTTACTAACTGCTCCTAAGTGTATGACAATATGGGATTTCAGGCCTTCTCCCACTTTGCCCCAAATCTTTGGAATTCCCTGCCTATGGCCCTCCAGCTCCCCCCCCCATGCCCACTTCAAAAAGACAGCTATGCCACCATCTCTCTCTGCCTCTGACCCCTGTATCCGTTTTCTGCCTCCCTGACCACCCAACTTACATTATTAGACTACTGCCAGTTTACAATTGCTCAAGTTGATGCACTTATGAAAGATGTAACGTCAGTTTCTAAATTTGATTAGCTGGTATTTTTCCTTACTACAATGATTTCCCCTACTCTGTTGAAATTTTCAACCACTCATGTATTACAATTAGTTACCCTTTACATTAATTGTACTGTTTTACTGTACTGCATTTCACGGTCGTTTGTAATTGTACTTTCCCCTGTTGTGCCTGAAGATAGGCACATTATTACTGTCTAGTGCACCTACCCAGCAATCAAAAGCCAAATACTTACATACTTGGGAGCGAATAATCCCTTCCTAAAGTGTTCTGTGCCCATCAAATAATAAATCTTGTGAGCGTTCCCTCCTCTTTTGACTTGGATATCTAAACTTTAAATAACAACCGAAATATATGCAAGGTACTATAAAATCAATTATCCAGAACCTGAACAAAGAAAATCAAATTAACAAAAAAAAAAAAAACCCAAGAGAAAGAACCTCTTACCCTGTAAAGACCATTTCAAGACCACCTCCCTAAATTCAGACTACCCAAGAAAATGTTAGACCAATAATATCCACAGTACATACCAAGGACTTGGGACAGTAGCAGGCACGCCATATACAGACCGCACAGCGACACTCCCACGGCGAAGACCATCACAGCGACATTGTCGGCAGCCGGTGTGATGGTTTCCAATATCCGACACTGGTGCTGGGAAGGTGTTTGCCCCCATCCCCGAACTAACTCCAACTGGAGTTTGCAATCTATAGCATGGGGGGGCGACCCCCCCCCCACAGAAAACACTTACACCAAATCCTGAGCGACAGCACCACACCAGTTGGTGGTGGTGTGCCGTCGCTGTACCAGTCAACATAAAATTTGTTGCCGCGGCATAGTGGAACCCAGGCATGCTTACCCACTGTGACAGTCCCCCTCATTTCCCAGTGGTAAAAAGCAATTACACTACCTCCCTCCACCATCCCCTATCCCCTTCCTTCCGCTTCTCAGAGTACAACTTTTCTGTTCTTGTCTGCCAAACTACCACTGGACAATCAATTTTCTCTGTTTAGCTTCCCATCATCTGAAACAAAGTTGCAGTTCCCATACAGCTGTACCCCAACTATTAACCTCTCAAATCTCTATTAAAACTTCTGCTCCCCACCTCTTGTTCCCCATCTCCCATTCTTGCCCCTCACCTCTTCTCTACACTGGTAATCAGGTTTACTATACCTCTGAAATTCAGTACTCCGGGGTGGGGGGGGCTCGACTTGCATGACTGAGCTTGGCTCAGTTGGTAGCACATCTGCCTCGGGACCAGAAGGTCATGCATTCTCGTCCCACACCGGGACTAGACTTGCACCTAAAATGCTGGCATCTGAGTGCAATATTAGGGGTGTGCTGACCTTCGGATGAGATGTTAAACCAAGGTCCCTTCTACTCATCCTGGTGTTGTCCTGGTGTGTGTCAAGGTGGCAGTAAAACAACCCAGGACACACTTCACAAAGATTAGGGGACATTCCTGGTGTATTGGCCAACATTCCCCTTCCCATAAGCAGGTTCATGCAATTGTCCAGGCTGTGTGTGTGGGTGTTGATGTGCGATATGGCCGCCACCACACATTTAGTTACTTCACTATCAGTCTAGCATTGCTTGTAAAGCTCTTTGGGATACACTGGGTATGAAAAGCTACAATTATATACAGTATAGTTAGAGTTGAGTAGCCCTTTTAAGGTTAAAGGGTCAAACTTTGCACCTTAATACTTTGCCACCGTTCTATGGATTTTCTTGAAATTTGGAATGCATGATCAAGAGACATTACACCTTGGGATCTGCCAACTTTCGTACCGGTCGGATATACAGCTGCGGAGTTATTAAGTGTGATCTGTGAGCACGTTTACGCTTTCTGGTGAATTCTTTGCTTGCGCATACAGGTCGCATGGTTTGCGCGACCAGTCCTAAAACTTCAGAGAACATGCGGCCGGGGTCCCCAATGTGCCTTTAGAAGATTTCGTGAAAAAATATTAAACGATTCAAAAGTTATTCAAACAACAAGTTCCCATTATAAGTCAAGGGGAAAAGTTAACAAAAAGTTTGAAAGTGTCGCAAATGCAGTTTTTACTTTCGCAAATGGCCCTTTTACTTTCGCAAATCCGCCATTTTGTTTTCAGTTGGTGACCAGAAAAATGCTTGCCATTTACATTTGGGGACACTCTAGCAACACAATTCTTTTTGTGTTTACCTAGTCTGCCCCTGAGGATGCCAGGCACGTCTTTATTTTGAGATTAAACACCCTAGAAATATACGTGCCACGTTTTGGAAAAAGTAGTGTTGCACTCACGAAAGTACTTTTCAGACTACAGCCACAATGACAGCACTTCTTTGCCACCCTGCTGCAAAAGAACAATTTGGTCTATTGGGCTGAAATTTGGAGGGAAGACAGCCAACATGCTACATATGTGCCTTTTGGTGGTTTAGGGAAAAAAATATTGAAGGGCTGCAAAGTTACGGCACTCTGAAGTTGAAGCTTTTTCCCCATAGGATAACATTATGGCGTCCGCCACATTACAGGAATTCTTTGCCATTCTGCTGCAAAATACTGCTTTGGTTTTTTGGACTGAAATTTGAACGGAAGAAAGCCAACATCCCACAGATGTGCCTTTTGGTGGTTTGCTGAAAAAAAAAAATATTGCAGGGCGGCACAGTGACAGCACTCCAAAGTTGATGCTTTTTCCGCACTGGATAACATTATGGCGTCCGTCGCGTCTTTCAGGGCCCGTATCTCGGAAACGGTGCGAGATACAGACTTTGTCATAAAATGCTTAGCCCCCCAAATGAGGGCCAAGTGCAAAACTAGCCACAATAGTCCTAAATTCATATGAAAATTTTATTATTTTTTTTCTCCTACGTCGTACGGTTCCTGAGATATAAGCAATTTAGTATTCCAAGTCCTCATTCTCTCCTCAGAGGATCGTTATGTATACATTCTTTGTTTTCACTGCGTTTCTCAATGCAGTTTTGGGGGAAAAGAAGGGTGTGCCCTTTCATTACTGTGCCATTTAACGTTTCCAGTTGTGTTTCCGTTACCATTCGCGACACCGTTCCCATCTACGCCACCATGCATGTTACGGTTTGAGTTTTCGCTTGTGTTTGTGTTTGGCGTTATTGTTGCCATTACCAGTTGCATTTGCAACTGCGGTACTATGCCCATGCATTACACTTTGCGTTTCCGTACATGCTTGCGTTTCTGTTTCCTTTGGTGTCATTGTTGCTGTTACTGTTACCATTTGCGTTTACAATTGTGGTACCATGACCGTGCACATAACGGTTTGCGTTTCTGTACTTGCATTTGCGTTTCCATTTCTCTTTCCTTTGGCGTTACTGTTGCTGTTACCGTTACCATTTGCGTTTACAATTGTCGTTCCATGACCATGCGCATTATGGTTTGCGTTTCCATATGCGATTCCATTCCAGTTTCTTTTGGTGTTATTCTTCATGTTAACTTTACCATTTGCGTTTACAATTGCGGTACCGTGCGCGTTACAGTTTTTACGTGCGCGCTTGCATTCATTTTTCCGTTCTTGTTCCCTTTGCCATTCTTTTTACTGTAAACACAACATCTGCATTTCAAATATTGGTGCCGTCACTGTGCGCGTTACCAGTTGCGTTTTCGTACACGCTTGAGTCTCCATTTGCATAACTGTTCGCTTCCCCCTCACTTTGCGCTTCTGTTTCTGTTAACGTTTGCTTTAACTGTTACGTTTGCGTTACCATCTCTGTAACTGTTGGCACTTGCGTTTGCGTTGCTGTTCCTGTTACTATGTTACAAGACATTCAGGCCCTGCACTCCCGCCACCACATTACATTCACTATTCATCATCTTCATTCTCAAAAAGAAGGGAAATTAGAGGCAAAAAACTCCATTTAATGCATCAGTTAGGGTTGTTCCACAGCGACAAAAGTGAGGAAATTCTGTGTTAGGGTTGAAAGGCCCCCTTGGACCCCACCAGCCCACCTCCCAACTGGCATCATTGGGGTCGTCGGTCCTAACTCTCACCCCATTCTCCTATACCTCTGCTCCTTTACGCATGTGATGGGGTGAGAGTTAATAACAACCCCAACGCACACCCCGATGCCGCTTGGTGGGGTGGGCTGGGGTCCAAGGGGGCTTTCAACCCTAACACCAATTTCCTTGCTGTGGAACAACCCTACCTGATGCATTAAACTGAATTTTTTGCCTCTAACATACATACTATTATATTAAATACGTATATAAAAAATTACACACACACACACACGGTGTATGTATATAGGTGTGTGTATATATATATATATATATATATATATATATATATATACACACACACACATACACATACACACACACACACACAACACATACACACACACACACACACACACACACACACACATATACACATACACACATATACATACATACATACACATACACATACATACATACATATACACATACATACATACATACATATACATACATACACACACACACACTGATTCTTCTTATAGGTTCATCATGGCGCAGGCAAGATATGTACCATATTTTTTTTTTTTTCGTTACTTTAATTAGTTACTGTATGAATATATGTATTAGTGCAATATGCCATACGTAGATTTTTTTTTGTTCTATGTTTCTAGTACTTGACCATATCTTTTCTTGTAATTCTGTGCTTGGTTTCATTTTATAATTGCTTTGGTGTACCTTTTGTTCATTCCTTCCCAGGCACGTACCTGGAAATGAGCTTTGGCTCAGTGTGCAGTTCCCAGTTATCAATTTTCAAATAAAATATAAATGCCTACAGCCCTCAAAGGAAACTTTCGTGCCTGTTTTGCAATATTACTTCCTAGAGTATTCTACAATCCCACAACTCTGTACAGTAGTGTTTCTTTCTACCGAGCCTAAATTGCCTCCCCCTTGTTTGCAATGTACGTCCCCATTCTTTGCTATCCTTCCTTAAATTTTAATTTCAGATGCCTCATCAGTTGGTTGTCTCTGTTAACAATCACACCAGCCTAGTCTGGTCTCATGTTGATGTCAGTGGCCAGAAATGTCCCCAGGTCATACCGGGAGACAAGCAACTTGTTGTTCAGTGTACCTTACCTGGTGAAACGTTTCAATAAATAAATGTGTGCAGTAATCCAAATATTGATGCATGAAATTCCCATATAGTGGTGCCATTACTTTCTCAGATCTACCTCAAGAACTTCCCTTTATACAACCAGAACACCATTTGCACTCGCTGCTGCATAGCATACTCTCCAATTATTATTGTTTATTTTTTTTTTGCCTACTTTGTAGGCCCATGTGTGTTTTAAGTAGGGTGTGTGTATGGGGCACCCAGAAAAGAGAGCCATCTACCTTTTCAATGTGCTGAGCTGCCCCAATGTAGTCTTTTGCTTGAAATGCATGTTGAAAGTTCTCAATAGCTGTGTCAAACTAGGAAGGAACAAAATCAGGTAAGGCAAGCACGCAAAGCCAAGTTCCTACCACACATCATGCGCATGCAAGACACATGTCTAATCTCATCCCCACCCACCCCCCACAATGGGCAAGCACAGTATACAATTTTTTCTCACCGACTGGGAAAGAACTCGGCCCACTCCTTATTCCCATTACCATTCTGCCACGAAAACGTTTCTCCCATGTCAGACCAGCAGCTTGTGCCCATTTTCAACAGGGGTAAAGGGGAGAAATGGTGAAGCAGACCGATGCCTCGGATACCACCACCCCAGTTTACTCAGCTAGCATTTTGGAGGCCAACGCTACTAAACTTTTGGTCTGGTAACCAAAGAATAGGACAAATGTATCTGCTTTTCAAAGTATGTTTATATTGAAAAAGACAAGTGGCACAATGGTAGCAAGTCACACTGCTTCCTGAGGCACCAGGGCTCTTGTGTGGTGCCAGCTAGATACACTGAGCCAAGGCATTCAATTACCAGGAGAGGGGGCACATTATGCACACTCTGCTGGCTGACAAAAAATGAGCCCTGGTGTCAGCTGTGAAGGGTGCCGTCCAGATGAACCCCTGAACAGAGGATATGGGCAGTCATGGCGACTTCAAACATTGGGATGGCGGATAGGGAGAACTAAAAAAAAAAAAAGACAGAGACTGGAGACCACATTATTTTTCTGTGTGAAGCCAGTAGGTACCTACTGAAATAAGCTCATAGGCCTGACACACACAAAGGTACTTTGACAAAATTCGCACTGAAGGTACTGTATATACAGTCCCAAAAGAACTGCAAGAAGCAAATAAGCTTGACGTAGGACACGTTATTGCCACGCCACTCACGTCAATACATTTTGTACTGAAGCGAGCGGTGTGGCGCTGCACCTTTTTACAGTAAATGCAGCCCCCTAGCATCTGCCATATTCCCAGTTTGGGGACTTTTGCAATAAAAAATAAAAGTAAGTTGCAGCGTGAGAAAAAAAATGCGCTTTTCTGAATAAAAAGAAAAATCGGGGGGGGAGGGGTTAAGCCTTTCGAGGGTGGAGGGCCAAGGATTTAGACAGTTTTTCTTTAAGAAAGGCACACCGTCTTGCAATATGACAACACATTATATTGTCTATTTGGAAACCGGTACAGAAAGCTCTCCCTACTGGGACATTCTAATATTTCTTAGATGTACATATGGACTACATAGCTTGACTGTCTGTTTTAATCTTAAAGGTCATGTGTGAAACTTTTTCAATACTGCAAATAAAGCTATAATTCAAGTCCCTGTGTCATGATTAGAGTTTCCTGAAAATAAATTCCATGCGGTTTGGCTGTGTGGTTTCTTTAAATCAGCATTTGTTAACTTACTCTACAGTGGCTGAAAACAGTGGGGAGATTTCTGTCTCTCTCAATCAAGCTTGTAGAGCGATGACATTATTTTGGAGTACTGTAGCTTGCTGCTTCAGATTCCTAATCACAGCAGGCTGCAGAGTTAATGGTTTGCTTACCAGGTTTCTTACAAACTCAGTCTGTGGTTTGTGTTCATCATTCTCTTCTTATAAAAAGTTGATCATTTGAGTTTCAACGTTGAATTATAGTGGTAATCGTTCTCTGCGAGAGATTAGCTTGTCTGCATCACAGCTCTCAGTTCTTTCTCATTAAAACTGATTTTTTTCCAACTATATAATACAGGGTTGTTAAATGAATATAAAATAAATCTAAATTTTGTTCATTCATTCATAAAAATAGCTCGTCTTTGATGTAGTCTTCGTAAATACATTCATGTAAGGAACTTTTTTTTTTTCATGTCAGACTGACAAACAGGTGCCTGTCACTACTATTTCAAGCAAATGTACTGCCTGAACACACAAATTTCAGTTCTTTAGTAGTTTATGTGAAAATACATCATGCATATGTATAAACAAACACTATATGGCATCCTGATGCACTGTGTTTCTTCCCCACAATTAAGGTCAGCTGCACTCTGCTGCCAGCTGTCCCCTTGCCCCACAAGCCCCCTGCCTTCTGCTCCACATTCTATGCTGCTGCACCCTGCTGCCAACTGTCTTCTCCCACATAGTCGGGGATTGTGCACCCTGCTGCCTTCATCCCCTGCCTAAAGAATCAGGACTGCTGCACCCTGCCCAAACAGCTGGGGTTGCTGCAACCTGCTGCCTCTCCCCCCCCCCCAGTCAGGGATGCAGCACCTGTTGCCCCCTGTTCCGGTCTCCACAGTCAGGGCTGCTGTGCTCTGCTAAACCCTAGAGGAGTCCTAGGCCCCCTGCCTCCACAGTTGGGGCTGCTGCACCATGCTACCCCAGGCCACCCGGGGTGGGGCTTTTGCTGCCCCAGCTACCCACTTCCATTGCTCCAAGTGGGCAGGGCTGCTGCACCATGCACAACCTGTCAGGTCAGGGCTGCTGCACTCTGATGCCCCCATGTCTTGCCCCACAGTCTAGGCTTCTGCACCATGCTTTCCGGTGTCCCCTGTCACCTCAGCCAGGGCTGCTGCACCCTGCTCCTGTCTACACAGTTGGGGCTGCTGTGGCCTGCTGTGCCCTAGAGCCCCATGCCTCTGCAGTTAGGGTTGCTGCACCATGCTGCCACTTGCCAAAAGAGGCAGGGCATTTGCTGCACCATGTTTTGTTTGCCTCCACAGTTGAGGCAGTTGCACCCTGCTGCCCCCGGCACCAGAGTCAGATCCTTTGCTACACCCTGCTGCCCACATCCCTTGTCACAAACAAGCATGGCTACTCTGTCCCACAGTTTGGGCTGCTGTACCCAGAGGACACCCCATCTCCTAGCCAAACAGTCGGGGCTGCTGCACCCTGCTGCCTTCTTTCCCCACCCCCAGTCATGCCACCCTGTTGCTCCCTGTTCCTGTAGGAGGGAGCAGCGTAGTACAAGAACCCTAACTGTGAAGGCAAGGGGCTCCACGGTGCAGCAGGGCACAGCGGTGGCAGGGGTCAAAGAACAGCATGGTGCAGAAGCCTTGAATTTGGGGCAAGACACAGGTGGGCATGAGGGTACAGCAGCCTGACCGTGGCACAGACGCACATGGTGCAGTAGCCCAGCCCATTTGGGGCAATGGAAGTGCATAGCAGAGTTCAGCAGCCCCAACTTTGAAGGCAGAGGGTATGGGACTCCAGGGTGTAGCACAGCACAGCAGCCCCAACTGTGGAGACAGGGGGCCGTGACTGTTGGGGTTGGGACAGAGGGCAGCAGGCTGCAGCAGCCCAGAATACTCGGGTAGGAGATAGGGGTGACATCAGGATACAGAAGTCCAAAATGAGGGACAGGGTGCAGCAGCCATGCCCGTTTGGGACAAGGGATGCGGGCTGGGCAGCAGGGTGTAGCAAAAGATCAGACTCCGGTAATGGGGGTGAGCAACTGCCTCAACTGTGGAGGCACATAACAGGGTGCAGCTAATGCCCAGACTCTTGTGGCAAGTAGCAGCATGGTGCAGCACCCCTAACTGCAGAGGCATGGGGCTCTAGGCCACAGCAATCCCAATTGTGTAGACAGCAGCAGGGTGCAGCAGCCCTGGCTGTGATGAGGAGGAACAGAAGACAGCATGGTGCAGAAGCCTCAAATGTGGAGATGGACACAGGGGGGCATCAGGGTACAGCAGCCCTGACTGAGACAGGGTGCCTGAGGTGCAGCAGCCCTACCCATTTGGGGCAATGGATGTGGGTAGCTGGGTGCAGTAAAAACCCCACCTCAGGTGGCCTAGGATAGCATAATGCAGCAGCCCCAACTGTGGAGGCAGGGGGAACTGGGACTCCAGGGCTTAGAGCACAGCAACCCTGACTGTGGAGACAGGAACAGGGGGCAACAGGTGCAGTGTCCCCGACTGTGGGGGGTTGGGGAAGGGCAGCAGGGTGCAGCAACCCAGGCAGGTGGCTTGTGGGGCAGGAGACGGGGCAGCACAGTGCAGCTGCCTCAACTGTGGGGAAGAGACATGGTGCATCAGGATGCCATAGTGTTTCTGTTTATACACATACATGATTCTCACACAGAAACCACCAAAGGACTGAAATTTGTGAGTTCAGACAGTACATGTGCTTAAAATAGTAGCGTGAGACAGGCACACAGTTTGTCAATCTGACATGGAAAAAAAAACGTTCTTACATGAATGTATTTATGAAGACTACATCAAGGACAAACCATTTCTATGAATGAACAAACTTTAGAGTGATTTTATATTCATTAAACAACCCTGTGCTATATATTTAAATAAAACAAAAATAATAATATATTATTCACCGTAGTAATCTTCTTTCTTCCAAGGGGTCCTTTAACATCAGTAATGTTTTTTTGCACTTAGCTGGCTAAGTGCAACTGCCCGGAGGTGTGCCTTTAAGATGTATTTAAATGACCTTAGGGCCAAGCCAATCAGAAGACAGGAAGGGGGAGTTGAGCTGAGTGACAGCTGTTGAAGGCTTCAGAATTTGAGGAAAAACAAGGGCAATTGCCCTGAAAAAGAATCAACAGGATTCAAAAAACATGCTAATGTCCACAGAAAGTGGAAACAGAAGCAACATGAGCTAAAAAAAAAAAAAAATCATCAATAAGAAACTCCACATTTGGTAAAAAGGTGACATAAAGAGCCCTTTTCCGACAGGTGAACCAGGGAGGAAGGATGGGAGCTTACTGATGCTAAAGGACCCATTGGAAGAAAGAGTACTGCGATGAGTAATTATTTCTTCTTACCCCAGGAGTCCTTTAACATCAGTAACTTTTTTGCAGACTACCAAGCAGTACCAAGTGGGAGGTGGGCAGAGAACCTACTTAGCAAAGAGGCTCTGCAGAACCAACCTGCCAAATTTGGCATCAGATCTGGTCTGCACATCCAAACTGTAGTGTTTCACAAAGGTGCGCACAGACTTCCAGGTAGCTGCTTTGCAGACATCCAGTAGGGGAATGTCTCTAGCTGCTGCAAGCGAGGCTGCAGTGCCCTTGGTGGAGTGGGTCTTGAGCCCCACTGGAGGTTGATCAGCTTTCTCATAGCAGAATCTAATACAAGAGACCAACCAACAAGAAGCAGTTCTCTTGGTAGCTGGTCTTCCTCTGCCCACATCCCTATAGGTGAAGAACAACCGAGTGGAAGAGCCTCTGGACTGCCTAGTATGCTGTAGGTAGTGAAAGATGGCTCTTTTGACATCCAAGCTGTGGAGCTTTTGCTCGCCAAGAGTGGAACGCTCAGTAAAGAAGACCAGCAGAGTAATGGACTGGTTCAAGTGAAATTCTGAAACCACCTTTGGCAGAAATTTCCTATTTGTCCTGAGCTCAACTTTATCGTTGAGGGATGATGTAATTCAGCTCAGTGCACAGGGCCTGTAGCTCCAAAATCCTCCTGGCAAAGGTAATGGCTACAAGGAAGACTGTCTTCCAAGTTACAAACTTGATGTGGGTCGTGGACATAGGCTCGAAGAGTGGATTCATCAGCCAGTCTATGCAAAGGTTCAGGCTCCAAGGAGGAACGGGATCCCTGACTGGAGGCTGCAGGTGTAAGAGGCCTTTAAAAACAAACAAAAAAAAAAAACACACACTTTAAAAATGGCGTGGGGAAAAAATTTGTTTTCTTTCTCACTAAAAGGTAGGCTGAAATTACTGCCAGGTGTAGCTTGAGGAAAGATTGTTTCAAGCCTGACACCTGTAAGTGTACCAGGTAGTGTAGCAGCTGAGGGTCTAAAGCCAATAGGGGTTCAACCTTTTTGCTCTTGCACCAGAGGGAAAACGTTTCCATTTGGCTCCATAAGTCTTTTTAGTGTTCAGTTTTTTTAGCCATCATCAGTATCTTAAGGACCTGTGAGGATGGAAACTAACTCCACAAGAACCAGGCCTTGAGGTGAAGAGAGTATGTCTGGGTAGTGCACTCTCGTCTAAGAAAGGGTCAGCAGTGAGAGAGTTGGAGGCAGGTGAATGGGACTGCTGCAAGACATTGAGAGGAGAGGGTACCAGGCTTTCCTGGGCCAGTCCGGAGCCACTAGGATCATCGATGCAGGCTGCTGTCAGAGTTTCAGCAAAACCCTAAATATCAGGGGAAAGACAGGACATGCATATAGGAACCTCCCTGACCAGTCCAACATCAGTGCATCCAGAGGAAGTGTTCCCAGGACTGGGGGCCTGCAACAGTACTGAGGAAGCTAAAAATTATGGGGAAGAGGCAAACATATCCATGTCTGGTGTGCCCCACCGCCCGAACATTGTGGCTAGTACTTGCTTGTTCAGTGTCCATTCGCTCTGGCCTTGACTGATGCGACTTAGAGCAGCCGCCGGAGTATTGAGTTTGCCTGGGAGGTGAATAGCTGAGAGGCTGACTCCCAGGGAGAATGCTAGAGACCAGAGAATGCTAGAGACCAGAGCTTCCGAACAGAGTATTCCTGATCTGGTACCACCCTGCTTGTTTATGTAAAACATTGCAGTGGTGGTGTCAGTTCAAATTTGAACCGCCTGCCCTTCTATGCTGGGAGCAAAAGCTTTGAGATCTAGGAAGACTGCTCTGAGTTCCAAAAGATTTATGTGCAACTGTGACTCTTCAGGAGTCCAGTTGCCGCTTACTGAGGCACTGTCCAAATGAGCTCCCCAGCCCAAAAGGGAGGCATCTGTGGTGATCACCTTTGTGGGAAGAGGAGCTTGAAAGGGAACCCCTGCCTGCAAATTTGCAGGGTTCTTCCACCACAGCAGGTTTTGAAGGAACTGCTCAGACACAGGTATGAACTTTGAAAATGTGTTGTTTCTCCGAGACCAGCGAGCTCGGAGGTAGGCTTGCAGGAGTCGCATCATCCTGTACCTGACCCCTGGGACTACAGCAGTCAGAGGCCATATGTCCCAGAAGTTTGAGGAAATGTCTGGCTGGTCTTGGCTGTCCCCGGGCGAAAGAATCTGCCACTGAAAAGAAACTCTGAATTCTTTCCTGCGGGAGGAAAGCATATCCCCTTCAGAGTGTCCAGCTGGGCCCCTGTGAAGGTGAGCAGCTGGATGGGTTCTGGGTGAGATTTCTTTAGATGTACCAGGAAACCCAGAGACTCCAGAGTGCGTTCTGTGAGGGAAAGAGATTCCTTGACTTGGCAAGGAGATTGTGCTACCATGAGCCAGTCATACAGATAGGGGTAGAGCGTCACCCAGTCTCCTGAGATGTGCTGCTACCACTGCGAGACACTTGGTAAAGACTCTTGGGCCAGAGGACAGATCGAAAGGCACTGCAGCGAACTGACAGCAACCTGAAGGAAGTCTGAACCTGAGAAACTTCCTGTGAGATCTCCTTATGGGTATGTGGAAGTAGGAGTCAGAGAGGCTATCCAGTCTCCCTGCTGTAAGGACTGTATAACCAGTGACAGAGTGACCATTTTGAATCCCCCAGATGTTTGTTTAAATATCGAAGGTCTAAGATAGGTCATCACTCTCCCGTTTTCTTTTGTGTCAGAAAATACCTGGAATATAGGCCCTTGCCCTTTTCGTGGGTGGGGACCCTCTCCACTGCTCATAAAGCCAGAAGGTTTTGTACCTCCAATTCCAACAGCAGGATCTGTGTTGAGGACAGAGGTCTTGACACCTGGTTATGCTTGAGGTCTGGCATCTGCTTGAACTATAGTGGCAGACCCTTCTCCACTATCTCCGGCACCCACTTGTCCGAGATGATGAGGGACCAGTGCTGAAGACAGTGGGAGAGTCTGCCTCACACCAGAAGCAGGGAGGCGACCTGGACACTCACATCAGGACTTAGACTGAGAGGCAGATGGCTGGGTAGAGATGACTCTTCTTTGGCCCCTTCTGCCCCTGCCTCTGAAAGACCCCCTGTACTGACCAAAGTCAGATTGGGCATAGGGATTGTAAGGCCTGGGAACAAAGCTTCTGCCCCTACCACCCCCGAGACAGGATCTCTGAGGGGTGGCAGGCTTAGGTTTGGACGAGCGTTTCTGCCAGGAGGCCTTGTACCTCAGACTTTTTTCATGTAGTCAGTGGTTCTGTAATCAAACATATTTTGATCACAGGGAAAAATCCATGGCCTTGTTCCAAGTGTCTGTGGTCAGACTGGTTGTTCTAAGCCAGGCGAGGTGTCTCAGAGAGATGGCATGAGCCATCACCCTAGAGGCTGCATCACTGTCGTCATCTGCCATGTGGAACTGGTACTTAGTAGCTTCCAGGGCAGTTTGACATATCCACCAGCTCCTGCACCATAGAATCTGACCCGTTACAGGCAACAGCCAGGACACATTTCTAAAGGGCTTTCTGATATTTGGCTGTGAACGCCATGTAAGAAGAAAGTCTGAGAAGCAAGGAAGCTGTGGCATGCATTTTCTTTGCTATAAAGTCAATTCTCTTGGCGTCCCTGTCAGGGAGAGAGGGGGACAAGGAGACTCCAGCTTTCTCACAAGCTGCCTGCTGTACTGTACTCACGTGGCTAGGATGTGCAGACAGACACTCTGTACCATTTTTAGACAGTCTATATTTTCTCTCAAGCCACTTATCAACCCCTGATATTGAAGTGGGGTGTTGAAGCACCTTCATGGTATTTTTTCTAAATGCATTATAGATAGGGATGACCAGAGTCTTTGGGGTTGACAGACCTCTCATCTCCCTATAATCTTCATCGGCATCCTGGTTGGGCTCCTGTGTATGGAGATCCAAGATGTCCAGCATACTTTGTATAAAATGTAAACAGAGGAAGGAGCCTCCTGGTCACCCGGGGATCCCAAAGATGAGGGTCCAGGGACTCCTGGGACTCAAGGCCCTCAAAATCCAAGTCAGGGGCATCATAAAATTGTTCATCTGCGTCAACCTCACAGTCTACTGAAGAGAGAACTGTGGAAGAGTGCTTGCCAGCCCCAGTAAACAGAGGACCCATCTTTTGAAGGGTCTGAAACAGTTGGCATGCATTTTCCATCTCTTGCACTGATGGAAGAACCTGCCCAGACTTGGTTTGTATGCGTTTTGTTTTTTTCTGAATGCTTTAAGCTGCCTGTTGTCTCTCTATTGGCTTTCCCAGGAGCAACGGGAGCATGAAATGTGCCTTGTGGTCACTGTTTTCAATGTGGCAATACTAGTAAAAAATTATTTTTTGAAGATCCCTACACTAAATCGAAAATTTTGGATCAAACAACATATAACCTGCAAGAGTCATCATGTCGTGTATTTATTACAACGTCCATATGACAAACTTTATATTGGGAAGACCACTCAGAAATTACGTCATAGGATCAGCCAGCATAAGAGTGACATTAGACTTAAAGTTGAAACATCAACAGCTGCAAGACATGATACAGAAGCAGGTCATATGGCTGTCTCTTTATAATTTGGGGGACTTGAACTGGTACAAGAACCTAAGGATGGAATCAAGTTTTTGGGACTTAGTACTCAGGAAAAGAGCAGTGTACTGGATTCAAACGCTTAATACCACCAACCTTTCCGTTGGACTAAATGAAAAATGCAATTGGAATCTTTTCTTTTGAAATATACTGTCTATTTGGACAAATGATCCCCCCCATGTCTCCGTACCAGAAGTCCTTGGATCATGGTTGCAGTGGTGTTCATAATAATTTGTAATATTATGTTCATTTATATGGGAAGTTATATTTTTATAATGTCCATACACTTATTTTATGGGATGCATCTGTTTTAAGTATCTCATAAAATGAAGCGGTTATGGGATGTATAACCCGGTGGTGGGGAGAGAACCCGACTTATTGATACAGCCTGATCAAGCATCTTTCAGGTCATGGTAAATCTTTACTGCTCTAGCTGAATTCTCAATTTACATCTTATGGTTCAGAGGCCAACTGAAAACCCGATTTCAGTTTACTTATGCCAATTTTGACGTATGTTTCTCCCCCCACTAGCCGCAAAATTTGAATGCGGCATTTACTTAAGTATTACATTACACGTAACTGTTTATATTTTGTGATAGGTTGATTTAAAGTTTTTTACACAATGCAATACATGCAGTGCAAAATGACAGATCATATTAATATTTTCATGAGACGAAGTATTTTCAGTGTAAGATGTTTTTGATTCTGATATGGCATAATGGAACACGACGAATCTATTATATTACTAAACAAATACTTCATTACCCTGTTTCATTCAATAATTACTTTCTATTTGACAAATTATTAAAGTATCAGGGATGTATTTCCCTGTGGTGGGGGGCGAACCCCTGACTTAGAGAGACAGCGAGGGCAGTGTGTTTCAGGTTGCTGTCATCTCCATTGCTCATCTGGCTGTGCTCGCAGACTAACATCTATGCTCAGAGGCTACCTGAATTCAGGTAGCATACGTCATTCTGACATATGGTTCTCCCCCCCACCAGCCACGAGATTTAAACGCGGAAAAGAAAGGACTCTCTTTTTGATAATGGTGGAGTGAGGAACTTGGTACACTAGTCATACCCTTCAGGGTAAGCATTTAGTACATCTTTCTATTAGCATGACATTTCGAATCATGTAAAAAGAGTTAATGATGTTTAAAAATCTTTTGTTTTAAGAGCGCTGAGACGCAGAGTTCAGAAAATTGAACACTCGAGGAAACTCCATTCAGAAGTTATACTAATGCTAGTAAGCTGCTCTCTTCATAATAAGCTCCTTTTTCATACGTTGAGGCATTTTAATAAATATATTAAGTGTAACTTTTTTTCAAAGAAAACCTTTATCTTTAGCATACATGCTTTTCTTTTTTTAATTTTCAATTTTTAGAACTGAGACCATATATTTGGAAACGGACATCATAGCGAAAGATATTAAACCAATTTGAGTTAGATAAAGATACTACAACAGTTTCCGTAAGCATAACATTGTTTAGTTTAAATTTGACAACAGCGTATAGAACTGAGTAAGCTATATCTAGCATTCAAAGAAAGTTCCTTTTAATTAACTTTACTTTTGAACTTATCTGAAGCGCCGAGATGAGCGTCTAATAATTGGAACATTAAGATAACGGACAGCTACATTCATAGCGGTAAGCTGATTAAGTTTGAATATATCTCAATTAATTAATTACCTGTTTTTAAAGCTAATTCAATACTGCCTTTTCTTTTTTAAAGTTTATTTCTACGAGTTTAAAAGCATCTTGTGAGATATAATAATGCTACTCTGTTTAAATTAACAGTAAGCGAGATATATTCATTTTATAAATGACAAAAACACATTACTGAATTTTCTCTCTTTAGGGCGATTTAATCTACATGCATCGTTTAAATTAGGACCGCAGGCTTTAACTGGTAAATAATCAATATTCATTTAAGGTAAACATGTATACTTATGTAGCAATGGACTTGTCATGACCATTGTGCAGTAATCAGCATGAAGATGTGTATTTCAAAATGAAACATTCATTATTTATTAGTAATGAACAATATAAATATTAGCAAATTATTTTTTGGTATCACAGTAACTGTTTGATATGATACAAGTTAATACATCACCTTCTAGCATATTATGATTCATTGTAAGCACAAATTGTCTTTATTCATCTGGTAATTAATACCATTATGTAATAAAAATGTTTTTTATGTTTTTATTTTAGCAACACAGTGGCCTGATGAAGTGGTTTAACCACAAAACTGTTGCCTTTGTGTGAGGAAACAAAAAAATTTTTTCAAAAAACTATATTGAAAGTGGATTTCATCCATTCATTTTTTGACAGTTTTTTAGCCACTTCAGAGGCTTGATCAAGCTTCCTTTTTTCATCATTTCTATTATTTTTTTTTTTTTTTTTTTTTTTTTTTTTTAGTTTGTGAGGAACTTCATCTTTGGAAGCTTTAATTTTTGGCTGGGACCTGGAGGGTTCCTCAGCACCTCTGCTTTTATTATTCGTACTTTTGGATGGCCCCTCGTCGGAAGGTTTTGATTTGTCCTCAGCCATAATAAAAGGTTTGTCTGCTACGTTTGACAATTTAAGCAAAGCAAGCCAGTCCTGGACCTACGAACCAAGTGCAGGGTTCTGTGAAAACGCCACCAGCCAGTCCTGCCCCAGTTAATTAACTCTGTCTTTTACTAGTGCCTTTTTTTGGGAGGTTGTAGAACTGGGATCTATACCTGTGCCAATCTTGACAGAAATCCAGTAATACTGGTCAATTGTGCACAGGTGGCTGCTGGACCCTTACGAACAGTCCTGTGACAGATGAACCAGGGTCAAATAAAATAATAGAAAGGTCCTCTCATTAATTGCCAATAAAGAGAAACCTCCCCAGGCACTGTTTAAATATGAATTCCACTGCAGGTGCCGCGCGGTAAACCCTGCGAGGTCAGAGCTAAAAAAAAACAAGGCAACTGTCCCTAATTAGACGGTTCCCACAAGAATTTGCCCAAAAATGAAGAGAACAGTCGAAAAATAAGCACCTGCACTGAAATCAGACTTTAAAATGAATACTCATGGTAAATATAGTCAAAATAGTGTGGTCGTGCTAAAAATAAAAAAGAAGTAGCACAGCGCTAACAAAAAAAAAAAAATGTAAAAAAAAGCTTTCGCTCGGCACACTTCTAGAAAACAAATGACGACAACTTTACCCAGATAAGCATGAAGAGGCTGTCAACAAGGAAAGCTGAGACACACCTCAGGGGCAATGTTGCTAAGTCCTGGGGAGAAAAAATTCTGAAGCCTTCAACAGCTCTCACTCAGCTCAGCCCCTTCCTGTCTTCTGACTGGCTTGGCCTAAGTTCACTTAAATATCTCTTAAAAAAGGTACACCTCCAGGGCAGTTGCACCTAGCCAGCTAAGTGCAAAACAGTTACTGATGCTAAATGACTCCTGGGGTAAGAAATCAGAGTTCTGATGAGGAAGAACAGAGTGCCATGATACAGACAAGCTGATCTCTCACAGAGAAAGATTTCCACTAGTTCAGCTCAGCAATGAAACACAAATGATCAACTTTTATAAGAAGAGAATGATGGATTTTAATCTAATCTATCTAAATACAAACCAGACTGAGTTTGTAAGAAACCTGGAGAGAAAACCATTAACTCTACAGCCTGCTGCGATTGGGAATCTAAAGCAGCAAGCTACAATACTCCCAAGATGATGTTATCGCTCTCCAAGCCTGACTGAGACAAAAATGACCCCACTGTTTTCAGCCACTGTAAAGCAACTTAACAAATGTTGATTTAAAGAAAACCACAAAACCAAACAGCATGAGATTTCCAGGAAACACTAACCATGACACAGGAACTTGAATTCAAGCTTTATTGACACTATGCAAAAACCTCTGCACATGATAGAAGATGATGGCAGAGAAAGACCAATGGTCCATCGAGTCTGCCCATGGGTCCCTATATAACCCCGTGACCTGACATGGCGTCAATCGGGGTCTTACCCTCCCCCAGTTATCCTTGTTCCTGTCTGTAATGACTATCCCCTTCAATCTAGCCAAAGCATGTTTGAAACCACCCACAGTTCAAGCGGTCACCACCTTAGCCGGCAGTTCCACGGTTCCACCACCCTTTCCACAAAATAATGCTCTCTCACATCCCTCCTGGACCTTCCCTGTCAGTTTCCAGTCATGTCTCCTCGCCATCGAGCTGGTGTTCTTACAAACAGTCGTGCCCCCCAGAGTCCACCTGCTTGTTCCTTTTTAGGAATCTGAATGTCTCCCATCACATCCCCCCTTCTAGTCTCCAACGAATGCATATTCAGCAACTCGATTCACATTCATCAAGCTTCCCTGCTGACCCTGAATCATCTTAACTGCCCTGCGTTGTACAGCCTCTAGCCTATGCTTGTCTTTTCCAAGGCTTGGCTTCAAAACTGCACACAGTACTCCAGATGTGGTCTCAGCAGGGATCTGCAGAGGGGGAGTATTACCTCCTTCCTTCTACTATCAAGACCCCTTCCTGTACATCCCAGCATCCTGTTAGCTCTACTGCAAGCTCTGTCACATTGGCTAGCTTGCTTAAGTATCGCTGGAATTTGCTTTTTTCCTGTATTGTATCTCACTCGTTCATTTGTCTTAAAACAAAAGTGTAAAAAAGAAGCAAATGAGCAAACCTCAAAATGAAACCTACACTCTGGTTTGATATTCTAGTCCTCTCAAGCCCCTAAAGCCCCATTTACATTGTCACATTTGCACTGGGGTAACCTGTGCGTTCGGTCTGCTCTGGCACAAATCTGACTGTATGGACATGTACCCGATCGGGGTAAGCCGCTCGCTAAGACGCTCCAAGATTCTCTGGCAAGTTGAACACCAAGAGGAGCAAGTGGCTTACAGTGGTTTAATGGCAGTGTGGACTGCCTGCGCCGCAGCAACCACTCCATCAGCTGGCAGATGTCTGACTTCCCCCCGATGCACGGCCCCTCACCAGCATAGACTGCAGCAGTGCAGAGAGGGGCCGTGTAGACACAGATTGCAGGTAGCAAATGGTTGGGACTGCACTGTTGAGGTTTTATAACTGCAGCACCACTGCCATGTAAAACACAACTTAAGTCTTCTAGTTTTTAGAAATGACCCCAATTTAAATTTATAGTCCTCAATAATGAGCACAAGGGAACTGAAGTAAAGCAAGCAGAAATGCAATCCACTTTTGATTTTTAGAGGCTGCCAGATTTGATGACATACTTCACTTGCACCATTACATAACATGCTTAGTGTTCCAGTACAAAAAACTGTTTGGATATTCTCTCTCTCTCCAAGCTTCCTGTTCCAGATCCCAATCACTGATTTTCCTGCAAACTACCTCTTATGTATGTTCATCACCACATGTTTTAACTGGACATATGCTTAGCGTCTCAGCATTACTGTGCAATGCCTGTTTTATCAAAAACCATTTTGTTCAAATTCTTTAATCTTGTTACGAAACAAAGTTATGAAACTAAGAGTTACACAATTCCAATCCTCTTAAAAGGACTTCAGTCAGCAACAGTGTAAAGATCACATGATCAACCCCCCACCAAAAAAAAAAAAACAACATTAGAGGGCCTGTAAAATATATACTTGTGACCTGAGATTAAATGGATTAAGTGCTTCATGTAAAAACCCCATCACAGTTTAATACTTCATTCAAAGCAGAATTTTTGTTTGTTCTGCAGAGCATCTTTGTGCCTACTGTAACTGCATTTTCTAATATGTAATGTAGGTGATGGGATTTACTTACAATTCTCAAGTACAAGAAAACTTCTACATACATATATATTATACACGATAATACAATATAATACTCAGACACAATACAGCTGACATTTACTAATTCTGATTTTTTTTTTTCATACAGAGGACATTTGCATGAAAATTGGATCTTTGTTCCCCAGACTTCATGTCATCCTCCTGCTCTCCCCACCACAGATGTCATCTCTCCATTTGTGACACCACAATCGTTTACTGTGGGAAAGCCTGTGAACTCACAAATGCAGGATTAGGATTTCAGCAGAAAGAAAACCAGGAGGTGTAGACAAAGTGCAAGATACAGATTTTTTTTTTTTTTATGGTCTTCTGTAATAAAGAACAAGACACAATAAATGCAAAAATTAAAATAAATCTTTAATATAGATTAGAAAGTTGGGCATGTGTGAAGTTTACCATCACCAATGCACTATTTCATACTTGTACTTTGACACAGTCCTCCACCCCCGTCTTAGAGTTCCAATGTTGAAGCTGCTGGTTTCCCACCAGAAAGGCTTTTGTAATTACTCAACTGTTCTGCATCCCTCAGACATCCTAGAATACCAAATAGTTCTGTTTTGCCTACCTCTTGAAGCTGTTTCAGCACACACAGGATGATGGTGTTTCTTTCTAGCTGTTGTTTTAGCTCAGTAAACTCTGTGATTGCGATACGAAGATCACGTTGAACCTAAACAAAAACATTTTTTTTTTTTGTCAAATGTCTTTTTCCAGATTAAGTGTCAACCCAAGATTGGGTTTTAGCCACAGGTCTGACACCTCAATCTTCAATCTTGCTGCTTTTGACTTTGTGATTTTTCATTAGCAACAAGTGCCATTCTGCGACCGTTATAACAAGAATCAATAATTCCTGTTTAAAGGACACTTTTTTTTTTTTTTTTTTTTTTAAATTGGTCTAGATTTTCTATAGTACATCATCTGAACTGTGCAGTTACTAAAATAAGAGTGACTTGCAATCCTTCGGTTTCTTAAAATGGAGGCTGGAACCAGACTCCAGGCATCCAAACAAGAGCACCATTTCGGAGCAGTATACATTCTACAGCTTCCTGAAGGCCCTGCTATAATACCAAATGACAGTAGGCCACCCCCCCGACCTCTAAGGGTCCTGGTGAGGACCCGATTTCATCCTTATCCTGTCGTACAGCAATGCCCCCGACAGCTGCTTAATGTAAACAACAACTTTGAAAATATCTCACTTATATGGGCACCTGGAGTCCAGGTCCAGCTTCAATTTGAAGGAGAGAGAGAACTGTAAAAGTTACTCCTTATCAAAAGCATAAATCAGACTGTACTACAGAAAAAAAAAAAAAAAAAACAGATCCCTTTTGAAGACTAGACCCATCTTTTAGCATGTCATGTTTGCTTTCCTTTTCTTAGTAAGAGAAAGCCTGGCTGCACGCAGCATGGGGGATACACGGTGTGAAGCAAATACACAGCAGCCAATCTAGAGTGCTGCAGCAGTACAAGTTAGTGTTTATCAATGACTTCAGTGCTGGGATTCTTTCCTGCATGTCACAAAAGACCCCACACTTAAACAATAATGCCTAAACAACTGGATATTTCCTAGGAATTAACACCCAGCTTGTAGGGGCGGTGTCCCAAGTTACAGCCAAGGGTCCTTAACCCAAGCAAGGGCGTCAAGACCATCGGTATTCCTTGCTGTAAGGGCATCACTGGAATTATATGTCTAGTCACATGACTAAGGGAACAACAGCATTAACATAATTAAGTTTTACACACGTGTGCACTGTGCTGCTCTGAAATGCAGTTGGTATTTTTAATGGATTAATGCCTGGTACAGCAGCCAGAGGACAGGTTAGCCTTATGAATAATTAATCACTTATAATCCTTGCATGAGGAGATAGTGTTGGCCACATCAGGATGCAGCACCTTCTGCTGGTCAGGATTAAAGGTGCCACAGCTGACTAGATGGGAAAGGCAGAAAGGCTCTCCAAAACAAGAAGCTGGAGGTTGCCACAGAGGGTCTCCAAGCTGACCCTGAACAGCACTGGCACTAGACTAATGTCTAGACAGGTATCTCTAAGAGGGTGGTCTACAACACATCAGGCAGGGTAGAGAAGAAACATCGGTCGGGGACAAGCAAAAATATCCCCACCCCACCCAGTCTTTTTCCCCATGGCACACAACTGAGACTACCATCCTGCAAATCAAAAAGTGAGTCAACTCAATGAATAAGGCACATGTTTCAAGATTTTGGGATGGACACAAACTGGGTAAAGCTATGCCCTGTAGCAGGGTGGGGAAAAATTACGTAATCAAGTGGGCAATGGCCACTAAATAAATAAAAATGGTTTGGCTATCAGAGTTTTAAAATTACCAGCCAACTGGCTTGCAGCCTACCAAGTGATTTGAGCCCTTAAAAACTGATGGCTAATAAGAAATATATAGATTTGGCTACCAGATTTTGAAAGTTAGTGACCAAACTGACCACCAGTTCAGAAACTGATTTGTTCCACCCTGCTCTGCCCTGTAGGTGATTACTATACAGTATGACAGAAGCTCAAACAGCAATGTTTCAAGTCAGAAATATGGTTGAATTATTGATTTCAGCCACAAAATTTACAATCAGCTCTGGTAGCACTTTTTCACTGCCATGCCACAGGGCTGAAGAAAACAGTTTTATCTGAAGACACCAGAATGAAAGTGATGAATAATTCAATATTAGAAAACAACAGCTGCCATTTCCTACCTCCGTTTCTACTCTTGATTTCAGAACATCTATTTCCTCGGACAGATCGTCAACTTGAGACACCAGGTCCTCCGTAGTGTTTACAGTTGGGAGAAATTCTTCATATTTCTTGTTGATCATTTCACAAACTTCATCCTAGATCTCCTCCACCCGACAATTTTTAATGATAAAATTAGTCAGTCGAGAGTGTAGTTTTATTTACAATTGCTCCCCCCCCCAGACAGGCTATGCAATACATTGAACTATAGTCACATACATTACCTCCAGTGTTACACACCACCTAACTTTGCCTTCCCTAACCCAGTTCAGCAATCTCACATGTTCAGTGACACACGGTTAATCCTGAATCAGGTTAGTAAAGCAGAAGTAGTAGTAGGATGATGGCCTGTCCCGGGGGGGGGTGGGGATGGATGATAGGGGTTTCTGGAGATCAAGGGATGGGAGGGTCTCGGCATCCAACTAAGGATCTAGGTTCGAGCAGACTCGATAGACCGTAAGGCCTAATCTGCTGGCAAACAGTATGTTAGTATGTTAGTTAGTACTAAAAGCATTTTATTTGTCATAATGGCATTCCTGAGCTCAGAGAGCTGAAAATACAATTACACATCCAAGGCAAAAAGACGGAGAACAGACAATAATACAAATACATTACACACACCATACTATACAATCAACACTAATGGAATCAATTCAAGAATAATCCGGGTGCACAGGACAGCGACAAGGAGGATCAATAGGACGAATGGTAGGACCGTGAGCCTGACCAAACTTGAGTTATATTCTTTGGCGTACACAGGAGATTTTGTGGTCACGGGCGACATGACAACGTGGTACAGACTAATGAAAGGGACAACAGAAGGAACAAGATCTCATTGACATTAGGGAATTTCGTAAACAAAAATGGAACCAAGTGTACCATGGGTCATGTGCATAAACTGAATAGCAAAGGATTTAGATTAGAGATAGCATTTCTCTAATAGGGTGGTGAGGGTATGAACTAGCTTACTGACTGCGGCAGTGAAGGCAGACATTTTGAGAGCATTTAAAGCCAGCCTGGATGCTACACAGGGTTACAAGGATATACCAGCAGTGTTGATGGGGAGAAAGGCTTGATAGGTTTACCTTCTTCTCAACTGAGGACGACAATAATTAAATTCAGCAATAATAAATTCGTTAACTAAATGAATAAAATATGGAAAGATGAGTATTTTTTTTGTTTTGTTTACACACCAGAGGTGTGCGCTGCAATATAAACCACAAGAGCTAAGCGCGAGTGGTTTGTACAAGTAACACAATTTAAAAAAAAAAAAAAAAAATGCTGTCATTATTTTATTACTACAGTTTTTCAAAGAATTATGACAACACTGTGAACAGCAAACAAGAAACAGAACGAAGCAGTGTCTAAGAAGGGCCGGCGACGTTACCAGACGGCTGTTCGTGAGCTTGAGTGTTGCGACGTGACACACAACAGAAACAGAAAAATGCAAGTTTTAGAAAAACAGTTTCTTGTTAACTGGAATCAGGTGTTACAGATGGCAAAGGATCACCATTATACACATATGTGGGCGAAAAACTGAGGGAAAAAGAAAAAAGTCTATGGGACTAACCATTAAATTTATTTTCTGTTACCGCAAATGTTATCAATCAAAGTTACTTACAATAGGGGTTACATGTACCCTGACTGAGGGGCTCAGTGGTACAGCTCTATATATATATATATATATATATTTTTTTTTAAATTAAAAATGTGTAAAAAGCATATGCAAAACAAAAGACATAACAGAAAAAAACAAGGATTCAATATAAATCAAAATCATCTAACTCCAAGGTTACTTATATAGTTAACAACAAAGAATATATACTACATACCCTGCAGAGTTAGGAGTGCAAAGGCACAACAGAGGAGAACATAGTTCAGGAAGTAAAGAAAGGAGACAAGACATTTTTAGTTATATAAGGTAAGCGAGAAAAGACCAGGGGAAGGATTGTAAGACTAAGAAGGGGGGGGGGGAGAGAGAAGAGAATTGTGTGGAGGGGGACCAAGAAAAAAATACACATCTTTAACAAATGCTTTTGTTCCATGTTCACAGATGTGAAAGGGAAGGGGGCTACAGAAAAGTGAGAGGAGCATCGCAGGAAAGGAGGTGGACACGAGTCCATTTACAGAGGAGAGAGTGCGGAAAGAACTCTCAAATCTGAAAGTGGACAAGGCAATGGGGCCAAATGGGGTCCTTTCAAGGATACAGAGAGACCTCAGGGAGGTGCTGGCTGCACCCCTGACAGTCCTGTTCAACCTCTCACTGGAAATAGGCGAGGTTCTGGGGGACTGGAGGAGGGCAGATGTAGTCCCACTTCATAAAAGTGGTAGTAGGGAGCAGGCCGTCAACTACAGACCAGTGGGCTTAACTTCAGTGGTGGGGAAATTAGTAATCAGAACTGAAGGAAAGGACAGTAGAATATCTTGAATCCAGTGGCTTACAGAACCAGAGATAGTATGGATTCAATGGGGGGGGGGGGTTCTTGTCAAACAAATCTAATAGATTTCTTTGATTGGGTGACCACGGAATTGGATCAGGGAGGAGCAGTGGATATGGCCTACCTGGATTTCAGCAAGGCCTTTGACACCGTTCCACATACGAGACCAGTAAGCAAGATCGGTAGCATAGGAGTGGGACAAAAGTGGTAAACTGGATAAGATATTGGGCTAAGGGACAGGAGACTGAGGGTGGTGTTAAATGGAGTTCACTACAAGGAAGGGAGGGTGACCAGTAGGGTACCCTCAAGGATCTGTACTGGGACCGGTGCTCTTTAATGTGTTTATTAGCGACGCTGCAGAGGGACTGGAGGTTAAGGTCTGCCTGTTCGTGGACGACACTAAAATCCGCAACAGCGTAGACACTTTGGGGGGGGGGGGGAGAGAAGAGAATGAGAGGGGATCTGAAAAGGTTAGAGGACTGCTCAAGGGTGTGGCAACTGGGCTTCAATGCAAAAAAAAAAAGTGCAAAATCATACATGTGGGGCAGAGAAACTCAGGGGAGAAGTACAAAATGGGAGGAGCGGTACTGACCACCAAACAGGAAAGAGACCTGGGAGTTATAGCGGATGACCTGAAGGTGGCTAGGCAGTGTAACAAGGCAGTCGGGAAAGCTAGCAGGATGCCGGGGTGCACACCAGAGGCATCACTGGCAGAAAGAGGGAGGTGGTGTTAACCCTGTATAGATCACTGGTGAGCGCTCCTACCTGGAGTACTGTATCCTGTTCTGGAGACCTCATCTCAGAAGGACATAGAAAGAGTAGAGGCGGTCCAGAGGAGGGCAACTAAAATGGTGCAGAGTCTGTATCAAAAGCCCTATAAGGAAAAACTAAAGGTATACGCTGGAGGAATGAAGGGAGAAGAGAGATAGGATAAAAACTTTAAAATACCTCAAGGGTATAAATAAGGGTCACGAGGGAAGCATTTTTCAGAAAAAAAGATGCTCAAGGACAAGGGATCATGCTAGGAAGCTGGAAGGGGGTAGACTCAGGAGAGAAGTACTTCTTCATGGAGAGGGTGGTGGATGCCTGGAACAGCCTCCCAGCAGAGGTGGTGGGGGCCAAAACTGTAACAGGGTTCATGAGATAGGCACGAGGGAACCTTAGCGATAAGAAAAAGGAGGACAGATAAGCCAGAGATCAAGTAAGGCCAGCGTGATACAGCAGGTGGGGGAACAAGCAAAAAAAACAGGCAGACTAGGTGGACCAAGCAGTCCTTACTTGCCGTCAAATTCTATGTTTTTGTTCAAGATTTAGGATAATATACTATCAGTTAGAGAGATTCACCAAGTTCACTGCATCTGCGTTTGTACCAGAAAAATCAGTGCCTTACCTCATAGGATGTAATTTGCCACCATTTAAAAGTAAAAATGCTGGTAATTTTACTTTCTCCGGGTCCCAAGGACTTACCGGTGTTAAGAGCCACCCACGCTCCACCCCCACGTTCAGCAAAGTTGTGACAGGATGCTAGGGAGAGCACGAGGGCACGCTCCATTACAGTCTATGGGGGGGGGGGGACACCTTTCGGATCTTTTTTTTATTTTGTAACGGTCAGTTTGTAATGAAACGTGTGCACTGGTCGAC
The DNA here is from genome assembly GCA_016271365.2 of Neoceratodus forsteri. NCBI lineage: Eukaryota > Metazoa > Chordata > Ceratodontiformes > Ceratodontidae > Neoceratodus > Neoceratodus forsteri. The sequence continues at coordinate 124,365,376 of JADMNL010000034.1, read as the reverse complement.
TAACAAGGTGTGGCTTCAGGGTGCAGGCAGTGGCAGAGCTAAAGGGGGGCTGGGGGGGCGGTCGCCCCTCCGGGTACCCCAGTGTGAGTAGTGGTGCCCCACCACCACCTTTATTCACTGTTTAGTGCCCATTGTTAAGCCCATGATAGACTGAATGGCCCCCCTGGCTCCCAAACAGTCCCAAACCTGGCTCTGCCACTGGGTGCAGGGCACGGACTAGTGAGAAGACAAGGTTAGAGGTACTGAGTAGTGGAAAGACAGGGTGAGGGGCACTGACTAGTGGGCAGACAAGGTGAGAGGCCTGTCTAATGGGAAGAAAGGGGGCGAGAGAGTTTAATGAGACAGTGTGAGGGATTCGTTGGGGATAGGAAGATGGAATTAGAAGGTTGTCTAAAAGGAGAGAGGGCTGAGAGTTGTGTGGAGGAAGTCAGCGGCTTATTCACATTGTCTAGTGGGGAGACAAGGAGGGAGAGTAGTCAGCCATAGCCCACTGACCAAATATACCTTAACTCAGCTAGCCATTTATACCAATGCACCCTGAACAGCACGTTACCTATGCTTAGCTGGGCCCTCGGTTTTCGAAATCGTTGTCTCCCCTGACAAGGGGAGTGAGCACTGTCTAATGGGAAGACAGGGTGACAGACACAGACTAGTGTGGCTACAGGGTGAGTGGCACTGACTAGTAAAGGAGACGGGGAGGGGCATTGTGTAGTGGGGATTCAGAGTGAGAGACAAGGTTGAGAGGTGTGTGGAGGGTGTGGGAACCACAGTTTCTTTCACAGTCACTGCAAAACCCAGCCTCAAACCCGGGAGCAGTTGCTGCAGCCGACGGCTACACAGTCCATACCCGGCAGGCGACACACACTACCTCCCTGTCATTACAGTCACCATGCCTGTCTCTACCCATTTGCCAGATCCCACTGGGGACCGCTGACTGCACCTCCAAGGTGTTTATCCCAGGACACAAAGTTTCAGGTGAAAGTAAAAATCACTGAACAAACGGACGGGACACGTCAGCGCCACCCGCTCGGTGCGCCTGGCGAGAACGGACTGCCTGACCCCCCTCACCTTGATCTCCTCCACCCGGCGCGACAGCTTGCCGATCTTGGTGCTCAGGTCCTCCTTCTCCAGCTTGCCGGAGTTGGCCAGCACTTCCGTCACAAACGAAGACATCTTGACGCTGGGACTCCGTGCTCCCACGTCCCGCCCGCCTTCCTCGGTGTCCTATCCCACACAACTACTAGAATTTCTCTGGTTCATACCGCTCGGAAGTTGGTGATAGGCTTAGCCCGGCGACGTCAGTCGCAGGCGGGCTTAACCGTACACCTCCAGAGCCTTCAGATACACAGAGGGGGCTGAACGCATGAAGCTGCGCGATACGCGGCTCTAGCACGTCGACGGGACAAAACTACAGATCCCACAAAACACTGCGACAGAACTGTAGCGACTGTGTAGTGCTGCCTTATCTGGCCAAAATTATGAAGCATTTTACGTAGCGCCGTTCATTCTAGAGCAGTGCTTTTCCTGAGGTGGTCCCAGGAGTGTAGCCTGAAATGTCCATTTTGTACACACCCAGAAGCAAATGATTTGATACCTTTTAATGGACCAACATAGATGTAACAAGAACAAAGTGCTCTAGCTTTCGGACCAACCAGTCCTTCTTCAGAAGCTCATGGCAGTTGTTTGGAAAATACAATACTTATAACAGCTAGATAATGCAGAGAAAAACAGAAAAAAATCCCCATTGGTTTAAAATATTCATTAAAAAAAACAGATGATGTCAGACAAGTTTAACAGTACAATACTGCCCTCAGTCCGAATGAACCTTGGGTTCAGATGTTCCTAGTGCAAGACACATATAAGGAATCCTACTGCACATAAATTTAATTGACATAAGATAACACTGCAGAAGCAGATAACTCCCAAATCAAGCCATGGTGCCACAGTCAGTATAAGGATGTGATTACTGAAAGCAACCCCACCCAGCTTAAAGACAGACTGAGATAGTTATAGGGCTCATGAAATTACAATGTATGCATTAAAGACAAAAATTACCAGTAAAGTTGTCTAAAAACATCAGTGCTCACTGTGTGATGTGTAAAACCTAGCTGGACTTGCCACCCAGCTGTATTCTCAAGCTAAATAAAAGGCCCAAGAGATTACAAAAACCTCAGGACTATATACATGATAATTAAAATATAAATAGATAATATTAGTGTTAAGCAAAAAACTCTAGTCGAGGAACCTCAAGGAGTTCAGACCATGCAGCCTGATATGTACTGATGTCAATATATACTGAGAATGTAGCAACTTCATGTACCACAAGTGTCTAGGGAATCTGAAAAAGAGATAAAATGTAATTTATCTCCTCCTGTTCATACAAACAATACAACCTAACCCACCCCACATCACAATAATGTGGGTGAGGGAGATACATAACTAAACGAGATGTAGTCTCTCTCTCTATCCCCACCCTCCTTTTCTCTCTCTCTCTCTCTCCACAGACAGACCCACACATACATACACACACACACACACACACACACACACTCTCAATCCCTCTCCTAGTGAACCTATATTAACTTCAGTCGCTGTAATTGTTCCCCAAAGGAATGCAACTTGTCATGAAATCCTGAGTAAAGTACTATAATATAAGCCTAATGTAAAAGATATTGCAGGACCCCCAAGCAAATGAGATCACACATCCCAATATGTACAGAGTTACAAAATTATATGTAACAGTATAAGATAACACTCCTGTATGTACACTGCAGCTGGGTAATCTGAATATGGTGCAATGGAATCAATCCCCCACAGGCAAAGATAAAAAGTAAGAAGAAATTCTTTATGTGTGTGAAATAAAAATAGTAACACATTATAACTCCATATAGCTAAATAGAGACTTACCTCAATGTGACAGCAAGCCCCACATCTGTTATATCACATACTTCACAGCGCATACCCACACACATGCATACATACATGCATCCACATCTCACATATGCTGAAGTCCTATAATATGTCAGTTTGAAGAAGAAAAGGTCTGTGAATGTTAGTTTCTGTAGTGTCCCATAAAGCCAATATCCAAGTTCATCCCATCTGCTACCATATTGAGATGTAAGATAAGTTTAATCTCAAAAGCTCGTCTCTGTTGTGTGTTTTTGAGATTTCCTTTTAAGACCATTACTGACATATCTGAGACTGAGTGGTCAGGCTGGGAGAAGTGATGCCCCACTGGTTTGTCAGTCTTCCTTGCTGTAATAGTATGTCTGTGTGAGTTCATCCTAGTGCGGAGCTGTTGGCGTGTCTCCCTACATAACCTGTTTGTGGACATCTCTTGCACTGAATGAAATAAACAACATATCGTGACTTGCATGTATAACTCCCATGCACCTGGAATTGTCTGTTTTGTGATGTAACCACACAGTCTGAGGTAGAAATGAGCCTACAGGTCTTGCAGGGGCGTTGATTGCAGGGTCGTGTGCCATTGTGTGACATGGTATTCTGTTCTGGTGAAAGTTTGCTCCTAATAATTAGGCTGGATAAATTTGGCGGTTGTTTAAAAGATAGTAGTGGGAGTTCCTAAAAATACAATTAAGGGTGTCATCCCTCACTAAATATTGGGTGGAGATCTTTAATAATCTTACAGACGCTCAAGGTCTGATGATATGTGACTACCAAGGGTATTCTTTCTGTAGCTGTCTTTTCTTTATATTGAAGTAGTTGTTGTCTTGGTACTTGCGTTGTCCGTTCTGTTATCCTGTCAATTTCCCTGGAAGAGTGTCCCTGCTCCATAAAGGTGTTTTCAACATAGCCAAATGTGTATCTCTGTCATCCTCATTTGAACAAATACGCTGACAACGAAGGGCTTGACTGTATATGACAGATTTTTTGTATGGTTAGGGTGATTACTTTTCCTGTGCAGGTATCTCTGTCTGTCTGTTGGCTTCCTGTAAATACATGTATGTAAGGTTCCATCCTTAATGATGACTGTGTGTCCAGAAAGTTAACCTTGGTGGTGAGTACTCCAAGGTAAGCTTTATAGTAGGGTGGAGATTATTAAGTTTGTGATGAAAATCTTTGAGTGCATCTGTGCCTTCCGTCCAGATGATAAACAAATCATCAATGTAACGGAAATAAGCCAGTGGTTTGTGGGGATACTGCCTTAAAAAATCCTCCTCCAAGTCAGCCATAAAGAGGTTAGCATACTGTGGAGCCATTTTGGTGCCCATTGCTGTTCCCATAGTTTGAACATAGTTTGTAGGAGAGACACGCCAACAGCTCCGCACTAGGATGAACTCACACAGACATACTATTACAGCAAGGAAGACTGACAAACCAGTGGGGCATCACTTCTCCCAGCCTGACCACTCAGTCTCAGATATGTCAGTAATGGTCTTAAAAGGAAATCTCAAAAACACACAACAGAGACGAGCTTTTGAGATTAAACTTATCTTACATCTCAATATGGTAGCAGATGGGATGAACTTGGATATTGGCTTTATGGGACACTACAGAAACTAACATTCAAGACCTTTTCTTCTTCAAACTGACATATTATAGGACTTCAGCATATGTGAGATGTGGATGCATGTATGTATGCATGTGTGTGGGTATGGCTGTGAAGTATGTGATATAACAGATGTGGGGCTTGCTGTCACATTGAGGTAAGTCTCTATTTAGCTATATGGAGTTATAATGTGTTACTATTTTTATTTCACACACATAAAGAATTTCTTCTTACTTTTTATCTTTGCCTGTGGGGGATTGATTCCATTGCACCATATTCAGATTACCCAGCCTGCTAGTGTACATACAGGAGTGTTATCTTATACTGTTACATATAATTTTTGTAACTCTGTACATATTGGGATGTGTGATCTCATTTGCTTGGGGGTCCTGCACATATCTTTTTACATTAGGCTTATATTATAGTACTTTACTCAGGATTTCATGACAAGTTGCATTCCTTTGGGGAACAATTACAGCGACTGAAGTTAATATAGGTTCACTAGGAGAGGGATTGAGAGTGTGTGTGTGTGTGTGTGTGTGTGTGTGTGTATGTGTGGGTCTGTCTGTGGAGAGAGAGAGAGAGAGAGAGAGAGAAAAGGAGGGTGGGGATAGAGAGAGAGAGAGACTACATCTCGTTTAAGCTATGTATCTCCCTCACCCACATTATTGTGATGTGGGGTGGGTTAGGTTGTATTGTTTGTATGAACAGGAGGAGATAAATTACATTTTTATCTCTTTTTCAGATTCCCTAGACACTTGTGGTACATGAAGTTGCTACATTCTCAGTATATATTGACATCAGTACATATCAGGCTGCATGGTCTGAACTCCTTGAGGTTCCTTGACTAGAGTTTTTGCTTAACACTAATATTATCTATTTATATTTTAATTATCATGTATATAGTCCTGAGGTTTTGTAATCTCTTGGGCCTTTTATTTAGCTTGAGAATACAGCTGGGTGGCAAGTCCAGCTAGGTTTACACATCACACAGTGAGCACTGATGTTTTAGACAACTTTACTGGTAATTCTTGTCTTTAATGCATACATTGTAATTTCATGAGCCCTATAACTATCTCAGTCTGTCTTAAGCTGGGTGGGGTTGCCTTTCAGTAATCACATCCCCTTATACTGACTGTGGCACTCATGGCTTGATTTGGGAGTTATCTGCTTCTGCAGTGTTATCTTATGTCAATTAAATTTATGTGCAAAGGTAGATTCCTTATATGTGTCTTGCACCAGGAACATCTGAACCCAAGGTTCATTCTGGACTGAGGGCAGTATTGTACTGTTAAACTTGTCTGACATCATCTGTTTTTTAATGAATATTTTAAACCAATGGGATTTTTTCTGTTTTTCTGCATTATCTAGCTGTTATAAGTATTGTATTTTCCAAACAACTGCCATGAGCTTCTGAAGAAGGACTGGTTGGTCCGAAAGCTAGAGCACTTTGTTCTTGTTACATCTATGTTGGTCCATTAAAAGGTATCAAATCATTTGCTTCTGGATCTATTCTTGCAAGGACCAATACGGCAACTACTAAATCTACAGTTCATTTTGTACACAATCTCCCACAGTTACACCCCCCCCCCCGCAATTAAAAAATGTATACATCCTTTCCAAATGGCACCCCCTTCCAAACAGGTCAGATTGTTGTCAGATGACTTCTCTAAAGAGATTATACATGTATTGGACAGTCCTCAGTGGCCTACACTAACCAAAATACTACAGATTAGAATGATAATATTAACAGAGTGGCTTATGGTTTGTGACAGGCACTCAACAAAACTGTACACAAATGTGTACAGTGAGAATGCCTGTCTACACCCTTGGCTGTGGTCCACGAGGCTTCACGCTCACGGTTCCCATCCAAAAAGCCAAGGGGCCCTCATACGACCTGATGCCAGCTCATTGACGGGGTCTCCATCGAGATGAGAAACAACAAAGCTCTGTTAATGTCGAATGCTTGCTTACAGTACATTTTTTTATTTGCTTGTTTTTGCCAACTTTGTTTAGTGCTTTCAAAGAGACCCTCTCTAGACTCCTATCTGTAAGTAGGGGAACACACACTAGAGAGACTGTGATGCTTTACGTTCACCTTCAAAGCCTGATGACGTTGATGTCTGTTGGCTGGTTAATGGGCAGAAGACCAGTGTGGCCAGTGCAGCTGCATTCTTTGAACTACAGGAATGGAAGTTTACACACATTATGCAGTTCAACACGGTCATCATCAGCCTTCTTAACATCAGGATTTTAGTTGCAGGCCTCTTGTATTTCTGCATCCATTGGCTTATACAGCACACACCCACACTGCCTGAGCACAGGGGAGGGGGAGGAGCAAGGGGGACAACTGTCCAGGGCTCAGGGGGGCCCAAAGGGGGACCTGTAATGGGATGTGAGGCTAAGGGGGGCCCAGTCCTAAAGGTGTGTCCCGGGCCCAGGAATTTCTATTGGCACCCCTAACAGAGCACCACCAATATATTTACCATGCATGTGCACAAGCAAACATGACAAGGACTGGTGCATCTCAGTCTGCTGAGAGAGATTCTGGAGTTGGGTTGAGGGAGCAACATCTCTGCTAGTTGGGCTTCAGTTTTGGTTGGTGCCAGGAACCCACACTGGATGGTTGGTGGAATGTGTGCACATGCGTTGCCATAGGGCATTCTGCTCTGCCTAGGTGTTGCCCTATCTGGAACCCACGTAGGTGCCCATGGCAGGTAATGAGGGCTGGGAGAGGGTTGTCTGGCAGAGGACCCCCTAGCCATGGTCCCAGAAGTAGTGTCCATCTGTCAGGTGTTCTCTGCCTGAGTCAAAATAATGCCAGACTTGAACCCTCTCCAGATCCATCTCCTTACCAGCCAGTGTGGCCCTCGGATGAAACAAGTCACGTGACAAAGGGATATGGCAAGATAATATACAGAGAAGCATATGGTTAAATCAAGCAGTTACAGTGGAATAAGGGAACCCATGTGGGACCTTTGTGCTGGGGACATTAAGTAGGCTGTGAATGTGAACATCTGTGGCTGAAGTGGGATGGGAAAAAATTAAGTTTTACTTTCTGTTCAGCACCCATGAGGCTACATAGTAATTTAATGACGCAGGGGACACTAGGTCCACCATGCCCACCCCCTTCCCTGCTTCATAAGTGGAGATAAAAAAAAATATTCTATGCAAACATTTATTAATCATAGGGATTACCTACCCATTCTACTATGCAGGGTACCCGTTGACACTCTTGGTAATCAGAAATTTGTCCAGGCTTACCCTGAAGGGCTGGACTGTCTTCATTATATCCACTGTCTCCTCTGGTAGGCTGTTCCACAGGTTCACCATCCTCCAGGAAACAAAGTGCCTCCTAAGGTCATTCTGAATGGACCTAGGCACTAGATCTGACATCCCTGTACAGTCTTGTTGACACCCTTGAGTATGCAGAAAACTGAGATCGTGCCCTGTCACATCCTCCTTTTGTCCAAGGTGAAGATGTTAAAGGTCTGTGTCCTCTTCTCATAGCTTTTGACCTCATACCGCTGAGCAATTCAGTAGCCCTTTGCATCCTCTCCACTGCTTCACTGTACTTTTGTATAGAGGAGTACAGAAATGCATGCAGAGCTCAGGACAGGGCCTGCCAAACCTTTGTAAAGTGGCAGGACTACTTTCCCTTTCTGCTGGTCACCTCCCATTTGAAGCACCACAGCATTCTGCCAGCCCTTTTAACTGTAACTGCAAGACAGAGGAGCAATGCACCCTTAAGATGCCCCGGCACTTTGTCAGGGGGGCCCCCTGACAAAGTTCCACAGAGCTAAGCACCAGGGCACCTTCGGTATAGGTATGTACCTTGGTTTCTTTCACCTGCCTGAGATATACTGTATGTTCAATACATTTTTCAGCCGCTGATCTTTTGATTAAGTATCTTGTTCGTTTCTGCAGCATGCACCACTCCTCTGCCTTGCTTATTTACATGGGGTTAGCCAGTCCCAGAGGTTGTAGCTCCACTCCTGCACTATGAGCACTGACTTAGTGTGGTCCTCTGTTAGTGCAGTGGCACGCTGCTTGCCATGCTTAACACTACTGCACTAAGTACTATATTGTTAGTATGAAGAGTGTTCCATAGATATGGAAGCCTGTATTGGAATGAGGCCTGGAAGGATTATTTTCTGCATTGGAGAATTTGTAACTTATGCCCCCACTGTCGGAGATGCTCTCCAACCATAGTATTTGGACAGAGATAGAGCTGCATGAAGTGAGCACATGTTTTCTAGCGATAGTTCAGCTGCTTACACATCCAGCAATGGTACATCCGAGGGGGACATTTCAGGTCAGTGGGACAGAGAGCATTGAACAGGACTGGCTGTTTGAACTTTAAGTTCAGATGCATAAACCACGTCTTCATAATCCAGTGTAGGGATGTTCAGTGTGTGCTGTTTAGTACCTTATGAAAGGTACCATTTTACCCTATAGTGTGCAATTAGTTCAGGTGTTGCAACTGGCACTGCCCCACTAGCCAACACTAGTTTATTTTGTTTCAGGCTAGTAAGATTTTCCTTTAATTAGCCCTGCCGTCTTGTACTGGAGAAGGTAAAATTTCAATAAGTACCCCATGTGGGCCATTGAAAAAGTCTATTGGGCTAGTGGATTTTCTCAGTCAGCCCTGCTTGCTAATGGCTGAAAAAACTTAATTTCGACCCCTGCCAGTTTAAAGTAAGTCTTGGAGGTCAGACTTTGAATTTGGTTGCCATCGACAACCCATTGCTCCGCTACAAACCTTAGGTCTATATAATGTGTGTTTATGGAAAATACTGGGAATGTGACATTTCTTTCACAGCTCAGTATTACCTCTCCAGCTAGTATCCTTCTGGTGCACTGTTCTGTCCATGTCACAGTCCAGTTTGGTTTCTTGTTTCAATGGTATACTTTATTGAGTTTTTTGTTTAAGACATATACAATTTACAAGACAAAAAAACAACAGTGTAGACTATACTTTACCAACCATACACAAAAAATGTATCATCTTTAAAAACATTCAGGACATTAACATAGCACATACAACAGAACTAAAATGACGATGACTAACAAACTTAAAGACATCCCCAGATGGCATTCTGTGCTGTTTGTTTCATACCACTGTACGGTCGGGTTTTTTTTTTTTTTTGACATCACAAAGTAATTGTAGGGACCATAGTGTTAACCAGAAACCCAGTATTTCATACACTTCACAGAAGATTATATGACAGGAGAGCATCCATGCACCTAGGAATTCCTGACTGGATTGTGGGAGCTTATGGGATGGAACTAGGAGGGTTTCAGGTATCAGCACGGTGTACAACATCTCCCATTTTTTTCCCTGCAACTATTACATCTATTATTGGTACTGGCTATTATTTTTCCTATGGTAAGTGCAGCAAATATTTCACTGTGCCACTCCATATATGTAAGAATGGTTTCATCCAACCAATGTCCGAGGGTAACCTTTTTTCACCACTCCTGAGATCAGTGCAGTATGATACCTTTGAGAAGTAAGGAGTGGCCAGATAGGCAAATGTCTGGGGTAAAGGCATTCTGCAAACTCAGGGGTGGGTCAAGCTTGTTCTGAATGTGTCCTCACAAAGGTTTAGCCTTTGGGCAATCCCAAAGGATATAGTACAGGGTGTCCTCCTGTCTTCCATATCTTGTGCACAAATTATTACCAATTCTCTTCATCTTAAATAGTTTTTGTTGGGTAAAATAAAGATTATGTAATACTTTGTAATGCATAAGTCATAGGTTTTCAATTTTAATGTATTTGTATAGGTTAATCCATATTTTCTTTCCCAATCCCTGGTGTTATTAATGTCGGGGAGGACTTGTATCCAGTAGTTACCTATTTTTGCACCTCTGGGGTAACAGTTTGCTGATATGGCCACATAAAGTATGGAAATAGTGTTGGGCCCATTGGCCAAGGATACTAGCTCGGTTATGGCTTCACTGTGAGCACCACTCCATGGCATGGGGCCCATGTGTTGTGCTAAAGAATGTTTTAGCTGCAGATATTGGAGAGCTGTCCCCACTTCCCATCCCGGATAATCTTTAATGGTAAGGTATGAAATGGGACCACCATATATAACTATGTGGGAGACTACAGGGATATTCCAGTCTTTCCATGGCTTTGCGGTGATCATACAGTTGTCTGTTAAAAAAAATTGGGTTGTGGAGTATGCGTTGTCCCATTTCCCTTTGAGAGTTTACTTCTATAATGTGGCACAGTTGCTGATGAACTCTTACCAAAAGTTTCAATAGGGGCATTTTTAAGTCCTTTCAGCAGCTTCCTTATTGGGCAATATAGCAGTGCACTGGGGCTATGCCCTCTCTCATACAGAGTTCTCTGTCTCTATTTCAATCCATTGGGGTAGTAACCCTCTGGTTGCCTGTCAATATTGTGGATATACCATCTTAAACATTTACTAGAGTGTACTGCAAAATAGTAACATAAAAAGTAAAGGAGCTTAAGGCCTCCCGCATTCTTAGAACCTGAGAGTTTTGAATGGGCCCTCCTTGTTACTTTCCCTGCCCAAATGAATTCTGGGATTATGGAGTGTAGTCCAAAACCAGGACATTGTCAGCATGATGTTCTAAGCATCAATAGCGGGTACGGTATGTGAGGCAATAAATTCATTTTAACCACACTGATACATCCCGTGGGGACTAGGGGCAGCTTTGCCCAGCGCTCTAGATCCTGTTCTCATTATACCCAGGAGCTGATCTAAATTTATTTTTCTAGTTGAGAGTCTGTCATTAGTCATTTCTATGCCTAGATACCTAAGTTGGCTAGGAGACCACTGCAACCCCAGCTCCGTGATGTCCGCCTTCTGGATGATTGCAGTAAGTGGCATTACCACAGTTTTGGTTACATTTAGTTTGTAGGCAGATATATCCCCAAATTCCTTAGTTAACCATAGCACTGCAGGCAGAGACTTCCGAGGCTCTGTGATATGTAGAAGAATGTCATCCACGTAAAGTGAGGATTTATATTTTTCTTTGATTTATTTATATTCTTCTTTGATTCTTCCTCCTTCTTCACCCCCCTTCCAGTCTGGCTTCCATAAATACCACTCCACCACCTCCGGCTTACTGACTCCATTCTCTCAGGCATGGATCAGGGCCTCATCACCTCCGCCATATTTGTTGACTTGACCGAAGCCTTCAGCAGTGTTGCCCACCCCCTCCTCTTTGACAAGCCCAAGATTGTGGGGCTCTCCAACTAACAGGTTTCACTCCTACCTTGAGGATATTTCACAATCTGTTAGAGCTGATGATTTCCTACCCCCCCCATCAGTGCTCCCCCAAGGCTCCATCCTTGGCCCATTACTCTTCTCAGTCTTCCTAAGCAATCTCCCCTCTGCTTGCTCATCTGTGTCCATTCATACGAATGCAGATGACAGTCCTATTTGCCTCACTCTCCTCCCCCTCTGAGCTGATTGCCAGGCTTCAGCTGGATTTCAACAACGTTCAGCAATGGTTCTGTTCAAATCAGCTATCTGTAAATGCCAAGAAAATGGTTTCCATGACCTTTGGCACTAGGCAGAAGCTCTGCAGGCTTACCTCACTTCCCTTCTTCCACACCTTAGATGAGGCCACTATCAATGATGTGCCCTCATTTAAGTACCTTGGGGTCTGGCTAGACCAGCATCTCAACTTTTCAGAGCACGTGGATGCCATCCACAAAAAAACTCCACTCTAAATTCGGCATGTTATACAGGAATAAAGGCTATATTCCCCTTCCTGCTTGCCGAGCTATTATCTAGAAAATGATTCTCCCCATTTTCGGCTATGGTGACATTGTCTGCAGTGCTGGACCAAATACCAGCCTTACCAGATTGGACCCCCTGTTTCACTCCTTCTGTCACTTTGTGTTGGGCTGTACACCCCGCACTCACCATTGCTTCTTCTACCCCTCTCCCTCCCCTCCCTTGAAGCTACATGCCTCACACTCATTGTGCATCCTTTATCTCGAAATTTTGGCTTGCCTCCCTCTCCTCTTACCTAACCTCTCGCCTCTACCTTCCCCCACTTTCCTCATACTCTCTTCGCAACTCTAGCTATCGTTCCTTCACTCTCCCTCCAAGGAAATCCTGTGGCTGGCAAGGCTGCTTTCTCCTACCACTTCCCCAAGCTTTGGAATTCTCTCCCACCAACCATTCGCTCCTCCCCTTCCCCACACTCTCTCTCTCTCGCCTCTCTTCTCCGTGACTTCACTTCTCACTCCTGCAACTGCACCTGATTCATGTCCCTATTCCTCTTCTTATTACCCCAACCCCATCTCTTCCTCTTCCCGGCCTTTGCTCTACAGCTGTTTTACCTCCGCCTTTTGTTTCCTTCTCTACCTCACAGCAACTAGCCCTACGTTGTCTCTGCATTTTGAAATGTATTTCCTTTTAACCCAAAGGACAAGCCCTCCGCCCTGTTTCTTGCATTAAATTCTTATTGTTAATGCATAGTTTCAACATATTGTACAATTGCTCAATTATTTTCTGTTGTTAATGCTTAGTTTCAAGTACTGTATAATTTATTGTTCTGATTGTTTTCTGAACTGCCTCCCCCTAGGATACATCTGGAAATTAGCTTTTATTAGCTCAATATGTCTTTCCGGGTGAAACTTTTGAAATAAATAAATATTCGGATGAACCTACTGAGATACCCATGATGTTCTGCGCCCTCCCTGATCTTGCATGCTGATGGTTCAAGAAACGAATAGAAGGGGAGAGAGTGGACATCCCTGCCTGGTTCCTCTCTGCAAGTTAATTTTCTGTGAGAGGACCCCACTGTAGTATATTTCAGCTGTGGGTTTGGTATACAGTACCTTTGTCCATTGTATAAATTCTTCAGGTATCCCATACCTTGCAAGAACATTAAATAGATATGGCCATGAAACCCTGTTAAAAGCTTTTTCTGCATCCAGGGAAACTAGCACTATGGGACTCTCTAGCTCCTGGATGCGTAAATGAGATAGTGCAGTTTTCTCAAGTGGTCCTACAAGTTTCTACCCTTCATAAACCCTATCTGTTTGGAAGAAATCAGCAAGTCCCACACCCGGTCTAACCTTGTAGTCTTTATTTTCGCTAATATTTTGGCATCAATATTTACTAGTGAGATTGGCCCATAACTGATTACTTGTTGTTTATTTTTATCCAATTTCAGAATCAATGTTATCATGGCCTGTGTAAGTGAGGGTTCAGTCAGGCCTTTGTCATACATATATATGGTTATACCTTGGCTAAATATGGGCTGAGAAATGAAGCGAATTGTTTATAGAAGTTCAGGGTAAATCCATCCAGCCCTAGTGCTCAATCCATGGTAAGGCCTTTAAAAGCAGCAGAAATTTCTGCAAGCATTATTTGGAAGTTAAGCCTCCCATGTTGTTCTGGGGAAGCTGGGGGAGTGTGACACCCTCCAAGAAGGTGGCTATGTTATTGTCTAGATCAGTGGAGTCTTTAGCACTATATAGGTCATCGTAGGAGTTTCTAAACTCCTCCGCAGCACCTCTCACATTAGTAACCAGTGCACTGTTTGTCCTACTTCAAACCCCTGTTATGATCCTGACTGCCTCTTGTTTATGCAAGTGTAGCGCCATTAATTTCCCTGCCCAGTCTCCATGCTCCACATAAGGGGTTTTAGTCCTAAATATAGTTCTCTCTGCCTTGTCTCTTATGAGTTTGTGATATGTGTCCCTAAGAATATTGAATTGGACTCATTCTTCTTCCTTAGTGGCAGGTTTCAGTGTTTTTTCCGATCACTTTGATTTCCAGCGAAATATCTTTTAAATCTTATTCTCTCTCCATTTTTCTCTTGGTGGCAAGCCAGAGGAGTTCCCCCCAATGTGGCATTTAGTTGCTGCCCAGTCAGTGTCCACATTATGTACTGATCCCATATTACTGCTCAGAGATTGTTCTATGAAGGTTTAGAGTTTTTCAGTAATATTCTTTTGTTTTAATAGCTGGTTATTCAGCCTACAAACCTTATCAGACTCAGATGCCCCAGCAAATTGGTGATCTAAATATACCGAGTTATTTTCTGATAATACCCTGCTCTCTTTCTCATACTCATTAAGACCTTGTAACCATTCACTTGTACTTATAAAGTAGTCAAGTCTGGTCTCTGTGTGCCGTACGGCTGATAGAAAAGTATATTCTCAGGTTTGGGGGTGTAGGGTTCTCCATAGATCAGTAAAACCCAGGCGATCCTGCATATCGTGAAGGCTTCTTTGAGCCGGAGACAGACCCTGTCTCTGAGCTCCTATTCTGTCCTTGTCCTTTTCTTGAATGAGATTCCAGGCTCCTCCTAGCAACACAAGGGTAACCATGAATTGTTCCATAATAGTCATGAGCTCCATGATGGGGGGGGGGGGCATGAATCAAGTTTCAGGCTGTAAATATTGCCCAGAGTAACCCTCATGTCGAAAATCATTTCCTGAATAAAAATACATCTCCCCTCCAGGTCTGGACTTCCTTCTCTAGTTGGAACGTAACATTCTTAGCTATTAGAATGATGACATCTCTCTTGCTGGAGTTCCTACCGGCACCAAACAACTGTCCCACTCATTGGCGCAGGAACAGGGAGATTCTCTCCAAGGGTATCTGCATCTTTTGCAAGAAGCCTATACTATATTTAAATGCTTAAGGTGACACAACACCTGGTAGTGTTTGGAAGCAGTCTGCATCCCCTTTCTGTTTTTATGTTTGAAGTAATACATCTAATAGTAGATCATATGTTTGATCTTATGATAATGCAGCTGTTGCTTTACCTGCATTGGCATTATTGCTTCTTCTGTGATGTCATTTAACTGTATATTTCTGTTTGAACACTTCCTGCCATCTTGCGCACACACACACACACACACACACACACACACACACACACACACCCACCCCTGCAATCTACTAGTGGTCTCTTTCTGCACAGTTCAATATTGGAGGCCCCTGCAGGAGATATGGGGGGAGAGAGAGAGAATAACCCTCCCCTCCTTGGAGGGGTGGTTTAGTATCTGGTGTTGCTCCTAAAAACAGTGGAGAACTACCTCCTCACTTCTTCAACTATTCAGCCTTCTTCTGTGACTTTCAACATGTGCAGAGAAGGGTCCTGCTGTGCTGAGTGTGACGGGTCATGACTACTAACCTGAGAGTTGTCCTTCACTGTTTAAGCTTTTTGTAACTCCAAATATTCACTCTGTTAAAACAAAGCAAACAATAAAACAGTGAACCAATGAAACCATCAATGACCAGCTCCAAAATACCCTGTGCTACAGTGAGTTGTCTCAGCATAATGGGGCCTATTTACTAACGGTGCAGAGTGGCTACGTGCCACGTAACCCCAGTGCATTGCCCACTCTGCACCTACTGCACCCTCTGCGTGGCATGCAGGTACATCATATGCACCCCTATGCACACCCGAATCCCCAGCCAGACACACAGCTCCGTGCCGGGGTGGGCTGGGGGCCGGAATGGGGATGTGGCCGCACTCCACGCAATTCACAAAGGTGCGGAGTGCGGTGCGTGGGGGTGATGGCTATGCCTTCTGAAGGCTGCCGTGAGTGATACACCCCCCCGGGATGCCACTGCTGGCCGCAGCGGGGATGGCAGAGGCCACTGGACCCCCACACTGAGGTCACCCCTGATGTCAGGGCACATTAGGAGGGCTGTGGGACAGTCATCTAGCGACCCCATCCCCTTGTCCCATAGGCATATCCATGCCTGCTGCCAACATGGTGCCCCACGGGCGCAGGGGATCCAGCAAGGGACCCGGGGACAGGCAGCTGATTGGCCACCTGCCCAGGTCTGCAGCACTGCACCGGATTGCCCCAGCAAACCTGCATGCCGGGGGGGTCAGGGCCATGGATAGGAGCCACGCATTGGCCAGTGTTCAAGAATACAGCCAACGCATGGAACTCCCGAGGGTGCGGAGCTGCGCGGGCGGATTACATGCCTTCTGCTCATAACACCACCTGCATTCGTGAATAGGCCCATTGTGAACTAGCTGAGCCAGCAGCAGCAGTATATCTGAGGTCAATTCAAGGCTCTCCACACCCAGGGGCACCACAGCCCTTATTATTTTAAATGTAGGTCAGGGAGGTCAGACTACTCCAGAATATTCCCTGCCCCCCCCCAAGTGAGGGTTGTTACACATTCTGTACAGACAGTGGCGGCTCTACACCGGGGCCCGCCAGGGCACGTGCCCCGGTAAAAAAATGCTGTGCCCCAGTTGGTGCCCCATATGGTGCAGAGCTTCCCCCACAATAACAATATATCAGTGCCCTGGCTGCCATCTGTTGTGTCCCAGCTGTGCCCTGGTAATCATTTGTGGCTAGAGCCGCTACTGTGTAAAGACCTGAGGATCCATCCTGTCTTACAAGGATTTCAACTCTTAGTGTCTCAGTGCGTTATGGCCAATTATGTCTGTTGTTCAGTTCTCCCTTCCCAGACAACCATCTACCACTATATGTCTTGTCAGCGTATTGCAAACTGGCATAGCCTGGAGGCAGGATCACTGCTAGGGTCATTTGAAGCTCTCCACACCCAGGACACCCCAGCCCTTATTATTTTAAATGTGGGCTAGGGAGGCCAGACATTTCCAGCATATTTCCTGCCCCCTAAATGGGGTTTGTTACTCTTCTCTGCAAGACTTGAGGGTTCACGCGGTCTTATAAGGATCGCAACTCTTCGTGGCTTAGTGTGTTATAGCTGGTCATGGCTGTTGTTGTTCAGCACCCCCCAACTGAGATGTCCCTGTGCCACCTTAAGTCTTTTCAACATACTGTGGATCAGTAGAGCCTTTAAGCAGGGTCATAACTAGGGTCAGTTGAGGCTCTTCACATCCAGGAGCACCATAGCCATTTTTTTAAATTAAATGGATGTCAGGGAGACCAAATAATTCCAGCATGTTCCCTGCCCCCAAGTGAGGGTTGTTACACTTCATTGTACAGACCTGAGGATCCACCCTGTCATACAAGGAACCTAACTATTAGTGACTCCATGTGTTGTAGCTAGTTTATACTAGGATTCATACTAGGTTTGGTAAAGAGCAAGAGAGCCAAAAAGGCACCAAAAAGCTCCTATATGTATTAATAGTAACTAAAAATACCGCTAGACAGAATAAATTTATCCAGCTGTCTTTTGTATGATTGCCATGAGTTACAAACACTCACTTCAATAGGTAAACTATTCCACAGTTTGATAATTCTTACTGTGTAAAAAAACTTACACAGGAGATGATTAAACTTTTTTAACTGCAAGGGATGTCCCCTTGTAGTATAGATTGAATCTTTGAAAAGAAACCCCAAATTTGTTATTAAAAACTGGTCATGTATAATGTTATACATAAAAAGGAGATCACCCCTTAAACGCCTAACAAATAGTAACATCAAATCAAGTGAGATAAGTCTTTGTTCATAAGGAACATCTTTTAAACCACACACCATTTTAGTATACTTTCTTTGGACACCTTCTATTTGTTTAATATCTTGTTTTTTAAAAGGGCACCATAGTTGGGAAGAATAATCCAAATGTGGAATAACATAGGACCTCTACAAAGGCAACAAGACTTTAGCATCTCTCAATGTAATATTACACTTGATGGACTAAATAACACAATTGGCCTTAAGAATGACTTCATTTAAATGAGAATAGGGAAAAAAAATTGTCAGTTATAAATACATCTAAGTCCTTTTCCAAAGATGAACAACATAAATCTGTCTTATCCAAGATATATAGGTTCCTAGGATTTTTTAACCCAAAATGCAATACCCTGCATTTGGAATGATTTAACTTTATTCCCCAAGTGGTAGTCCAAACAGACAATTTGTCCAAATCTCCCTGAATGTCAGCTATTTGAGCGGGATTTTCAACAGGACCACCGATCTTAATATCATCAGCATATTTAACTGAATTTGTACAATTCTGTTTGGCAGTGTCAGCTGTAAAAAAAAACCTGAAACAAACAGGGGCCCAAGACAGACTGCTGAGGAATCCCACTAGTAACACGACCCTTACAGGAGAGATGCCCATGGATAAGAACATATTGTGAACGGTTATCCAACCAACTTGCAATCCATGCTATTATTTTAGGTTTAATATTTGAGGATGAAAGTTTGTGTACAAGTGCCCAATGGGGAAGGTAATCAAAGGCTTTACTAAAATCTATGTGTACTACATCGTAAGGATTTATGTTATCTAAATGAAGGCTCAGATCTTCATAAAAGCTCAATAGGTTAGTTAAACAACTCCTACCATTTTTAAAACCATGTTGTTCATTATCTATGTTATCACATGATGTTGTAATCAAGTCTTTAATAAGACATTCCAGTAGTTTACCCATATTAGAAGTTAGGCTGATTGGTCAATAGTTTTTCCAAACACTTTTGGAACCTTTTTTATGGATATGAACAACAAAGGCAATTTTCCATAATTCAGGCACATAACTGAAATTTAAGCAGTATTTAAATAACAATTTAAAAGGGGTGATTAGGCAATCTGCCAATAAATAAAAGAAATGTCCCGGAATGTCATCAGAAGAAACACTTATCTTTCCTTTAAGATGGCTAAGTTTAGCTTGGATATCTGATTCAGATATTGATATGTATGCACTTTGAGAATAGTCAACAGGATGTATATGTTGTGAAGACTGGAATACTTTACAGAAATTTGTGTTAAAATGGTTGGCAAGTTCAAGCTGATCACAAATTACTCTATCATACACTTGAACTAGACCAACTTTGCAACTATTTTGCTTCGTAGAATTGATATAAGAAAAAAATGCCTTGCTGTTGTCTTTTCTTGCGTATAAGGCCAGATTTATCTCAAAACTCCTTTTTGATCTTCGAATACTATTTTTACATTTTTTTTTGCAAAAATAAAATAGTTCCAGTTTGAGATGCTGCATTTTTTTAAATACTTTGCATAAGTTTTGTCCTTCTTTTTAATAAGTTTCAATAATTCACTCGATAGCCATCTGGGTCTGGGTTTATTTTGAGAGCTCTTATTTCTAGAAGGCACATATAAATTTCTTAATTCAATATTTATTTTGATAATATGTCATAGAATTCATCAATGCCTACAATATTAAAAATATTCAGCCAGTCAATTGTGTCGAAATGATCTTTTATAGTATCAATATCAGCTCTATCATATAAATAGATTTTAGTAGTACTAAACGAGGAAGTATGAAAATGTGACATATTAAAGCTAATCGAGCTATGATCAGTATTGCCAATCGGTGCTACATTTGAAAAATCTGTCAGCAGCAAAGATTTACTATAAAATATCGGATCCAATATATTGTTACCCCGGGTTGGAAATCTGACCCCCTGTCACAGATCAGACTGTTGACATATACTGATTATTTTTGTTCCAAAGCTAATCTTAGCCTCCATTTTATCCCAGTCAATGTCAGGTAGATTAAAATCACCTGTTATAATGATATCTACAAGGGAACTGGCCATTTCAATTTCCCGTATTATGTTATCTAAATATTGTACTGAAGAATTGGGGGGTCGGTAACAAACTCCTGTTACCAAAAACTGAGAAGAATTGATTATTAATTTAATCCATTAAGATTCAACAGTACTATTGGTGTCCTTGATTTTGTGTGAAATTTCGATCACCTGAAAGTGATTTTTTTAAAAACATAGCAACACCACCTTATGTTTGTTATTCATATCCCCACTCCCTTCAAGATAACCCTGCACCACAATAAGTCTTTTCAGCAGATTGTAAGCCAGTTGAGCCTAGAGGCAGCATTATAGTTAGAATCACTTGAGGCTCTCCACGCCCAGGGGCACTACCTTATTATTTTAAATGTAGGTCTGGAAGACCACACGATTCCAGCCTGTTCCCTGCTCCCCTAAATGAGCATTGTGACACTTCTCTGTACAGACTTGAGGATCCACCCTGTCACACAAGGATCTCGACTTTCAGTGGTTAATTGAGATGTAGCTGGTTATGTCTGTTGTTTGTGTCCATACCTCTCCACCTCATGCGTCACACAGCCTGCAAATAGGCAGTATCCACTCAGGAAGCTAGTAGGACAAGGGTCTCAGTGTGAAACACATTTCTGAAAGAAAAACAAGCCTGCAACTCCAATGTTTAGCATCACCCTGTTCCCATAATCCCCACTGCCCAACCACGGAAACACAAATTCTAGAGGGGTTTGAGATAAATCTAGAGGCAAAATCAGGGACATCCATAAAAATCTGGTACGACCACAGGGTATGCTTATGTCTGTTGCTCAGCTCACTCCCTTTCCAGTCCCTCTATGATCTAGGCTGCTGGCCCACCCATGTGCAAGTCTCATAATTGTTTCTTTTTAGCTTCTCTGGACTAGTAGGTGGCTGCTGCTGTCCCTCATCAGTGAGAAGTCTTCTGGTGCTTTAGGTGGCAATTGCTTACAGTAAACATCAGCTTGAAAGGAAAAGAGACAAGTATGGTGCTCCGCACTCCCAGAAGCCCCAGATGCTGAGCCTCCACCTTGCCATCCTCAGCCATTCAGCTAGGATCCCTTGAAATGAGGAGTGCATGGACAGGCGTAAGTTGTTCGATCTCTGAAAAGCCTTCCAAGTTAAAAGATAATTTTGCCATTTGTTTGGTGGGATTGTTCATTTATGGTTAGGTGTTGCAAAGTAAAATAGTGGCAGTATCAACAAGCTAATAAATCACTAGACGTAATTGTTGTACAGTTGCAGACTGTGACAAGTTCCAGTATAGCCAGATATAATGCGATATAACACAGGAAGTCTCATTCCTTACAAAGGGATTTCCTGAGATATATCACAATATTTCTGGAAATAATCCAGCTCGTCACTGGTTAAAGCTGTTTGTTGTACCGGTAATGAAGAAGCCAATTATGAAATAATAATCTTAGACATATGATCCGGCTTCCTTATAAGCCAAGACCAGAAAGTAAACGATGTTACTGTGTCAATAGGATTAATCTAATGATGAGTCCAAGTCAGTTATGCATTTTACTGAGATAAATAACAAAAAAGGGTGTATTGAAGTTTTTGCCGGAAAAACATTGCTGAAAAAATACTTATTGACTAACAAGTACTGTTGCTGTAGGTTACTGAATATATTCACATGAGTCTACCTTTTGATGCTAAAAATAGGGGTTCACTCATGCCGCAGCGACAACAAAGTTAGCAGTGTAAACTACAGCGCCAGCAATTCGCTGACACTAGCCACCGAGTTCTGATAATCTGCCATTCGGCAGTAGGAGCGACCCCCATCCCCCCGATGTTGGTCACAAAACAATGACGGTTATTTGTTTTACATGATTCTAACATGCTTAAATATAAAATGACTATTTATTCCACCTAACTGTGGATTCATAGGTTTGTTTCTAACTGGTGGGTGGTGATTCCATGGGCTTTTGTTTCACATATGCGGATCTGCTATTTTAGTGGTAAAAGATTTTGGCTTCACACAGGCATATACGAATACACTGACACCATTGGGGCAACAGAGCCTTATTTACAAGGTGGTCCTGTTTCAGGCTACAGTTTAAATGTTCACAAACTATATTGCCTAATGAACACTAGCAGACTGAACATGTTGAAACAGTGTGAGTTTAAATATTCACAAATAATATTGACAAATGAACACATAGTTACAGACAGAGACATGTTTACATAGTGCCAGCATTAAAAATATGTGGAAAAAAATGTGTAGGCTCATTTTCTGCTAGTACAACATGTCTGCAATTTCATTAAGTGCTCAGCACACAGATAGTTTCTCATTATGCTTCCTGGGTTTACAAGGTTGATTTTAACTAAAGGGAGGGGGGGTTAATCTCTTGGGCTTAAGTTTTACAGATTCAAAACTGCTGTTCTAAATGCTTAGAATATGAACACACAGTCTCCAAATATCCACAGAAATGTGTTTTACATATTTCTAATAAATATGCTTTAGTACGCGTGCGCACATTTTCTTTAACTTGACTTCAGTGAGACTTGTAACATCAGATGATTTACTATGTAACATTCCATTCTGTGACACTTTACTTAGTCACTGCTATAGGCTCCAGGATGCCTGCTTATCTCTGGTTGTATTTCTTAACTAATTGCTAATCTGTCACGCTCATGTGTAAAATATGTTTTTTTTTTTCGGGGTTTTTTCCCTCAGGGCTTTTAAACGTGAGTTTTCTAAAAGCTCTGCCATTTCTTCTGAAGAAGGACTCTGTTTGATTTCAAAAGCTTAAGGTCTTTCTGTAATCTCCGTTGGTCCAATAAAAGGTATCAAATCACCTAACTTGTGCACCTTGTTGTACAAGGACCAATATGGCAACAAACATCTATTGCACTTGGAAATAGTAAGTATAACTTCCTCTCAAGCCAGCAGTGCGATAAAAATGTTTTTCCAAAAAGCTAGTTTCAATTGCAGTTAATAAAACTATTAGCATGCCTGTCAAATCTATTTTTCTAGATACTTTCAATGCTGCACACCATGAGTTTTGTTGTTTTTCAGTCCTAACCTTTACCAGGTCTACAGTGATATTTCTATGCCAAATGTGGTGGCCATCTTTTTTTCTTGAGAAAAAACTAACGTAAAGCATTTTTAAAATACTCAGATTTAAAGTTTACCACCAAATAAAACTGGAAGATGCCTGGACTCTTTATTATAGTAACAAAAAAAAGGGTAGGGCCAAATGTTTTGCTCAGTTCCGTTCTACTGCTGGTTGAGTTACTTTTTATACCTCTTTTTATTTTTCTATTCACTAATTCCTGTAATTTTTTTATTTCTTTTTTATGCCCCTGCATCTGGCCTCCTTCTGTTCAGCTCCCCCCAGCCCCGTCGCCCCGGCATCCACTGGACTTACCTCTCTTGCACTAGCGAGGTGCCAGCTAGCTGGGCACGGAGCCTACAAGGGGCTGGCTTCATCCTGCCAGCCGACATTGTCTCCTCTGTTTTTTGGTTTCCCCGTTCCCTGAGTGCAGCGTGGCAGTGTGCAGTGATGCCAATGGCCGAGCCATGCATGCTTCCATATGCGGCATGCCAGACATCTGCCCTGCATCCGCCCCCTATGTTTGGGCCCACTGTGCCAGCCCCCAGCCACCGCTAGGGGTCAGGCAGGCAGCAGACTCCATCCCCATCCCTTCCTGGGAGAGGAGAGCTGTCCTTCGGATGCTCGATCCTCTCCCTCTCCCTCTCCAGCTGACCCCCGATAGCCTGCTAGCACCATAAACATGGGTCGCTGTCATGGCAGGAGGTAAGGCATGATGCCTCAGCCCTCCATGCCACTGGGCCAGCTTCCTGTATGGGTTTTTAACACCAAATTCTTTAGTTATAGACTAGTTGAGTGTTGCTCTATGCCACTTGGTATGCGCAATATTTCTTATGCTGAAAAGGAGACTTTCAGCTGCTGAAGAACTAAAAATGGAAGCCAAAATGTGATATATGCCCTGAAAACACACCCTTTACTTTAGTACTGCTCAAAGAAATCAATGGCATCCTTAAATAGTTGTTACGTAAAAGATTACACATGCAGGATGTGTGGTTATTATAGGATAAAGTATGGGGTGCAGTGTGTAATGAGAATTTTACACACACCCGAGTTGTTGAATGCACACATAAACACCGAGGGGTTTATACGATCATCAACAATGAGGGTAATGAAATTTACACCGCTCACTATTTTATTAATTGAGGGATGCGCTTTATCCTCTTTCTCTCCTAAAGAGCCATGTATTAAGTGCCATAATTAACAATCGTTTATTATGGCATTTAATACATGACTTTTTGTATGGGAAAAAACGTGACCCATTAATTAAAAGAGAATAATACACACCTCAGCTGGTTATTAGGTACAAGGTGTAGCTAAGTGCCACAACCACCTGAGAAGTGTATTACTCCCTTACAGCCACACCCCTTGAAGTGTGTTATCCCACTTATAAAAACGGCTATAATTTGTTAACAAAAAATGCAGTCCAGGTGCGGTGTGCACTGGTCAGAAAATATTCAACTGTCATGCAACATGTTTTGACCAAGGAGGTTACAAGTTCTTCATTTCACATTTTTATAAATGCATTATAAATAACATCATGTCTGCTAGCCAGTATGAGCACAGGATTCAATACACAATCCTGTTGCTTCCCTGTGTACAACTAGCTGCACTGTAGTGTAGAATGTTGAACTGTTTAATCCTCTTACTGAAACAGGAGGATTTGAATAATTTGACATGATTGTTTTTAATGTAAAAAAAGGTGATTCTCAAATTCTAATATGTTTCAGTTGGTGCTAATAAGGTAGTAGAAGTCACTAAGATGTGTATTTATTATACAAGAGCATCATCTCTCATTTACATTAACACCTGACTTGAAGGCTTCCACATTGGTTTAACCCCTTACATGTTTAGCAAGGGATGATGGTATACCCATCTGTCTCTAATTTACTGTATACATGCACCTATAAGTTGACCTCACATACAAGTTAGACCCCCTTTTACCTTATCAATTTTAGCAAAATTACAGTCAGTATTTTGTTGCCCAAATTGGATAGAAAAATCTTTTTTGTGACTAACAGCAGGCACAGAATCTGTCTTTGTGACCCCAACTGGATACAGAATTAGGTCACACAGTTGTAAAAATGGTTTACCATTGTTAACTCCACAGATAAGTGAACCTGTCGAGTCCCCCTTCTTGGAAGCCTATTCTTAGCATCAAGAAGTAGACTTATACTGTATATGAGTATATACAATACTCCATATTCTATTCTTTCTTTTGTATTCTGTAGTTCTTCTTATGAATTTTTGGTTGCATACTTTTCAGTGGCAATAAAATGTGAATTTAAGAGGATCATCTTACAAAAGTTTGGGCAGCTAGAAATACTCATGTTTGCTTTGCAGTCCTCGCACTAAAAATGTACACACTGCTCATATCATAAGATACAAGATACTGCCCCTCCAAACCCCCCCTACACACACACACACACACACACACACACACACACTTGACAAAGCCCTTTTGAGCTGCTCCCCCCATTACAGCCTCCCCGTTTCACTATCCACCCACCTCTCGCTCTCTGCGGTAGGTTCAAACCCAATCCCCCTTGTTTCACTGTCACCCAGTGTCTCGCCATCAGGGATAGCTTTAAACCCTTTGCAGTTACTCTGCCATAGCCTATCAACTGATCTGGAGGTTTCCAGGGGTGTGCTACCTAGGGCAACCAATTAGAAATAGCTTAGTATTCAATTACAATTGCTCTGTTTTTTCTCCTATTTGTCTAATTGCCATGCAGTCGCTCTTTAATGCCTAATGATCAGGCCCTCTGTAATCACTGAATATGTGCATTGTCTTATTGTCCACACTGACATGGAACCTTTGTAAAAGAGCTCACGCTCAAAGGTCTTTCCGAAATACTAATTAAATTAAATTAAATTACATATCTCTGTTGCCTCTATTAAATTATAAAAAGTTTGGGAATGAAGGAAAAGTGGATGATGAATTTTAACTGCTCAAAGTATGATTATCAGCACTGTTTATTCCAGAATACATTTAGTTCCATAAACACTGAAGTACACTTTAGATATTTCACTTTAGATATTTCCTTGTTACAAAGATTGTTTTTGTTTTTATTAGGAGGTCAGCATTTTACAGCTTTTTGCTTCAAGAGCTCTTGCAGACCATCCTGTAGTAGGGTAGTTTTTCCGGGCTGACTTCATCTATAGTTCCATAGTTAGTGACTTCACTTTCCTTTAGCTAGCTCATCCCACCTGTGGGTTTACTTAGCCTAGTTTAAGGAGCCTTCCAATGACTCATTAACCTGTCCATCATCAAGTATTTAAAGGTCAGTGTTGTTCGAGTCATTTGCTGTAGTAAAATTGGCTTCCCACTATTAACAGGTAAGCTTAATCAGCCAGAAGAAGAATCCAATGTCCGTTCATCTCCCTGATACCCTTTTCTAGTCATTATCTAGATGTGAGGTATAAAGAAATCTGGTAGCAAAGGAATAAGGTTATCAACATAAAAAAAAAAAAAAAATCACAGCAACCTCTAAATCTTGTAATTTGACCTTGAAGTTTGGGGAGACTATTCTATCTAGAATCCAAAAAATGGCCATCATCACAAGAGTTTTGTCCATTAAAATGGTTGTTCAAGTGGTCCCCTACATATTGATATTTAGTTACACCACTTCTCAATGTCTCTGATGGGCAGTGTAAACAGATCCACAGCACACACCTTTTGACACACAGGTTCACAGGTCATACTTGCTTCTTGTTGAAGGTGGCCATGAGTTCATGGGTCCAATTCAGGAAGAGTTGTATCTGCTGCAAATCCCTGGTGTGCTGAACAGATGGCGCAGGGGGCTTGCGGCAGACATTTGGCGCCTATCGCAATTCACGATGGTGTGCGCCAGATGCAGCAAGTGAGACCAGCCCCTATGCCCATTTAACTTTGCGTCCAAGTGGGATCCATTTTACATGGCTTGTGCTAAACCTTTGGCGCAAGCTGCAGTAAACTGTGGAAAAAGTCACAAATGCACCAGCCTGTCTTGCATCGGGCTGCGTTGAGCCAAAGTGCTTTGGCACAGCTGCAGCAAAAATTGTGGAGGACAGGGCTTTTACGCAAGTCCTGTGTCATCCTTCTTGAATTCGGCCCCATGCCTTCATTTCTTCTTGCTCCAGCACTGCATGCAAAGTGAGCCCTGACTCCAGGCTGCCAGAAGTTGGAGGTTCCCAGCTACAGTGTTGGATCAAGAGTAGAGAGACAAGAAATCAGGAAACAGAGAAGCAGAGAAGACCTGTGAAGTAATTGATCTGTTAAAGGTAGCCAATGACATGGTTAGATTTACTTATTGCAATTGCTGTAATAAAGCTCTACTTGTAGATTAACGATGGCAAATGTATGGCTTTCTGTCAATGTTACTGTGGAACAGATTGCTAGTACTAATTTTCTTGGTTTATATATTATATTCATACAGATCTTGTTTGTGGAAATCCAGAATATTCTGTATTTTTGGTTAAATATATAAAAAGTAAAAAAAAATTTTTTTTCTAAACCTAAGTAGACTGTTTTGTTATTTTTTTAAGGTAAAATCATGTTATAGCAGCAGTATTTGTTAGTCTGCAAACTGTTTAATTATATAGTTTATTAGAAAAATGTATTTCTGACATCCTTAGCTTCATCCTCAGTGTATTTTGTACTTTTATTTTTGAAACAGCTTTAATAGCTAATTTTGTAACTAATGTCTCAAACCTTTAAATATGGCCACCACTTACAATTGTTAAAAATCTCTTCCATTGAGGTTACCTGTTGAATGTGCATACTAGAGTCATACTGTGGATTCAGTAGGATGGTGCGACCCCCTGCTTCTGATGGTAAACAGCACAGCACTGTACCAAGATATTACATTTTTTTCTTGGTGGGCGTGGCACCAGAGAGGTAACTTTTTAAAACTTCAAAAGCCCATATCATTGTTTGGGAATAAGAAAAGTAAAAAAAATGGATATGTTGATGTTTCTGATTGAAAAAAAACATTATTGATGAAAAAAATAATACAGTGTGACTAACAAACACTTCTGCTTTAAGTAATTTGTGATCTGGTCTTGTAACAACAGAAGGCAGTGCTCAGTTCATGTAACAAATGGGAGTCCTTCTGCCTTACATACTGTCACTAATAGCTGACAAGATCTCTGTAGATTTACTGGGTATTACTGGGTGTCCAAGACAGAAGAAGGCACTAAACCCATCTGGACTGTCTCCCACTCCAAGTGGGCATGTTGTTTACTGGACTAAGTTATCCCAAAGATACTTGTCCAGTTTCATTTTAAATAGGTTAGGGTCCTCTATCTCAATTAGATGTTGGGGCAGTTGATGCCAGATCTTTGTTGATCTTGCTGTAAAAAAATTATCCGTTTTGTTAGTATTTACCTTGGGAATGACCAATTGGTGGTTGTGAGATCTCAGATTCAGTGCTTTACAGTTGTTTATAAAGCCACATTTTATATTTAATTCTGGGTCGTTTAATAGTTTGTGTAGTAACAAAATATCTCCCCTTAATCGTCTTTTTTTCTAGACTAAACAATTTCAGTTCCTGAATTCGGTCAGAATATGGCATATCTGATAACCTAGGAATCATTTTTGTCAGTCTGTGTTGTATTACTTCAAGTACCCTAATGTCCTTTTTTAGATAAGGGGCCCGAAAGGAGGATGCATAGTCCACATAAGGGCATACATATGATCTAGAGAGTGGAAGTAGGCAGTGCTCAGATCTTGAAATGAACCCTTTCTTTATACATCCTGGAAGACAGTTAGCTTTCTGTGTTACTATTCTACAGTGATTGTAGGACACAAGATTATTTATTATGATTTCAAGGTCTCTTGTGCTCTACATCATTTGGCTACAAACGCCAGCTGTCCTAGAAGAGACTGAATTAAGACCCAAAGAAGCTCCTGAAGAAGGCACTGTGGCCTGGTGGTTAGAGCACCGATTCATTAACCAGGAGATTACAGGTTTGAATCCCACTACAGCCACTGGCCCACAGTGTGGCCTTGAGCAAGTCTTTAGACCCCCCCCCGTTCCAGTCCACCCAGCTGTATGTTTGGTTGGAGGCAAGCCCTACTGAAAATGAGATGGTAGTATCTTGGTTGTGTTGTCCTGGTGAAGTAAATGGCAAAACAAATATGCGTGTGAAGCTTGAGGACAGGAAGCTGCCTTAAGTGCTGGTCATGGTGCCAATAACCAAGGCAGCGCTTGCAGACAATATCCTGCAAAAGAAAGCTGGTCAAAACCTGGGGCCTGATTCCAACATGGGTTATGCCAGCATAAAGCAGGATACACCAATCCCCATGGAGTATCCAACAACTTACGCCGTGTGATACACCCATTGCTATTCCAGGAGGGCACCTATGTCACTGTGTCTGCGGGCTGTGACAATCACAAGATATGACCACACATACACCACAGCCCGCAATGCCTGGCACAACTGCGGGTTGTAACAGCAACTTAGCCCAATTCCTGAAGGCCCACTGTCATAACCCGCAATTGCGATTCCAGGATATGCAGTGGCGTAGCGACTTCCAACAGCTCGGAGATGTCATAACTGGCATCCCATTGCTGGCACCATCAGATGCAGACTTGCAGCACTGTGGCAATGGCGCCATGCTGTCTCCTTGGCCTCCGCTAGCACACCCCTGCCCTCCAAACCCCTGACCATGAGGGACCCCCATAGTTCTGTGTCAGTAGCACCACCCCAGATGCCTGTGCCATCTGTCCTTGCCCCCCACGCCCCCTGATGTGTTCTGCAGTGGTCAGGGGCAGGGGGGCTCCGGGGGGGCCACCTGATGTTCGCTGTGAGATGTGACCTACAGTATTGATATGCCATGAGTGGGCTACCACCACGGGCATGGCGTATCTTGCAAGTTGCAATTGCCAGGACCCTTCTGCTTCTGGAATGTGGCATAGGGTCCATGGCGTAGAGGCAACCAGCATAGCTCGCAACTGTGTGCGAATTACGCTGACCATCTTGGAATCGAGCCCCTGGTTTTACAATGTCTGGGGAAGATAAGGCAATGTGAATGGCTGCCCATATTCCAAGATACATTGTTACATTGCACAACTGTGCCCCTGTGAACTACAGTCTCATTTCCTCACTGGAATCCTTTACGTTTTTAACATTTAGAAAGACTAATGGTTATGCCATTTGATAAGTAGGATCACACTCTCCAGGGTGTGTGGCCATGATGGAATAAACACACATCTCTAGTGGTTTAATGACACTTGGCTTGGTCTCGTGCCAAAGAACCACTCAATGGGGTGGATTTATTCCATATGACCGCACACCCACTTGTGAATTATCACTTATTTGTTTCCCATTGATTTCAATGAAGGTTTCAAGGGATTTGAATGTCCTTTTTCTTTAAAAAATATAATCTTGCTGAGAAAAAGTGATTTGGTAGTAAACATTTATTATTTTATTTACTGAAATAGTTTTACCAGGAAAGGTCTACTGAGTTACAAACTGCTCATTTCCAGAGGCGTCCTGGCACATAATAATGAACATAAGAAACCGTCTTTTAGGCAATTGCAGGCCACAACTCTGACAATACAGTATTTTGGTCTGTTTGGGAACAACCATACTGTACATTATTTATATTTCATAGTATGGCACACAGTTCAAGAGTTTGCATGATACTTAATGATTTCCGCTAAGCCATGTGCATACAGTATGAACTTCGCAACACGGGAAATGGTTACTTCCAGTATCTTCAATACGTTCATAGCATGCTGAAACATAATCAACAAACATATTTCAAACACTTAAGGACAATGTTTAAAAATGAATGGACATCTGGCATGAAAGGTGTGTGTGTGTTACATAATTAATGTACACATCTACCGTGGATGAGGAATTCTGAGAAAGTGCTTGCAATCCCTTGTGGATTGATAAGGATATATAAGTTTCTTTTATTTTGAGGTAACGATAGAAATAAAGTCCTCAGAGGAAACTTCTGATGTAACATCATGGAGGCTAAACGTCAATCTCACTTTCAGATAGGTCAATGCTCCCCTCCTCAACAATATTGTGAATCCCCATTCTTGACTGGTTTTCATTACGTTCCTCATTGTCCTCAGCAGAGACATAACAATGAGCCGCATTGTCCCAGTACAAACTGAGAGTGGATCTTTCCTTCTTCTCTATCTCTTTCATCTCTAGCATTTCTTTAGCACTGACTGATGGAATCTGCACCTCAAACATCTTTTCAAAGCTGGTGTAGTCCAACCGGAAGGCTCCCTTCTCCAGTGTCATGCAGGGTGCAAAACGATAGCCCCACAGAATCTCATCATCTGTGTATGAGGTTTTTGCTTGGCAGGTCATCCCTATAATGAAACAAGAAATGCATATTTAAGTATATTTCCTCTTGTGGGTTGAAGTGCTGCCCCATTTTCCTCATCCCTTTTTACTGGCATTGTGACTGAGGCTGCCCGTATCCTCCAGTCAGAAACATGGACAAACAACTGCCCACCAGAAGCAATGACACCACGAGGTTGGCCAGCAAGAGGTAACAGTGGCACCTGTCACTTGCTCCCCAGAATTAATCCTCAACAAAATGTCAAATGGACATCTTAAAATCATGGGTAATCATGGGGCATGCACTGCAACTTGTAGGAAATGCATTCAACTGTTTTGACGTGATCAAAGTACAAAATAAGTATGACTATGCCAACCTTCATTGATGATATTGTCCCCAATATGCAATTCATCCACCTCTATATGACAGATAATTTGAAGTAAATCCATTCGGGCATTTTGGAGCAATTATGGATACAAGAGTTTAACAAAGATGGCTGCCCTTTATCCAACTTTGATCTTTTGATGTACACCCAAATCTATTTAGCACAGCTTGCTATGGAGAGCAATTATATAGTTCAGTACCCATTCTGCCATTTTGGGAATATAATGTCAAAGAGTGGGTTTGGTCCAAACATTGCATATGAGGACCACCAGTGAGTCATCTTTAATTGAATCTTCCTGAGCAGTGCTGAACTGGAATGTGGGTGAAGGGGGGTGCATATCCTGATGAAGGGCTTTGTACTGATGCTCAACTGTTCCTACTGAAAATTGTTGTATTAGCTGGAAATTAATGAGTTTACTGTGTTTGTTTGTTTTAATAGTTAGTTTTATGTGTCGGTAGTTTATATCACATGAATTTCTGCCACCAGTCTCAGTGGTTATAATTTTAACAATAAGCCTAGCCTCACAACCTCTGTTAAATACACATTTATGTGAATGGTAATCATTTTTGTGGTCCGTCCACCTCAATCATCCAACTAAGCATTCCCAGTTGTTCTTTGGGGGTGGGGCTATCTTCACATTTTCCCCTCTACTGTATCTCCCTGTTTCCCATGAGCTGGTTGATGGGGGTACTATGTAGGAGTGTGTGCTAAACCCTTCCCATGAAATCAAAACTATTAGCTGCGTCTGCTGTCAGTGGTCCTGGGCAGTCATTGCCATTCCTGATCCCAAGTCTTCTGTCCTGCCAACAGGTTGGGTCTATCATTCAACAAAACTTGTCAGGAAATCTAATCAGCTGTTGCAAGGACATGCAAGGTAATATGCATTTTACGTGATTGCCTGAAACTCGATATCCCAATAATCAATAACCGCCCACGTCAGAGGTTTTTTTTTCATGTTTCGGGGGGGGGGGGTTTGCCCCACGCATTCCCTTACCTAATATAACAAACTTCACCACGGGCAATTACCGACTGTCAGGATATCGAGTTTTGGTCTTTCAAAATACTCCCCATTTTATGGAGGTGAGCAGCTGTACTTTAATATATGCAAACCGTCTTTCAGATGAGACGTTAAACCGAGGTCCCATCTGCCTGGATTGGTGGTAGTCCAGGTGGATGTTAAAGATCCCATGGCACTTATCGAGAAACGGCAGGGGCAATTTTTTTTTTTTTATTGTAATAATCACATAAATACAAGTCACAACAAAACACATTACGTAATATACAGAAGTAACAAAACAACAAGAAAAAAAAACAACAAATACAATAACTGAAATAAACTATACCTTAACTTGGCAATACACATAATCTAATAAAGGTCCTTAATTTAAAACCTAAAGAAACACATATATATTACCAGAGCACATATAAAATCCTTTACCTCTACAAATATTCATACCCTCCTTATATATAAATTCACATTCCTCCAATTCACCTAATTATTCCTAGAAATAACACTTTAACTATACAAGTCCTAGTTTAAGGTACAAAGAAGAAACATTCCCTAATCTACTATTTATATTTAATAATGTGTGAAAACCCTTTCCACCATAACCTCACTTTATCCACATTATATAATTGTACATCTGATAAAAATATTTCTCAAAACATTAATTACGTAACATCTAAATCCATCTACAGGGACTCCTTTGATATAACACCCATTGAACTCTTGTTTGCCATAGGCAATATCTTGAACATACCAAGAAAACTCGTAAAGTCCCTTCTATTGTATTAAAGATGGTGGAAAACTCCCAATTACCAGAATCTCATAATTTAAATTAGCTAACCATGGTAGGTCCTATACTTTTGCCAAATGTACCCATAATTTAGTTGGAAAGGAGCAATGTAGAAAAAAGTGTTCTATTGTTTCCTCCTGATTTATGCATTCAGGATAAGGACAAGATCTCTCCTCCCTTGCCTTATATTTCGCTGTTCCCCTAACATTTAATCTCCGTACATACGTAAGCCATTGATTCTCCACATATGCAGCTGGCAATCTGGGATTATTTAGTTGATCTAATATATCACGTTCCGTTCCTAGGGCAGTTTTAAAACTTGGCTCGGTTGAATAGTTTACTGTCATAAGTTCTTCATATAAGGTTTTGATGAATTCTTAATAATTTGGTTTTAGTAACTTTCCATTTATATAATTTCTGTGCAGCGGTCTAAAATACTCTGGTAACGATAAATGTGGGGACAATTTGGGTGCACAATGTAACCAATTCGTTATATACCTCTTCATTATATTATTAAAGAACAAATTCCCCTGACATCCTGAAAGGCCTACTGCCTGTTTTAATGAAAAGGAAAAAAATAATGAAAAACCAAAAACAATTGGGTCCACCATTCCTAACCCTCCCTTTTTTTTATCTAAATAAGTAAACCCTCTTTTAACAGGATTCAATCTATTTCCCCACAACAACTGAAAGCAAATACTATAAAGCCTAGTCTCATAATGTACTGGCAGTGGAAATATTACAGCTATATATTGCACACAAGGCAAAATAAATTGTTTCAAAACTTGAATTCGTTTAATCTTGGAAAATTTAAACCTTTTCCATCTGTTTACTTTGACTTCTATTTTCTCCAAAACCAATTTCCAATTCACCTCTGGACAATTTAGGGGCCCAAACCATACCCTAAAATTACCAAAGGCTCAACAGACCATTCTATTGCATCAAAAGCAACTGGGTTTTGATGAGTCACTAAAAATAAACCTTTAGACTTTTAAAATTAATCTTTGTGTTGGATAACTTTGCATATGTCTCAAATAAGGAAAAAAAAACCTTAATTTGTGATTCTTTTGAAAAAAAAGGCATACATCATCCGCGTATGCCTGAATGGTAATAAATGAATTTGTGCTAGGAATTCTCACCCCCTGCCATAAAGGCGTCAGACTCACTACTCTAAGCAAAGGTTCCAAAGAGAAATTATACAGAAGTGGGCTTAGGGGACAACCTTGTCGTACCCCACATTTCATTTTAAAACCCTTTCCTAATTCTCCTTTAATATGTGGGAACACCTGAGCAGATGCATATAGCCCTTTAATTAAATTTACTAATTCCTCTGGCACTTTGAATGCTTCTAGAGAGAAAAATAAAAAATCATGACAAACCCTATCAAAAGCTTTTTCCAGATCTAATGACACAATATAACCACTCTCCCCTAAATCATTCTTTTGTTCAATTATATCCCTAATCAGACACAGAACAGACTGGATTCTCCTATTAGGAATACCACAGTGCTGAACTGGGGTAAACATCATCTCAGACCATACTTTCAATCTATTATTAATCACAGTTGTCAGTATTTTATAATCAGAATTCAGCAAAGTTATTGGCCTCCAATTCTGAAATTCCCCCTTATCTCCTGATTTGAATATATATATTTGTAAACCCTCTGCAAAGCGAGC
This sequence comes from Neoceratodus forsteri, assembly GCA_016271365.2. Classification (NCBI taxonomy): domain Eukaryota; kingdom Metazoa; phylum Chordata; order Ceratodontiformes; family Ceratodontidae; genus Neoceratodus; species Neoceratodus forsteri. The sequence continues at coordinate 124,330,203 of JADMNL010000034.1, read as the reverse complement.
TAGGTTCACCTCTTCCTTCAAAAAAATTAAATATTAACTCCAAACAATTCACAATTTCAAGCTGAAAAATTTTATAAAATGAATTAGAAAGTCCGTCTAAGCCAGGTGAAACATTAACTTTCAGAGAATTTATAACCTCTTTAATCTCATTTTAGTGAAGGCTGCTTAATACTTTTAAGAATTTCTGGATCCGGGTCATTTGCAATTGTGGGCCTAGAAACTGTTTGACCTGTCTTAAAGTAGTAGAATTATGGGGCTCCATCTCCTTAAAATGTTCTATAATTTTATCCCCTATTTCCTGTACTAAAACTACTTTCTCCTTTCCTTTATTTAAGAATTCTAACGAGACCTGATTTTTAAAGCTTTGCACAGCTCAAAGGGTCTCAAACACTGATTTTGTCAAATGATTTGAAATTACGCTTGTAAGGTTCTAGACCTATCATATTGTAATTTCCTCATTTGTGCTTTAATTTCTGTGATTTGAGATGAAAATCTTCACCCAAGGCATTAGCCCAGGTTAATAATTGTTGTAGTTGCCTTCTTAATTTTAAATATTCAAAAAATTCAGTTTTTTGCCATTTCTTCCCAAACTTTTTAAACCATAAAATACAATCTTCTTTTGTTTCCTGCCAAAACTCTCCTAAATTCTGATACAAAAAGCAAACTGATAGTCTGGCTTGTAAAATCATTTTAATAGAATTCACAACTCCTTTATCTTGTAATATGGATGTGTTTAATTTCCACCTAGTCCGCTGTCTACCATATCCCTCTATTTCACCTACTTTTACCATCAACAAGGCATGATCTGAAAATTCTACTGGCATAGTCTGTGGACTATCTATTGGGATTTTTTTGGAAATGAAAAGATAATCAATTATAAAACTTCTCCCTCCTTTGAAAAAGGTCCCTTTAGGCCCAGTATTCCTGTTGTCATTACAGGATACTAGCTCTGCTGTTTTAATGATTTCTCTTAAACAATTTGTGTCACAATATATTTTTTTCTCTTTTCCAGGCCCCCTCCCTGACACTCCTATACTACAGTTGAAGTCCCCTCCCCAAAGAATAGGTATATGTGTCACCAGAAACGGTTGAATCTCTTTAAAACAAGCTACCCTCCCTGATTTTGTTTGGGGGTTATAAATGTTAATTAAACGTAAAATATTAGTGCCCCACTTCCCTTCTATAATCAAAATCCTGCCTGGATTTAAATCTATTAGTTTATGTAACCTAAAATTATAGGAATTGAAAATAATCCCTATACCGTCAGCTCTATCCTCTCAAATGACCAAAAGGATGGTCCCCATGGCCAATCTTTAGTAAAAACAGCAATTTGATTTTGGGATGACATCCATGTTTCTTGTAGAAAACAAATAGAAATCTTTAAATCGTGAATTAACTGAAACACTGCCTGTCTCTTCTGTGCTTTCAACAGGCTATGAGTATTTAAAGTAGCCCATAACAAAGCCATTACCAATAAATCAGACCTTTTAGCCAAAAATATCTATTTTATTTTTTCCTTCTTTTTTCTTCCTTATACTCCTCCTTGAAGGTGCCACAGCATCTTGTGTTGACACTTGTGAGTCTGTATCTCCATATCCATTTCTGAATCCCCAAAATAAAGCCGCATAAATTTTTAGTTTCAATAGCTTCTGGTTCTATAGTTATAAGTGGCAGAAGATCTACTTGACCTTCTAGGAGGTAATGGGGGTTGTAAAGGAGGCACTTCAGCCACCGCTGAATCTTCATTTGGGGCTATGTAACACACCGCTGCAAAAAGCTCAGAACTTTCCTTTACCACCTCTTTTCCTTGCTTTGGGTGGAGCCATAATAGTCCCACTAGTCCCTACTTTTGCTCTAGAATCTACATTGCTCTGTGCTACCAAAGGGTCTTTGCAATATTTTCTACTCCCTGCAGGTGTTCTCTAGCATCTTGTGCTTTTGAATAATTCTATCCATTATTTCCAATTATTCTTATTCTGTGCTGCCCATGGACAGTCCCTAAAAAGCATGGTTCTGTTCATCACAGAGACCACATTTTATAAGCGTTTGCACAAAACATGGCGACATGCCCACTTCCTACAGTTATCACATTTCAGCTGATCACAGGTACTAGATAAGTGAGTCCTGGCCCCACATTTATAACAAGCCTCGGCTGCCCACTATAAAGCATACCCCCTATCTCCACCCAACAAAAGAGTTTGGGATATGCTCAATTCCAAAGGCTGTTTGTCTTAATTTTACTTTAATTTCCACCTCCTGTCCAAAATTGTTCAGAATCCAAAATTGGATCTGGATCGCTCTGAACCTCACACTTCTGTGACAACCAAAATACAATATCCTCCACATGAACCCCTCATTTCTAAACATCACCGTCACAAATTTAATTAAAGGTTTGACAAAGGAATGACAAAAGGGAGCCCATAAGGAGAAAACTTTACTTGGTTATACCTCTCCCAAAACAGATCCAACAAAGCAGGAGAAGCGAAAACTAACATCATAATTGTCTTCCCCGAGATGTTAATAAAAGCAAAAACATCTCGAGGAAAAAACAAAGACTCCTTTAATAAAGTTTTACCAACAAAATATCTATTTGGTCTTTCCTTTAAACCACCCTATATCTGATACGTACTGCATTCCTCCTGGGTGCAGCCTCCTCTTACACTGAGAAAATAGACTGGACATTAAAGGTATCTCAGGGTTAGGCCTTACACCATTATTAGTGCCTTGAATTGGTGTTACCTCATTTCCACATTTCCATCTTTAATATTAACTATTTCTGTTGTGCTTACTGTAGAATTTGTTTTAATCAGACCCCCTTCAGGTTTCCAAACTGGCTCCGATTTGTCTAGCAGCTAGCTCTAAGGATTTGTCCCAAGCTAAATCTGGAATCCAAATCCCCTGCTCTAATTTTTTCCAACCTGCTGATAACAAGGCAGTCTGCGGTGACCAATTTTCATCATGCTCTACAGGTTGCATAAAAGTGACAGGAATAACAGGGCTATCTTTAAAAACCTCTTTAGAATTCTGTAAATCTTTTAATTTCTGCTGTTCAACCTTACTGCTACTGTTTTTTTTAAAACTAAACTCAGTAACACCCTCTTGTACTCCAACTGTAGTCTGGTAAGTCACATGGTTATTTTCTTCGACTCCCACCACAACTGTTTTCTCAGGGTTAAAACCAAACCCAGTCTCTTTATTGAGTTTAAATGTGGGAAGCTCTGTCTGTGTACCAGTACTCACAGCCCTTTGGGAATATATGTTCTTTGGTCTTTATGCCCTGCGGATCTTTCAGCCTCCGATATAAGCGACTGTATCCGTCCTCTTTCCGCCTTCTTCTGCCTTTCTCCTCAAGGTCTCCGTGGCAATTCCGTCCGTTGCTCCTCCATTCGCTCCAAAGCCCACGCGACATCACTGCTAAGCGGGCTATCTCTTTCTTTCTTGGACGACTTCCGTGACCCGCTGTTCCTTCTGCAGCATCACTTGCCGGTTTTAAAGGCGCTCACTTTGTAAGCTGTGTTGATTAGCCCAAGGATCCTCCGCCAAAGCTGCATTAAAGGAACTCCCTCGCTTTCAGCTACTATATCTTTTCAGCACCTCCGATGTATTTAAAGCATCCACAAACTCTTCTTTCTCCTCCACAACCTCTCCGATACGGTTTGCTTCATAATTCCACTCTCCTTCCAATTCTACCGCCACAGTTAACGCAGCCTCCTTCTCCGACGATGACCTGGCCATAGTGGCCATTTTGGCAATGGCTACGTAGACTCCCCTACTGGCCACTGAACGCCAGCAGCAGGGGAATTTCCCCGGTGTCCTGGCCAAATTTCCTTCGTTCACTAAAAATACCACCAGCAGCTTAATCTGGTTCAAGGTCAGTTGGCATTCATCTGTATCCCCCTCCCCCGAGTCGTACCTGAAAATAGGCAGAATTTGTCTAGTGTACTTACCCGGTCAACAAAAACTAAATAAATAAATATATCTACTCAGCAAACCTTTTTGTAATGGAAGGCAGCATTGATTGGAGGGTGGAACATCGGCTCAGGAACCACAGAACACTGGTACAAATCCCAGAATAGCCACTTACCCACTGAATGGCCTTCAGCTAGTTAATTACCTTTCCAGCTCTTCGTTCCTTCCGGTAATAAAACTCGCTCAAAAGCAGGATGCCACCTAAAATGAGATGATACATCTCGGAAGAGTTATAGTGGCGTCTCTAGGGTCAGCCCTGCTACTGTGCTTAAAGTTCAGGAGGTAGCCATCTTTTATCTGTCCCCCTCCCTGACAAACAGCGTCACTGTGGCAGTGCCCTTTCTCCAGCCTGGAGGGCAGATGATTAACTCTAATAAAGGCGTCCCCTGCTCCCTGCTTTTAAAAGATCTTTAAAAACTAATTTCTTTACCTTAAGTTTTGGCCTGGATTCCTGATTTTGATGACTTATAGTTTTCTTATTTATTTGTGTTATTTATTGTTGGGCACCTGGAGCCTCTGGGATTGGACACCATATAAATAAAACTGCTTTAGTACAGGCCTGTTACAGCTTGTTGTCATTCATTCCACCCACCTAGAGATATATGCCTGGGAGAATATTAGATTCATCATGGAGGGATAGAAAGGCTGTTTTTAAATCGTACTTAGACATTTGTGTTCAGTGTTACCAGCATTCGTGAGGGAATTCCAGGGGGACAGTTCACACACCACACAAAACTGGTATACTGTAAATGTTTGATGTTCATCCACTTATTCCCTGATAGCATTCAGTTTGCCTTTTCTTTTTACTACAGTGGCAGTAATGTTACCAATTTTATTTTAGGCGCCGTTTCCCTTCTCCCTTGTCATTTTTCCCCCATTTTCCTCTCTTTCAAGAGTTTACTCAAAAATTATTGTTTATATGCTATTTAATTAAGTTATCCATTTCATAGTTACTGTTTAAGATTGAGATGGTTGTAGACCCACAGTACTTATCCCTGTGCCTCAGATACTTTTGGACTGCTAGTCATGGACTTTGCAACCAGGGCAGGGATACACATTGTGACTTTATTCAGGATATGAATATATTAACTGTATGTTGTTTGAGTTATGCAACTTTACAATAAAAATTAATTTAAAAAAAAAAAATTACCTTGTCTTGGTGTTTCAGATTCGCATTTTCTGGTGCACCAGGAAAAAAAAGTTTACACCTGCTTACTATTACAAATACATTTCTATATTGTATGAAACCATTATCAGATTAACAATCTACATTATTATGTTATATCCAGATAGAGATCTATCTAGCAAGGCAGTTAGGAAGTCAACTCCCTCAGTTGCAGACATGATATGGTTTCATGCACAAAAATATACAAAAATTACCCACGTTGGGTATGTTAATTCAAAAGGGTGTCCTTGTATTGGTAATTTACTATTTATTTTTGAATTGTTGTAGGAAAGTAAAGCAAACATGACAAATGCTTTGTCCCCATTTCATTTTTCTTACTTTCACACTCATGTTGCTGCAAAAAACAATGATGTTATACCTAATAAAAATTTTCTGTCCCCATGCTGATTTTTTTCCCCAACAAGGGGCATTAAGTTTCATAATGTAAGTCACTCAAAAACAAGCATGGCAACCCATGATATAATTGTGTGGACTTTAAATGTTTAGATAGCCATAATGTGTAGGGCAAAACAAATTAAACATTTGAAATGGGGTTCAGAAACACAAGGGAACATCCTTAACAGCCCACCCCAATGCCTGTTCTTAGACAACCAATAAAGAACATCTCTTCTCTGCATTGCTGTCTGCTCGGTCCAACCTTAGAATGAAATGATTTATTTATTTATTGAAGTTTATTTAATCCAGGAAGGCAAAGCAGTATAAATCCATTTCATTTCCACCTGCAACCCATGGGAAAAAGGGTTGATACATAACACGGTCATAGCCATCACCATCTTAGACAGCACACCATGCCATTTTCTGCAGCAACACCAGTAGTGTCCACTGCCGCTCATAAAACTTTAAGTAATGTTGTATTAATAGCAGCTGCTATCGCATCACTGTGCTATATAACTTTCGACCGAGTCGCAAATAGTGATGACTGCTATATAAGCAGCATAAATTTCAAGGTGCAAGCTGAATGAGGAAGGGTTACACAACATCACAGGTAGATTAAATTCACTAATAAAAACAGTGAGACTGTATGTAATACATACCAGTCCTGGAAGGAAGGAGTAGGGATATACAATGATACGTGCATCATAAATTAGAGGGCGAAAGCAAAATAAGAGACAGTAATAGAAAGTAAAAATATTAAAAAAAAACCTGTTACTTTGAAATTGCAGTGGAGTGGAGGACAAACATTAGGACTGTAATATACTTATCTGTTATGGACAAATAACGTTAACTCATGTTGTCTGGGTGAGGGCATCGTGACCCGATAACGGTGATCTAAATTTTTTTTTAACCTTCTTTTTCACCTCACCTCCTGATGGCCTCTGTCTGGTGTAGGCTCTCGGTGCTGCAACTTCTCACATCTGCCTGAAGCCCCGGGCACTCTCTCCGGTGATGGACCCCCCCCAGACTGGCTAACCCAACCCCCAGATCTGAGTCCCCTGGGGAGGGACTGCCTTGCTCTTCTGGTGCTCTATTTACAGTATTGAGGACTGCCAGTCAGGAGAGGGCTGGATTAAGCGACCACGATGCCCAGTGGTGATGAGGGGTTGTGACCTCTGGCCCCGCCATCGCCTACCAACGGCGTGAGGGTTTTTTCTGCTTCCCCCTTCAATGTGGGATATGCATTGCCAATCAGCCCATTACGTGAGCGCTTCCACTCACATCCAGAAGGTAGCTGCCCATCATGTTCCCCTGCATGGTCCCTGCAACTGCAGTGCACCTCCATCTTCACCAGGTGCTGCTAGCAACACAGGACTATCCCCCCTTCCCTCCCAGGAGAGGAGAGGAGAGCAGTCCTCCAGATGCTCGATCCTCTCCTTCCCCTGCTGACCCCTGATGACATGAGTCCTTTCCTAAACCCAGGTCACCAGTGTGGCATTCAGTGCCTCTACCCTCAGCGCCACCGGGCCGGCAAGATGATCTAAATATTAATAGTGATAGACAGGGTAGGGCATACACATCTATTTGAGCTGATAAGCGCAGGCTGAATAGTAGGCATGCACTTAAACTGGGCAGAGGGGATCAGAATAATACAAAACAGAAAGTATTTCTTTATGGCCATCCTGCTGGCACAGTAGCAGGGCTACCACCTGCAACACTTGGGGTTGGGAATGAGCCCATGATGGAGAGCAGGTGGGGCAAAGGACCAAGCATCCCATGGAATGCTCTCCTCCAAGGAGAGAGGTTGCTAATGTCACTCAGGTGGCAGTGCAGATAGCACAGTTCATCAACTGGTGGGAAGGAGATAAAGAGTCTCAGCATAAACAAGCTTTCATGCACATGCACAGAGCCCAGCTGCCAACAATCTGAGTGGAGCAGACACAAAATAAAAAAATAGTCAGGAGGAAAAGAATATCAGATAGCATAGTGGCCTGAAGCTATAGGGTACACTCAGGACCCAAGACGTTGTAAGCCTGGGGGTGTGGTTCGACAGTCATGACTTCTAATGGTCTTGTCTGATGGCTCAGCCACTGGCAGCATAACTGCGGAATCTGACAACCCCCCAGGTTATGCAAGGGGGCATTCCGAACTCTGGATGCCACCACCCTAAAAATGGGTGTATTGTTAATGGACGTGGAAGAGGTTCTATAAAGCCAGAAACCTGTGTACCACAAAAAACTGGAGCTCAACTACTGTACATATGTTAATTAAAAACGTATTTTCCAAAGGTAATATGCCATCAATAAAAAATCACTAGCATTTCATGGTTGCCCCCCCTTTTTCAAGGATTGTGATGGTCATGTATAAGAATAAATGTTAATGAATTTGATGTCTTTCATTCCTATTATTCCTGGTGGACAACCATTCACCATCAAAAACATATTTTTTACAAAAATACATCCTTTTGTATTATACATTTGTAATCTTATTTCAGTGCATTATTGTCTGTATGAACAACCCAGTAGTCTCCACATAGTTTCACAGTGATTACGAGTCTTAGCCTGAACAGGCCATGGAAGACTTGACTCAAGAGACTACCTAATAGCATATTTTTTATTTCCCATTTCTAAATCCAATAACCTCTTGAATCTATCCATAGATGAACTCATAACTACCTTTTCAGGAAGTCTATTCCAGATCAAAATCACTCTTTGATTAAACCAGTACTTCCTTATATCTGTTTTAAATTTATCACCTTCTAATTGATATTGATGGGACCTGCAACATCTGGTGGCAACTATATTCAAACCAAGTAGTTCCAGAAGATCAGGTTTGTTTAAAGCATTAAAAACCACACACAAATCACCTCTAGCTCTCCTGTATTTTAAACTAGAGAGCCCAAGTGACATTAATCTATTTTTTTAATTCATGCCTTTAACCTGGTTAATGCATCTGGTTGCTTTTCTTTGCACCTTTTCCAACACATCAATTTCTTTTGCTCTGTGTGGGGCCCAGAATTGGACACAGTACTCCAAATTAGGTCTAACAAGTGATATATACAAAGGAAGAATGACACTTTTGTCTCTACTTTTTATGTTTTTGAGAATACAGTTTAGTATATTACTAGCCCTATTTACAGCTGATTTGCATTGCTCTAATGACGTCAGGGATGAATTGACTAAAACACCCAAATATCTCTCCACATCAGATGCTGGGATCTCAAAGTTATTGATAAATTAGCTAGCTTTTATATTTCTCTTGCCAAAATGTAATATACTACATTTCTCCAAATTCAACATTAGGCCATTACTGCTTACCCAGTTGCACAGAGAATTTATTTCTGTTTGCATCTTAGATACATCATCCCAATTATTGGTAATACTCCCTATTTTAGCATCATCTGCAAATTTAGAAATCCAGCAGGCACTGAAGGTTTGAAAAGGGGCAACAAAAAGACTGAATAAAATGGGGCGCAGAACTGAACCCTGTGGCACCCCACTAGTCATAGGAGCCAACATCCAGCCCTTAACCTTGAAAATAATTGTATACATAGACACGTAGAAGCTGCTGACAGATAAAGGTCCTTTGACCCATCTAGTCTGCCCATTTACCCTGCCGACTGTGCCACCACAGACCCTTCACAATCTCTGGTCGTCCCCACCCCTTGGTGTCACTTTCAAGATCCCCTTGTGTCTTTCCTATGCATACTTAAATCCTGCCATTGTTTTGGCATCTACTACCTCTACTGGGAGGCTGTTCCAGGCTTCCACCACCCTCTCTGTGAAGAAGTATTTCCTCACATCCCCTCTGAACCTCCCCCCCAGCTTCATATCGTGACTCCTTGTCACTCTGAATAAAACTCCTTCAGAAAGATGGTGTTCACTTATTCACTCACATACAAAAGCTGTCTTACAGGCATTATAGCTTTTTCGTTACATTACTACACTGTCATGCATGCTATTCAATAAACTAAAAATGTGGTTAAAAATAGTAAATATTAGGTGTCTTCATTGTCCATTATATCATGTTCTTGTGCTTATTCGTCTTCTTGTAGCAGTTCGCTATAATGACAAACTACTATATTGTGACACTTCTATATTCTTTCTACTATCAGTTGTTTTTTCCTTAATGCTTTTACATCTGGTGATCTGCTAGTTAGAGATTATTTCTATATTCCTCTTAGAAAAAAGAAAACATATTTCTCCCAGCTATGACTGATTCATGTTAAGAAAAAAAATTATATCACGTGCCAGTTTTACTCCCTGTGACCAATTCTAAAAGCAGGCGGTAGCACTGTATAGGACAGCATTTGGGCATTTTATTTTTTTTTTATTTATTTAGTTTTTGTTGACCGGGTAAGTGCACTAGACAAATCCTGCCTATTTTCAGGCACGACCCAGGGGAGGGGGATACAGATGAATGCCAACTGACCTTGAACCAGATGAAGCTGTTGGTGGTATTTTTTTTTTTAGTGAATGAGGGAAATTTGGCCAGGACACCGTGAAATTCCCTACTTTTCGAGAAGTGCCATGGGATCTTTAACATCCACCTGAACTACCACAATCCAGGCAGATGGGACCTCGGTTTAACGTCTCATCCGAAGGCGGCACCCTCAGAGTGCAGCACTCTCTCATGCTGCACTACAGTGTCAGTACTGGGATATTAACCCAAATTGCCAGATTAATGAGACGTAGACCCCCACAGCCCTCTGATCTCCCGGCCTCAGAGGCGAGCGTGCTACCTACTGAGCCACTGACACTAGTCACTGACACTGGCATGCTCAGTACATATAAAGTAACACTCAGTGTTTGCTCATTAGTGCATGGCAATGTGGGTTGGATAGACCCTGAGATAACCATATATTAATGAGGATACTGGTAACAGTGAACATTCTTTTAGTGGTGATGTATCCTTTTTCATCTTCCTGGCCAAAGCTAAAGAAAGGGTGCAAAATGCAGAGAATTAGAGTGAAAGAACCTATCTGGTCTCTGTGGCAATGTCTCTCCTGGAGAAAGGGGAGCACTGGTTCAGAGCCCTGTGATGACAGGGGCATGAGGAAAGGATCTTATCGCAGGGAGCTAGCAGCTACTGAATTATTAGTTAGACATAGATACCTAGAATTTGTTGTCAGATAAGGACCACCTTGATCATCTAGTCTGCCCATTATTTTCTACCTTTAACTTACGCTGCAGACTAGTTGATCTGCAGCTTCCCTACTCATCCCTTTTTCTAGGGTTCCCTTGGGTGTGTTCCATGCATTTCTGAATTCCTCCTCCGTTTTTTGCCCCTACCAGCCCTGCAGGGAGGCTGTTCCAAGCATCCACCACCTTCTCTGTAAAGATATACTTCCTCACATTACCCCTGATTCATCCTCCCTCCAACTTCTTCTCATGTCCCCTAGTTATTGTCCAGCTTCTTTTCTGAAAGATGCTACCCTCCTGTACCTTACTGATTCCTTTAAGGTATTTATACATTTCTGTCATGTCCTCCCCCATCTCTTTGCATCACTAAAGAATACATATTAAGGTCTTTCAGCCTCTCCTCATATGACTTTTGGTGCAAACCCTGTACCATTTTTGTAGCCCTTCTTTGAACCGTCTCCACTGTGTCTTCTGTCCTGCCTGAGATGTGGCCTCCAAAACTGGACACTGTACTCCCAGATGAGGTCACACTAATGATTTGTATAGTGGCATCACCACCTCCTTTTTTCTGCTTGTGATGCCTCTCTCTATGCACTCCAACATCCCACTGGCCCTTCTGCCTTCTCACACTGTCTGACCACCTTTAGGTCCTCAGATATAATTATTCCTAGATCCCTCTCCTGTTGGTGGCTGACAGTACCACCCCCCCCCAATGAGTACGCCTCTCTCGGGTTCCTGTGACCAAAGTGCATAATCTTGCACTTCTGTGCACTGAATCTCAACTGCCATACATTTGACCAATCCTCCAGCTTGCCCAGGTCTCTTCTTCTCCACACCCCCCCCCCAGTGTGACTACCCTATTGAAGATCTTTGTGACATATGCAAAGAGGCCCACCTTCCCCTCTAGCCCATCTGCAATATCACTTACAAAGACATTAAAGAGGACTGGGCCTAACACAGATCCTTGAGGTACCCCACTGGTCACCTCCTTTTTTACAGACTGAACTCCATTCACTACCACCCTTTGTGTCCTACCGTTCAGCCAATTTCTAACCCACTTAACAACCCTGTATCTGACTCCCAGGCTGCTCAGTTTGTTTGTTGTCTTTTATATGGGACGGTATCAAGGCAGGCCACCTCTACTGCCCCTCCCTGCTCAATCTTCCTTGTCATCCAGCCGAAGAAATCTATCAGGTTTGTTTGGCAAGACATGCCTGCTGTGAAACCATGCTGTCTCAGATCCTGCTGTCTGCTAGATTCAAGGTGTGTCACAATCCTTTCCTTGAGTAATGATTCCATCAGTTTTCCTACCACTGAGGTTAGGCTGACTGGACTGTAGTTACTATCTTCCTCCTTGCTCCTGCTCTTATGAAGAAGGACATTTGCCCTCTTCCAGTCTGCCAGAACTGCACTTGTTTCTAATGATTTGTTGAACAAGGCTGTCAGTGGTCCTGCTAGCTCCTTTTTTAGTACCTTTAGAATTCTGGGATGTATTCTGTCCGGCCCCATTGCTTTATCTATTTTCAGTTTTTCTAATTCCTTTAGGACTCCCTCTACTGTGAACGGACTGGTATCTACACTCCTTCCCTTGGTACTTCCTACACCCAGCTGTGGTCTCTCCCCATCCCCTTCTACCATGAACACTGAACAAAAACATTTGTTCAAAATTTCTGCCTTTTCCTGGTCCCCTTCTGCTGACCCCCTCCCTTTCCTTTTAGTCTCATAATCCCGCCCCTGTTTTTTTCTTTTCTCTCTAATGTATCTAAAAAAGGCCTTGGCTCCTTTTCTAATTTAGGAGGCAGTATAGCGCAGTGGTCTAAGGCTCTGAGCTGCAAATCTGGTGACATCCAGCAGACCAGACCTGGGTTTAAATCCCACAGCTTCCACTTGCATACTGTGTGACCCTGAGCAAGTCACTTAACCTCCTTGTGCTCCCAGGTCGCTCCTGTAAAAAAGCTTTCAGCTTAGTGTGCTATACCTGGTTAAACAACAAAATAAATAAATAATTACCGTGGCTATTCTTTCCTCTGTCTGTGCCTAGGCCTTTCCGACTGCTTTCACCACCTCCTTTAACTTTTCCAGGTGCATTCTTCTATCTTCCTCCCTTTGTGTTTCTTTGTATTTTCCGAATGCAGTCTTTTTTTTCCCTCACCCTCCCTGCCACCTCCTGTGAGAACCAGACTGGCTTTTTCTTCCTCTGTGTTTTATTTGTTTGCCAAATGCAAAGGCTTGTAGCTTCCATTATGGCTCTGATAAGATGTGCCCATTGTTCCTCTACATCTCCTTTTTTCCACTCTGCCCTCTAGGGTTTTCTTCAGCCATGCCTCCATCTTTGCAAACTCCATCCTTCTGAAATCCATGAACCTTGTCTTTGTGTGGCTGGATTCCTCTATTATCCTCATGTTTAAACCATACCGTTCTGTGATCGCTGGACCCCAGGCGACTCCCCACTTCTACATCCATTACCTTTTCTCTGTTGGTGAGCAATAGGTCCAATATTGCCCCCTCGTGGTTGTGTTCCATCACTAGCTGTCTGAGTCCCACCCCAAGGAGCTTCCAGGCTGTTTCTGCTCCTTGCTGCGGCTGCAGTATAGGTGCTGCAGTATAGGTGCTTCAGTATAGGTGCTGCAGTATAGGTGCTTCAGTATAGGTGCTGCAGTATAGGTGCTTCAGTTGACATCTGGCAAACTGAAGTCTCCCATCAGCAATATCTCCCCCTTTTGCAGACATTTCATGGATTATTTCTACTAGCGCATTGTCCAGCTCCTCCCCCTGTGCCAGAGGTCTGTAGATCCCACCTACTCAAATGGCAGTACCATTCCCCATTTCCAGCATAACCCACAGTGCCACCCCCTACCTCCCTTATGATCTGTACTTCTGTAGCTTTTATTTCCTCCCTAACATAGATAGCCACTCCTTCCCCCTTTATTCCTACCCTATCATTTTGGAACACAGTGTACCCTGGGACAGCTGTATCCCAGTCATGGTTCCCTGTGTACCGTGTCTTGGTCACAGCAACATACCTTCTGGTTTCCTTCAGGAGACAGTATGGGGATCTTTATACCACAAAATAATAGACATATAAGACCCCCCCACTCCTCATCAGTAAACCCTCTACAACTAACATGGCAACCCTAGAACATGATTGCTGCAATGCTTGAAAAGTGGGGCAACCACATAACATTGGTGCTTGTTTATTGGTAACATTAAGTTTGGAAAATAAGTTTTTCCAAAGGGTATAAAAATCCAGAAACTAATTAGACACTAACCTGTTGCTTCAACAATGCCTTCCAATATGACAATGATTTCGAATTGCTCCCTCTTCAAAGACTCTGGAGTCATCTCCCAGAAAGGGCTGCGTTCATTTATAACATGACAGATGATTTGAGGTTCCACCAGAAAGAGCCTGTCCTCTCCATTATCATAACCCAGGTTAATTTCTGACTGCTCTAGGGGAATGAACTCTCCTTCCTTCGTCTGTCTTGATTTGATTAGCTTGGCTCTTATTTTTGCATCAACCATGTGGCTGTCCCTCAAGTCTCCAATGCGGAACATCAAGCAAAGCTTTTCATCTCTGTGAGATATGACACAGTTTTTACTGAATATCAGAGTCTGTGCTCTCTTTTTGGGTCTTGAAATCTTGACAAACATGCAGCCCACCATTAATGCATCAATCACGGATCCAATTATGGACTGGATCATAAGCAAAATAACTCCCTCAGTACAATAGGATGTCACCAGTCTAGAACCATAGCCAATTGTTCTTTGACTTTCTACAGAGAAAAGTAAGGCAGAAATGAAATCGTCTACATTAACAAAACAAGGTCTCCATTCGGGGTCTCCTATGTGATTAATATCATCCCTTAGCCATGCATCCAGATAATAAATAGCTGCAAACATAACCCAGGTCACAATGTAGCACATCGTGAACACAAAGAGAAACCAACGATATTTCAAGTCTACCATAGTAGTAAAGATGTCAGATAAGAACCTTTTCTTGTCCTCAATGCGTCCAAGATTCAACGGCACTTGCCATCTTTGGTCACATATCTTTGTCGCTGCTGCTTATTTTTAGTGTTGAAAGGCAGCTTTCCACTTGCGAATTTACACCGCATTTGTGAAGACTTTTCAGAACACATGTTTGGGGCAGAGATGACACTACGAGTTGAGTTTCTGTTTCGGGTTGAGTTGGGGATGTTGGGAACGCTAAGGGCATGCCTTGGATAAATCCTAGAGTGATTATTACCTTGCATGGATGATTCATTGACTGAAACCCGACGGTACTTGGGTAAATCGTCTGTGTTAATAGACACACTTGTCCGGTGTTTTACAGGTGTGGATGAGAGCGAGTTGGCAGGTTCTGGTATACTAAGTTGCCTGTGCAATGCTGCGAAGTCATTCGGAGTATGTGTACCAAATGATAAAGGAATAAAGGTGGAAAAGATGCCACTATTGTTTTCCGGAATTAACTCTGTTCTTTCTTCGCTGTCATCTGATAGATCATCAGTAACCACAATTGTGTCCGGGCTATAAGAGATGAAGTAAATTAAGTTATCACCCATGTATTATTTATTTTATTTCATTTATTTATTTGATAACCAGGTAAATACACTGGTTCCAGGGACTGTTTTCAGATATGAACTAGGCCAACAAAATGGCACATACAAAATAATGGTAAGAAAAATAGAAGAGTATTTACGTACAAAAAAGATATAGTGTGCACACAGGTAGACAAAAATGCATAAAAGAACAGTTTCACTATACAATTAGAAAAATAGGCAAGGTACTGCTACAACAGAGAAACCAAACATCTTAGAATATGCTAATTTAACCAAAGTGAGCAATTTAATCTGATTAGCACACTGATAACCAAGAACAGCCTCAAACCTCAGGCATAACATGTTAATTATTTTAAAAAGGGATATAGTTTGAGGGAATAATGATGACTTCATGTGGGAGAACAACATTAGATGTGCCTACCTAGATACAATTGCAAAATAAATAAATACAATTCAACTTCATAAAGGAAATGTACTTTAGAAATGAAGACTATTGAAGCCTTAAATGCATTTTTCCAGTCTACTTTTAGACTGTACTCAATCTCTTACATTTAAATAACACTGAAAAGGTAAATACAACATATTGGAGCTGTACAGAATGTGGAATTCTGATAGTGGAATTCAGGTAAAATAGGAAATTGGCTTCTGAAATGTTTTTTGGAAATTTTTCATAAAGTCTGTGGAATTCTGAAGCAGTTTTAATTTAAACGGTGGTTTCAAGGGACATATTCATGCCCAGTGGCCATCATAGTTTGAAAGTCCATGACACGCTCTTTCAAACAAGGTATTGGGCTCATCTGTAGCTGGAAGCACTCCAGAGACATAGATGACTGAGTCTGTTCAATATTAATACTGCATAGCATCCATTTTTAGAACATTGTGATGTCACTGAGGAACAAACAGTGACTAACTAAACTGAGTCATGCATAGCTTGTTCCTTAATGAAATCACCATTTTTTTAATTTTTTATTTTAGTCTTCGGTAACCGGGTAAGGCCCACTAGGCACAACTGCCTGTTTTCAGGGGTGACCTGGGAGCACTGGGCGGTTAAAGTGACTTGCTCAGAGTCACACAGTATGCAAGTGGAGGTTGTGAGAATCAAACTCAGGTCTGCCCTGCTGGATGTATCAAGCTCATTCACACCTCATTCCTCTAACCTCTAGGCCATACTGCCAGCAATTCTACAAATGGTTAAAGTTTAGTATTAATATTGAACAGACTGAGTCATCTGTGTCTCTGGAGGGATTCTAGCTTAAGGTGAGCCTAACACTTCATTTAAAAGTGCTTTTCATGGGCTTTCAAACTATGTCAGCCACCGAATATGAATGTTTCCTTTCAAGTTTTCCAGGGTTTACATAAACAGTGGATTTGTTTTCCACAGTTTGTGGGAGAACGATTTCACGGTTAACATAAACCATGTGACACTAATCCATTGTTTATATAAACCACAAATTACTAAATACACTGATTAAACTGAAAGTCACAAAATGCTTCTGGAATTCTGCTTCCCACAAAATTTTGATGACATTCGGAATTTCTGAAATTCTGCAGAACTTTGTTGGAAGCAAAATTCAAAAATCTCACACACCTCAACATACCATCTCAGGAAAAATACCACAGCTCTAATGTCCTACTTTAATAAACACTGTTTCATACAATTTCTGTAAAAAAAATATTACCATATTTACATTAGGAATAAAGCAGTTGTACATGTTTTCTGGCAGGTTCGTGAAGTACTTACAGCGCAACTCCGGAACATTCAAAAAATTTAGCTTAAAGATGTAGTACATTTTATGGAGATAAGGAACTGCTTAGCACCCGAGACATTTTGTGAGTAATAAAAGCAAAACTTCAATTCAGATTAATTTCACAGAAATTAAATAAACAGGGTGGCATTTTTAAAGAGGTGGACGCTGCACTTGCGTCTGTATTTCAGACACATGTACTGCATCCACGCAGATGCATAGAGATGTATGCAACCTGTTCACATATATTATTATTATTGAGGCAGTATAGTGCAGTGGGTTAAGGCTCTGAGCTGCAGATCTGGAGACCTGGGTTTGAATCCCACAGCTGCCTATGTGCATACTGTGTGTTCCTGAGCAAGCCACTTAACTTCCTTGTGCTCCCAGGTCACATCTGAAAAACAAGCTTCAGCTTAGTGTGCTACTCCTGGTTAAACAATGTTCCCTTTCCCTATTTATTTATTTAAAAGTTGGTAACCAAGAAAGGTGTGCTGATCCAGGGCTAGTTTCCAAGTGCACCTGGGGGAAGGGAGAATATAACCAGATTAGCACATTAACAACCATATCACAGTACTAATAAATATACTGTATCTGGATAGATTGGCGACATTTCTGTCATTTTTTCAAAAATTTCGGCCACAAACAGCGGGATCTGTGTCTGTTTTTTGGACACAACTGTGGAATTTTGCCACGAACGTTAGACCAACTTTTTGTGGTCTAACTTTTCAGGTGGAATTCTGCACTGGTGTCCCCAAAAATGGATATATTTTTCCAAAAATCTCACCTGCAGTGTTATCTATTCCTGGGTTGATACTTGACATGGTTCTTGTTTCAACAACTAACCAAAAGCTATTAGAAGGTGAGCGGTGGTCTGTCATATCCTGCCCTAGAAGAGGAAAGGGAAAAGCCAAGGCTGGGTAGAGATATAACTTGCCTTCCTTTTCCACCATTTTTGAGCTTGCTCATGCAGGGTGTGGAAACAACGCAGTAAGAAAGTGACCAGAGAGTAGTATGGCCACTTGGTAAATGAGCAATTGAGAAGCAAGACATGGTAGAAAGGGGGGACAAATAAAAATGGTTAGAGTGGTTGTTGACATATCAAGTGAGTACAACCAATTAACAATCCAGTACTATAACTAACCAGAGTTAGGGTAAACTAACTCAAGTCTGCTGTTGAAGTCACTGAGATCTATAAATTAAACTGGTGGATAGGTTGGACAAGTTTTATATATTATATAACCCATTCTTCCAGTCCTAGCTATGTACTCTTCTGAGGGGGCACATATCCTGTAGGTCAGTGTATGCTGGTCATAGTGATCAAGTCACTGGCAGTAATTATGTTCCTCACATAATTCTTACATTCCATAGCACTCTCACTACATATTAGAATAAAACCATCATAGATTGGTAATTGTTCAGATTGGTTATACAACACGTAATCATCAACAGCTCAATGAATTAAAATTATAGGATTTTTGGGGGTTCATATATCTCTTTTCTTAGTACTTATGGGAGTTATATCAGTTATCTTGGATATGTTAACTGTTGTTTTCTTTTCTTCATACTGTAGTTGTTGAAGAAATTGTATGGCATTGTTTTGTCATAATTAAAAAAGTGAAATACTAAAAAAATTAGTGACTTGGTGGAAAGCTTCATAAGTTCAGTTAGTATTCTAACAAATAGACCAGTAGTTGAAGGATAATACTGTGGTCTATCAGTGAGAACTGTTGGACTGGTATAAGACAAATCAGTAGCCAATCAACCTATCAAGAACTTAAATGGGCATAACGGGTACCTGAAGGTACCTGCTTTCCTTCAGTTTACTGGGGATTTATCTGTAGAGAACAGCAAGGCCCAAAGGACAGGCAACACATTAAGACAATTAAAGCAATAATAATAAAAGAAAATTAACCAGAGCCACAGTGGAGACACCAAAACTGCTGCGGAAGATGTCAAACATTCAAATGACACAATGAATCAATTGAGAACTTCACCTGTGAGGGAGAAAAATCATAACAGATAATGAACAGCTAGGCTGTGCTGGAGGAAAAGGTGAAGTGGGAAACATGTGCAGGTAGAGCAGGATGCCACCCATCAGAGGCCAGAAAACAACAAGGCAGCAGTGAAGAACTGGAATGTAAAGAGAAGGACATGGAGGTGAATGGAAACCAAAACATGTTAATATCGTCACTCAGAGAACGCTTACAGATGTAAATGTGGTCGCACACACATTCTTAGGGTATGACAACCATGAACAAAAGATGAGCAGTTCTGATACACTAAGAAAGCAAGTGAGACCACTCTTACAACTGTAATAGCAGTCTCAGCAGCAATATTAATATATTATTGACTGAGGTCGATCAATCATTTATTAATAATTTAGAAAATTAAAAGATTAAAAATGTCCTTGAATGTGCCCATTTCCAGGGCACCTGCCCATGGGACACTCTTCAAAAAATGAGAGTGGCTCATGTGCAGGACAAAGGAGCATTCCAGTTGGTCGAGAGTGCTCCTCGATATATAATGTAAGCACTGAGGTGGATGCTGATGGGAAGCAGTTAACAGGAGGAAGCAAGCCAGCATGAGTGCAAAGAGCAGTTTGAGGGGGAGGGGATCAATTTAACCAAAACGAACTATGTGGGTCTCTTTACTGAGATTCCTGAAATTGTGTTGAGAAAAAAATAATACCTTTCACACCACCAGACTATGGGATTAAACTCCATGAAGCAAAATCAAAAACAGCTGAACCAACCAGTTGAAATCCATCTCTTCTGACTGCTTTACGGGATCATTCCTAAACTAAATACTGTACTGAGACAAACTTCAGTCAAGCAAAAATAAGTGTCACAACACTCAATGTAAACTAGAAGCACCCATATAAAAAATAGGTGTACAGTAATATAATACATGGATGGGGCTTTTTCCCCATGGGACCTGTCATAGATTTATTTCCCTCTATAACTTTGCAATTAGGGCTGCATATCTCTCAGTTAAAAGTTGTATATCTCTGCAGTTAAAGCTATATAACTCTGCACTTAAAGCTATATACCCCTAAAAGAAAAGTCCATAGAATAACATTATAAAGACCAAACAAATTACCAGTTAAGCCAGTTATCACATGAATTAACATACCTACCAAACCAATGACACCAGTTCTCACACCAGTTAAGGCATTTATCACAGGATACACTCAAAACACTTCCACACCTACAAAAACCCTAGCCAGACCACACCAAAAAGAAACAGAATAATGTATGGGCAACCACATATAAGAAGGCTGTGTTTCCATCAAGGGACTGAGATGACATCATTGGGACCTCGCAAGCAAAGCTCAGTAGGTCCCTGATATCCTCTCCACCCTGAGATGGAAACACAAGTCCAGTTGTGTTTTAGTTGCTCATATATTATTTTTCATGCCATATGATTTATTCAGGTTTCACAGAAATGAAATTGAGTTTTTAATCTATTTTCTGCGAATAAAAGTAACGACTGACCACCAGCCCCTTCCCAATTTTATTTACTTGCAGCGAGTATTAAACAAGAAAACACTGCATGACCCAAAGGCACACCTCCTCAATGCATAAATCCCGTTTAGTATCGTAGAGTTCATTGAAATTTAATTTACTCGTTAAAGGCAATTCAGCATTGAGTGGCAACTTCTTCGTGTAAGTATATCCATTGTTTAAAACAGCAGTGCTTATTCAAAGGAGTCGAAGCTTGACGCTGCTGCACTTCTAACAAGTAAACTGAACTTATAAGAAAACACTGCTGTACTGAACTGGATTTGTGCACTGAGGCGGATATGATGACCTTAGATTTGCATGTTTTTTTTTTGCCTAAATAATCACAGCAAGTAAATAAAACTAACAGATGTCGGCCCGTTGGCGCAGAGGACTAAGGCACTGGACGCCTTATTTCATGTCACACTGATGATCCGGGTTTGGGAATGGACTTGGGTCGTTGAGGAGCCTGCATGGGGCGGGGTGAGAGCAGAATTGAGCAGCCACAGTGCAACTCTTCTCTCTCAGGGTAGTGTCACCTCCCCCCCCCATAGTTCTACTGCCACCGAGTGGAGGTCTGGTGGCTAGTGTATGAGTGAGGGGGCAGCAGGTTGCATGAGGATGTCTCAAGCCACGGCGTGTGCATGCTTCCACATACTCGCACCTGGCAGCGAATGGGGACAGGCGAGAAATGGGGAGAAAAAATTTAAAATGTATCTAGAAAAAATAGGCAGACAATGGTTCTGTTCTTAGTAACAACAGAAAACAAATTCTGGCTACAGCAGCCAATACTGACTTACGCTAAGGCTCACCAAACTCACAGAGGAACACGACACAGTCCACTATATCCAAGGCGACCACTGGAGCTTAGTGCACATGCAGGTCATTGCCCAACATTACGCAACTTCACTTCTGCAGTTGCAGTGAAGTCAAGCATGTGCACTGAGCTCCAGCAGCCATCTTGGGCATGGTGAAATGTTCTGCTGTGAGCTCAGTGTGCATGCATGACTTCAGAGCAACTACAGAAGTGAAGTCGCGCATGTGCAATGACTGGCCCATAAGCACTGTGCTCTGGTGGCCATCTTGGACACAGTAGACCGTACTGTGTTCTGCCGTGAGTTCAGCAAGCCCGGTGGGTGATGGCAGAAAAAGTAGTGCACCTGCTGGGGGGGATGAGCACACTGATTTGGAGTTGCAGAAGGAAGTGCTGCAGCTTCAAATTTCTGCTTTGGTATCCCATTTTTCCAGCTACAGCAACCATAAAAATACTTGAAATAACATGTAAAATGTGAATGGCAGATTTGTGTGTTGGGTGAGGGTGGAGACAGGGAAGCTGTACAAAAAAATTAGTGTTTTGGGATGAACTTCAAAGGGAAAGGATGTTGTAGTATAGTAGTGATGTCACTACTATATTGCAACAACTTTCTGTGACCTTTGAGCTAACCTACAACAACAAAATTGCATGTATGGAAATCAATGCACGATAGAGGCTAACCATATACAGTCTAACAGTAACTAAGCTTCTGACACGCGACTCTCGACCATAGACTCTAGCTGCTGCCTATTGTAGAAACCACACTGCTGCCATGTACCATGCTGACTGCCATCAGCAACTAAAGGATGGATACCCATAACACAACACCTCCGCGTATAGGTGGCCCTAAAATATGGCTGCACTAAGTAAGAAAAGCACCGCGCAGACCACAAGTGCCGCTACACTCTGGAAAAACTTTAGGTCAAAAAAACAAAAAGGTAAAACCTGAAAATGATGGTAAATGTGATGAAAATGTAAAATCAATCATACTTGTGTATTATATTAACAAAATAATAGAGAAGTGACCTATGTGGAAATGTATAGTCTCTTAAGCCTAATAAGGTTATAATGCCACTTGGCCTGTGGTCTTGCGGCATTATTACTTATTAGGCCCTTGATCAGACTATTTCCACATACACTGCACCTAACCATCATTTATTCCACATATAATAAAGAATATGTTCATTTCCACATAAACATCAAAGTTCATAGTATACATTTCGACAGAGCAATATTTTCAAAGTTGATAAGAGTTTAGGCGAAGTGTTTGCTAGAGGGGAATGAACTGTAGTACCATTTTGTAACAGCTGTGTAACTTGAATTAATTTCACCCATGACCTTAACAAGCATGGTTTACAGCTCCACAGCAGGCATTTCAAAAGATCCGATCCATCCTGGATTGGTCTGCCCCTATTTCTAACAACAGACTTGCATTTGCATCTGTTTGTACCTGATAAACCACCTTTTAGATGGCCTAACACATCCAGACATCCACCTGATTTGAGGCCAAGTTTGCACTCAGAAACTGCTGCAAACTGAATTTGCAGTTTTTTTTTTAATGCAAATTTCCACAAATTGTGTCTTGCCACAAATGGACACTTCTACTGAAAAATTGGTGGGCAACCGACAGCCAGATTCAGGTAGACACAGAAGCAGGCGGATCATGCAGTTGTGGTCGCCTCCACCCCTTTGAAAATTTTGCCCAGGGTCAGAATTCTGTAAGTAAATAACACCATTTCACCTTCTGAGGAAAGCTGTCTGATCTGCTAGCTTTTATGGGAGGCCTGGGTAGATACGCTAGCATGTGCTTGGCTGTTGGAGTCTGTGCTGGAGGGATTGAGTTTCTCCGACTCCTTGGCTCCTCACACTTTAACGGGCAGTTATTGACATGATTCCCGAACATAAATGCTGTTGTCTTTGTGCAGCTCCATGCTGCTGCTTGTAATGGCGGATGGCATGCTGGGTCAGATTGTTATGCTCTTCTCCAAGGCATTTTTAGTTTCTTCACAAATCCTGTTGAGGGAAGAAAAAATATGATCATTTCGTACTAAAAGCATATCCTATACAGTATATGCATTGTTAAGCTTTTTTTGTGTGTATCTGAGGTGGTAACTACTATCAGGCTGGTCACAGCGTCTTTGGGGATCTATACCCCTGCCTGTGGAGGTGGGGATGTGGATCCCCAGAGGAGAAGTGAGCGTGGGTTTAGATCCCCGGTCAGTTCTTCTCTGAGGATCTACAGCCCCACCACCAAAAGCCCCCTTTGCAGGGTGCCACTGCACAGGATCGGGGAAGGGATAGTATCTAGTTGCCTTGTGGGTGGTGGAAGCCATGTTGTCCCCTGCCTGTTTTTTGCTGCTGTAAGCCAGACCTAAGCCACTTCAGTGGCCCCATTTGAGAATCCATGGGTCTGTGTCACTTATAATGTATTTGTAAACCCCTGAGCTAGAAATGAGGCTGAGTCATGGAAATTCCTGAGGGATTTATTTATCTATTTATTAATGAGATTTACCAGATAAGCATACTGAGCGGGAAAAACCACTTGTTTCCAGATGCGACCTGGGTGTACATAACAATACACAGCAGTGCTAGAATTAACATTTGGTGCAGTAGGCATTGTTACAATAGAATAGATGCATAAAGTACATAGTTAGATACAGTAGGCTCAACAATAGGTGAAAACAAAAACAGGTCCAAGGATGATTACAGTCAGGACATTAAGCACATTGAATGTAGGTTACAAATTTGTTTACTTAGTACATACAAGCAATGGGGGAAAAGAAGATAGTCTAGAGTGTGCCATGTTAAAGTCTCTCACCAATGCTGAACAAAAAAAAAGTACCTTGCTAATGTTCTTTGGTCATGATCTGAGTCTGAAACACCTTGACAGGCCAATGGGAGAATGATTTTGAACCCCACTGGATGCTCTCATCCTTCTGGTAGTGTGGGGCGGGAGTCTCCGCTGTGGTGCTGAGCCCTCGTGACCCAGGGTGCCCTACCTCAACAGCACAAGTGTGTGAGTTCAGAGGCTGTGTGAGTGGGTGCTGGAGATTTAGGACTACAGCTATGGAAGGAGGAAGGGTGGAGCAGTGAAAATTAAGGCAGGGTTCAGATTTTGCATTCATTTGTTATTCTAGGGAGCACAAACTGTGGGTAGAAATACCCTTTTCTAATTTCTGGTATTTAAACAGTATGGCATCACCAGCCCTTGGGTTAACCTAACCCTAGAGTGCTTGTGAAGCCCAAGACAAAGGCAGGCACTTGATGCTCTTAGGGATAGATTAATCAAGGTAACCTAAAACCTGGAATGCTTTAATGTTATCATTAAACTAAAATGTTTTTATGTTTGTAGAAATAATCTTTTTAATATTTTTTTAATAGGAAGTACCAGTAATGGCGGTTTGTAGTCCACTGGCATGCTTGTCATTTCTCAGTGGGCTCATCCTATGATTCTGTTACTTCTAAAATCTTTATCTATCTTAGATTTAAAATTTTCTGTTGTACAGCTGGCCACAACTGATGCTGGTAAAGGGCTCCACATCGCTACAATTCTGAGTTATCCATGCATCTCTCTTGTTGGTTTATATAGGACCCCTTTTCATCTGTTTGCTGTGTCTCCTTCTGTCATATTGGTATCTTTATGATCTAGACCTAGGCGACTTCTGAGGTCCTGTCCTTAAGAGCCATATAAACCAAGGACATATCCCCTCACAACCTTCTCTGTTTCGGTGTATACATATCCAAGTTCTAATTCTTCATTTTATTTAATACTTTGTACTTTTGCTCCCATTTCTGCTTGCCTGCTGCCAGTTCCTCTGTCCACCTGCCTGAGCTCATTTGCCACTGTTGTGGTCTTCCAGCATTCCAACCCACCACCAGCCTCTGCTCGACATCCTCTCTGAAATCTCAGCTGAAACCCACAGCATAGTCCCTGTGGGTGGGGCCCCTTGGCTCCCCATGCGAGGAGGAGGAGATGTCACTTGACGGTTGAGGTTCGGAAGGGGGAGCTGGGGAGGTGGGAAAAGAGCCAGTAGGGACCTATACTTGTGTGGTGGCAGGACAGCTTTATCTGCCCCGGTCTGCTGGGGGTATTTGTTTCCCATTAAGCCCTCCCTTAAATCTCCCCAGGGTATGGTCCTGAGGAGTAACTCAGAAGAATGCCTATCAGGACCATCGGAAGGGTGGGTGAGCCCCACCTTACCTTCAGAGCTCCCCTGCAGGCCAAACTCTGGGCATGTGATGCCTTTGTGAAATTCACACATCAAGCAGTTGCATGCTGAAGTAAGTCCACTCCAGTGGGACTACTTTTTCCTTCTCTCATGGAATGCTCTTTAACTGGGCTACCTGGTGCAGTCATGCTGCAGAAGGAAGTGCCCACCTCCCTGATGCAGGAGCTATCCGAAAGGACATCAGAGCCCCTCCTCACCAAGTAGCACAGACAGCCCAGGCTCAGTGCAAGAACATGGGTCATCTGGACAAGTACTAGCACTACCATTGAACTAGCCCACTGGCTAAGTCTTACATTTTTTTCTTATTATACATGACAGTTTCCATTGCCATGCTGTCAACTAATCGGAGTGCTCCAGTTCCAGACATTTATTTTCTAAAACTTGTGAATATCAGCTTTTAACAAATGCTTTATTTGTTTTGTTTTTCAATGTGCATGTAAAAGCACAATCAAGTGGAGTTACATACCAATGTTTTTGACAGACTACAAAAATTGCATTTTTTGTATGCTGTCTCAATACCTCAATGTCTAACCCATAGGGGAAGTTGGGAATTTAAACTAGGAGTGGAGGGTGGCAAGTGGGCAAAAAACATGCAGAGACCACAGGTTGGGAAACCATATGCGCTTACCCCCATAACAGTGACAAAGGACAAATGGCAAGTGCTGTTGGTGATGCTAGGAAAGGGGGCAGGGTGGGAGGGGAAAAGGGTGGAAGGTGGTTACCCTTAATGCTAGAGGCCTTGGGAGGAAAACTGCAGAGTTACAGGTTCTCATGGCAGAAGGGTGGACATTGCAGCCATCACAGAAACATGGGCCACCCAATATAATAGTGGGACCTGTCTGTACAGGGTACAGGCTATTTTGTAGGGACAGGGTGATTGGGAAAGGAGGGGGGGTGGCACTATATGTGAAGGAAGGACTGAAGTGTGTAAGGGAGGAAGGGGAGGAGGGTAATACGGAGTCATTTTGGATGTAAATCTAGGATTCCAAGAATAGGATTCTCAGAATGGGAGTGGTGTACAGGCTGCCCTCTCAGACAGAGGAGTCAGACAGGAAACTAGCGGGACAGATCAGGAGGACCTGCAAGAAGGGTAGTGTGGTGATTGTGGGGGACTTCAACATGCCAGGAGTGGACTGGAGTACCCCAACAACCAGGAATAGAAGGGAGCAGGTACTGCTGGATGCCTTCCAGGACAGCTTCCTGCTGCAAATGGTCAGTGAACCAACCAGGTTAGTGAACACCCTTGACCTTGTGCTGGCAAATGGGGAGTTTGTGAGAGAACTTACAGTGGAGGAACCACTGTCAGGGAGTGACCACCACTCAGTGTGGCTCACATTGGATATGGGCAAGGAAGGAGTGGAATCTCGCACAAGAGTGCTGGACTTCAGGAGGGCCGACTTTGGGAGGATGGGGGAAGTGGTAAAAGGGTACCTGTCCAGAATTCAACCTAGTATGGGCACTAACCAGAGGTGGGAGCTCATAAAGCTGGGGACAGTGGAGGCAACCAAAACCTGCTGCAAGGCCCAGAGCAAGAAGGCTAGGGCTAAGAAACCGAGCTGGCTGAGCAAGGAGGTCATAGAAAAGGTAAGGAGGAAAAGAGCTGCCTTTAGGAGGTACAAGAAAACAGGGAGGACAGGGAGGAGTACTTGACAAAATCAAAGGAGGTGACATGGGCAGTAAGGGGAGCCAAGGCATCTACGGAGCTCAGGCTGGCACAAAGTAATAAGAAAGGGGAGAAGGACTTCTTTAGGTACATCAGGGAGAGAAGGAGCTCTAAGGACCACATAGTAAGGATTAGGAAAGAGGGGAAGCTGGGTGGAAGCAGGGTGCGATAAGGCAGAAGCGCTAAATAATTACTTCTGCTCGGTATATACTAAGGAGAAGAGGGGGGTGATACCCAAGGGGAGAGGAACAGCAGAAATAGAGGGGAAGGGGTGACAGATGGGGAAATCATGGAGGGCAGAGTTCAGGAGGGTTTGACAGCACTGAGGGTGGACAAGGCGCCAGGCCCAGATGGCATCCACCCCAGGGTACTGAAGATGCTGGCAGAGGTCCTTGCGGGACCTTTGGCAGACCTATTTAATGCCTCACTACACTCAGGGTGTGTACCTCAGGATTGGAAGATGGCTCTTGTGGTGCCCCTCCACAAGGGCGGCCCCAAGGATGAACCTGGGAACTACAGACCGGTGAGCCTCACGCCCATCGTGGGTTAGCTGATGGAGACTATCCTGAAGGAGAGGCTGGTGGCCCTCCTAGAGGCCGAAGGACTACAGGACAGCAGACAGCATGGCTTCATACATGGTAGATCCTGCCAAATCAATCTGGTGGAGTTCTATGACTGGGTAACTAGGCAACTGGACAAGGGCCATGCAGTGGATGTCCTGTATCTGGACTTCAATAAGGCATTCAACTCAGTGCCGCATGGGAGGCTGGGAAGTAAGATAGAAGGCACAGGGGTGGGTACAAAGCTCGTGAGATGGGTAGGGAACTGGCTTCAGGGAAGGCAACAGAGGGTGGTGGTGGGTGGGGAGCTCTCACACCCAAGGGTAGTGACAAGCAGTGTCCCACAGGGCTCGGTGTTGGGACCAGTGTTGTTTGGGATATTCATTACAGACATATCATTGGACATCAAGAGCAAGATCAGTCTGTTTGCTAATGATACTAAGATGGGAGCAGTGGTGGAAAACCTAGGAGGAAGGCAGGGGTTGCAGGATGATCTGGCAAAGCTTGAAACCTGGTCAGACACCTGACAACTGGTGTTTAATGCCAAAAAGTGCAAGGTGCTGCATTTTGGGGTGAAGAACCCAAGGAGGAGTTACCAGCTGGGAGGAGTGCAGCTAGCCCAGACAGAAGAGGAGAAGGATCTGGGGGTGCTCATTACAGGGTCACTGAACAACTAAGCACAATGTAGGAAGGCAGCTGAAAAGGCCAACAAAATGCTGGGTTGCATTGCAAGGGGTATATCCTCAAGGAGGGAGGAGGTGATTCTGCCACTGTATAGGTCATTAGTTAGACCGCACCTGGAGTACTGTGTGCAGTACTGGCACCCGTATCTGAGGAGGGACATTAAGTTACTGGAGGGGGTGCAGTGCAGGGTGACAAAGATGATCAGGGGCTGGGGGACTTATCATACGAGAGGAGGCTGAGGAGTTGAACATGTACTCGCTGGAGGAGGGGAGGACAAGGGGACATGATTGAAACCTTTAAGTACATGAAAGGAATGAACAAGACAGGTGCAGAGGGCTGTTCAAAGTAAGGCAGGAAGGGACACCAGGGGCCAAGATAAGAGACTGGAGGGAGGGAGGAGGGAGGGAGGAGGAGGTTCAGGAGGGAGATGAAGATACACTTTTTTACAGAGAGGGTGGTATCTGGGTGGAATGCGTTACCTGCAGAAGCGGTATCCAGTAGAACAGTGGACTGCTTCAAAAGGGGATGGGACAGGACAAGGGGGAGGGTCAATGCAGGGGAAGGGTGGAACTGCAGGAGGTGATGCAGCCAGAGTGGCTTGGGAGGGAGGATGTTGGCTGGTGCCATGGGCGGGGCACACAGTAGCATGGCAGCACCCTTGGCACATTTGTCACTGGTATACCTAAGGAGTGAAAAAAGCATGTTTTAGGAGCACCAGGAATAGTGTGATGCTACAATCCAAATAGACACAAGCAGAAGAAAGAGAATAAGCACCCACACAGCAACAACAGGAACCACACTAGCGTTGTTTTGATAAGAACGCTTATTTTATATAAATGCAGACGTGCAAAATATGCAAAAAGTGGTGACTTAGTAAAAGACTAATGTTTCACCTGGACCACTGATGAAGCCTAGCAGTGGTCCAGGTGAAACGATAGTCTTGTACTAAGTCACTTTTTGTATATTTTACACGTCTGCATTTATATAAAATAAGCGTTCTTATCAAAACAACACTAGTGTGGTTCCTGTTGTTGCTGTGTGGGTGCTTATTCTCTTTCTTGTGCTTATACCTAAGGAGGAAAACCCTGATAGTATGACAGTATGACACCAGCACTGCCAAGCCCGATCAACCTGTCTGTCTACCACCTTCCCCACTTGATGGACGGTGGGGGGGGGGGCTGTCAGACACTGATGGAATCCACCATGGAGCCCATGGAGGTGATGGATGGACTCTGTCAACCCCATAAAGGTAGGTAGGTGACAGAGAATTGAAGGGGCTACACAACAGGTGCAGGTGGAAGCAATCTGAGGGGGGTCATTGATCTCCTCAAGGTCTCAGCATCACCCACTTGCTCCTGGGACCTGCCCACCTCAGGATCGCATATGGCGATAAGGCCTTTCAATTTTCAAGTGCCAGGGACACCAGTAATTGGGCAACCAAATATGTGGTGGGATTTTGCCAGGGTCCTGATGATTACAATTAAGAAAAGGTGGAGGGCTTACACAATTAGGACTGAGTCGCTGTATCATTGTTTGCTTGTGGTACGGACTTCATGCATTCTGTTGTATTAAAATATTACAATATTGGGTATGTAATACAAGTGAGTGTGTGTGATGCATATAATTTTCTTTTTTGCAGTAGCCATACTTCTCAACTATCCCTGATTACGAGGGATGCCGCTCATTTTACCCCTCAAAATTGTTGTGTCCCTGCTCCATCCCTCATAAAATGGTGCTGCACACAGGGAAAAAGTGCTATGACTTCTAAATTCATACTGTTCTAAGACACTAAATCAGAAATAAACTCTGTATACATACATAGGGTTTTTGCAGTGTTCTGAGCTAGTGTATCCATGAGTCAGGATGTGTCACACATTATGGGGTCAGTGTCCCTCATTTTGAGTGTCTGTGCTCCTCATTTTAGTGATATAAGGTTGAGACATATGGCAGTAGCCTCGGATTTGGAGTATGTTTATTTCAATTCCCACATCTAATGACTTGGATAAGATGGTGGAGTCGGTCTGTTTTTCTTTAAGAGTTCTCATGGGCAGAATGGATATCTTGCATTTCACTGTTATTGAACTTGGGAATATACTGCCCTTTGACCACCAGAGGTCACCCCACAGTGCTAAACTTCTTTCTAAGATGGATTTACTTTTGTATGGACAGCATGATGGTAAATTATCTATGTTTTGAATTAGGAGCCAGCATTTTGTGCCTTGTACTCTTAGAACGCTTTAACATGTTACCTACATCTGGTAGCAGAATTGTATCATCCTTTATTGGCTGCACTGCCAAACCTGTTTCTTTCGTGCTGGGAGCCATAGAAAGGGCTATACAAGTATGTCAAATGAAATGTAATTTTATTCCAACTGTTATGCAACCCTTCAAGTGGTGTTTAATGTATTTGTAAGACTATGAGCATTGTTAGTAATGCACAGTTTACTCATTTTATGAGAGTATATTAAAGATACCTTACAAAATGACAATGCATGATTCTTTTTTATTAAATGATTTATTTATTTAGCTTTTGTTACCCAGGTAAGTACACTAGACAAGACATTTGCCTATTTTCAGGTATGACTCAGGATAGTACAAGGAAATACGATATAGGACAACATGATACACTTTAGGCAGTTACACAGAGTCAGGGAAAACAGAAGCATCACATAGTCAGTAGGTACACACAAATGGTCTGAGCATATATATATCAAGTCGCCAAGGCTGCAAGCAGTGCATAATATACAAATTATATACAGCATAGGACCCCAAAAAAGTGGGGGCATAGAACAATACCTAATACATAGGGGGCCAGATATTCAAAAGGGTTGCGCATGCGCAAGTCCTAAATTGCGCCATTCTGCGATATTCAGCAGGAGGCAGTTGCGCCACTGAAAACATGCTGAGCAACAGCGCAATGCAAATGAATGCATGCTCAACTGGAGGGGGAGGAACCATGCATAAACTGCACAGCCCGATATTCAGCCGGGCTGTGCAGGTGCTGGCGCAACCCCAACCTGCGCCTGCAGGACTTTGAGCCAAAAAAGGCTTACGTCGGGGCCCACTGGGTGAGCTGCTGTATTGCAGGTGCAACACAGCAGCTGCCACCTGTGGCTGGCTCAACTCAGTCCCTGTGCCCCCCGAGCCCGATCGCGGGCATAGTACTCCTCCCCACCAGCCCGATCGCGGGCATCAATGTCAGCGCCCCTCCTCCCGTTCATCCCTGGTGGTCAGTGGACGAAATGCCCGATCAGCGGGCAGAAAATATGAACCCCGAACATCTCCCTTGTGCCCGATCGCGGGCGAGTAAGTAAGTTGAAACCCCGATACATCTCCTTGTGCCCGATCGGCAGTAAGTAAATGAACCCCCCACATCTCCCTTGTGCCCGATCCGGGCAGACATTAATTGAAACCCCAAACATCTCCCTGGTAGCTAGTGTCCCCCCACCCCCACCCAGCCCCCCCAGCCGCAGCAGGCAGCATCGCACCTGCCTGCTGCCCTGCCGCCATCGACCGACTGCCCGTTCGGGTTGCCGCCCATTGATGCAGAGCCAATAGGCGTGCAGCCCATACTGGAGCATGACAGTCCAGATTTTTAATGGGTCATTCATTGGCAAATCTGGACTGTCATGTACGGTATAGCTGCATGCCCATTGGCCTCTGCTCTGCATCATCGGCGCGCAGGCCTCACCGGGCAGTCAGTCGGCAGGTGGGGCGGCAGGCGGGTGGGATGCTGCGCCTACCGCCGCCGAGGGGGGGAGCGGGTGGTGGGGTCAGGGTGGGTGGGTGGGGGACACTAGCTACCAGGGAGATGTTTGGGGTTTCATTTACTTACTGCCCGCGATCGGGCACAAGGGAGATGTTCGGGGTTCAGTTTATTTCTGCCCGCGATCAGGCACAAGGGAGATGTTCGAGGGGGGGGTTCAGTTTACTTTCTGCCCGCGATCGGGCATTTCGGTCCACTGGACCACCAGGGATGTGAACAGGAGGGGAGTTATTAAACATACCGCCCGCGATCGGGCATTTCGGTCCACTGGACCACCAGGGATATGTACGGGAGGAGGTGGGGGAGCCACATTGCTGCCCGCGATCGGGCTGCAGGGTGCGTCGGTCCCCGATGGCTGCTGTCAGCAGGCGCCAGGCGCAAGTCCTCGGGGATCAGTGCACCTACATGCTAATGGCATGCAAATGGGGCCATAATCAGATGCAAATGGCCCCCCCTGCACCTTGCATGAATTATGGCCCCATTTGCATGTCACCTTTTGAATATTGTGATTTTGCGCATGGCGCAATGGTACTTGCACCACCGCAAGTTGAATGCTCCACTCTGACAACTTGCGGTGGTGCGAGTTCCACTGCGCTTACGCACAGTGGTTGTGGTTGGGGTGATATTCAGTGAGCTGCTCAATAGTGCAATCCTTGAATATCACCCCGGCCACACCCCTGCGCAACTATTTTGCGCAGCGCAAGGGCTTGCTCCTCAGAATGGCGCAGTTTGAATATCCAGCCCAGGGTGTATACAT
This sequence comes from Neoceratodus forsteri, assembly GCA_016271365.2. Taxonomy (NCBI): domain Eukaryota; kingdom Metazoa; phylum Chordata; order Ceratodontiformes; family Ceratodontidae; genus Neoceratodus; species Neoceratodus forsteri. Next base: position 124,297,255 of record JADMNL010000034.1, on the reverse strand, counting down.
TGTATGCTGGACAAAAACCATGCAGGCGGACTATACCTTAGGAAGGAGATTACTATCTGACATTAAATTAAAGGACTGTGATTTTAAATCAACGCCTACAATGAGAATAAATAAATATTTCTGTTAACCGTTTGCATTACCAGAAGACAAAGTGTGTAAATCTCTGGTTTCTGTAAATGTATATGCAGGGAAAGGCACTGATGAATTACATTCTAAATTATTAAAGAGCTAGTGGAACATAAAAAAGTTGGAAAATGTTACAAATTTTAAGAAGCCATCAGTTGTAACTTTTTATTTCTGAAATATTTTTCTTTTCCTTTTGCTCATCAAGTTTTCTTTGTGATGGTATTATGCTTAATGTGTGGAATAGCACTCTGTCTGGCAGCTGACATATCTAGTTCTGGTCTTCCCACCACATCATCAGCACTGTGACCTCACCGACAGTGACATCACATGTGAACAAGTTGACAGCTACTGAGTGACTCCTCCTCCTCCTCAGCAGCTGTGATGTTACAGCCAGTGAGGTCACAATGCTGATGCTTTAGTGGGAGTAGGAAAGCTAGATATTTCAGCTGCCAGGCAGAGCAGTGTGTTCCATTCATCACACCTCTAACAGCAGGTAAAAAGTCTTCTAATTTTATTTGAATTTATTTAATTTATTTAAAGTTTGGTTACCGGGGAAAGGCACACAGAGCCAAGGCTCATTTCCAGATGCAACCCGGGGAGTTGGGAGCAAACTATAAAAAGGGCGACAAATACACATACAATACAGAGTGTTGAAGTAAAGTGTACATCATGGCATACTGAAATAAACACAAAGTTACACAGCATAGGTGCAAGATGTAATAGGCCGATTTCAACCAACTACAAAATAAAAATTAAAAATAATAATCACAAGAGATGACAGGTGAGTCAACAGGAAGGGAGGAGTCAGTGGACTACAAATTAAATGGTTAGAGGCTTAGGGGCAACTGCAGGAGGTTACTGGAGACAATCTAAGCAGACGCTTTAATCCTGGGAATGAAGGGGTAAGATGAATGGAAGTGGGGAGTTAGTTCCAAAGGGAAAGAAGGCGAAAGGAGAACGCGTGTTGACCAGCGGAAGTGTGGGTTCAAGGGAGGGCAAAAGTACAGAAAAGACAGAAGCGCAGGAGGTAGGGGTAGGGGTAGCCAGAGTGAGAAGAGAGATAAGACAGAAGAGATTCAGACCAATACTTAAGTCACAGAGGACTGGGGGGGAACTATCCTTGTGCCTGAAGAGCATTCCCAATTTGGGGTGAAGTTTTGAGTGCAAGGCATCTAGAGTACCTCAGATATAAAAGGTAACAGTTGACTGCTTTTAAAAATGAATATTAGTTTTAGGCAGTACACTAGCTCTTTAAAGTTGGCAGCAGCTCATATAGTACAGCCGGCAATCCATATTTAAAATATTTCACACATATCTAATAAAATAGCTACCACCTGGAAAATGGTTATAGTTTCCCTAGCCTACAAAACAGGCGATGTAATAAACCCTGAAAGTTATAGGCCAGTGTCAGTCCTTCCAGTATTATTAAACCTTGTGGAAGCATTTGTGGGTGTAGTAGTTTACCGACACCCTGTGCCACAGAACTTAATAAAAGCAGGAATTATGGACTGTCAAAACTTGTCTGTAGCTGCTAGGATCAGAAATGGTGTAGGATGAAAATCTGCAAGGTACTGCTTTTAAAAGTACCCTGCAGAAGAAATGGTGCTAAGGACTGGGTTTCAGTAAAAGGCTCCAGGCGTGACACTTGGGCAAGAGGACGGTGAAGCAAAGCTGAGAGGTTCTAGTTGCTCAGACCTCATAAGAAGATGCTCCCAGCCAATTGGAGTACTCCTTTCCGCTACACATGGACACTCTCATTCTGTGAAGAGTGTCTCACCCCTAGTTGCTCTGGATATGAGCACATTCAGGTAAGGTTTTTTTTAAAAATAATGTATTATTGTTCAAGCTCAATCAATAATATATTATACAATGGCAAGAAAGAATGACATGATCTGATTGGTCAGTATGGCACTGGACCCGTGGTGTTATCCTGGCATAACACCAAGGATCTAGTCCCATTACACAAGTGACCACATGTAAAAAAAAAACAGCATCTCTCCGCTGCCTACAAGCAGCTTTACCCATCCCGGATTGCCGCTCTCCTCGAAAACCTGAAACCGCCCCCAAATCTCTGAGCACATTACCCTAAAAAAACTCCCTCCCATACCACAACAACAACTGTAATTAAACCCACAACCCTGTCAGATGCTTCCAAATCCCCAAAGTTGTAATTTTTTAAAATAAAGAAAAACGTTAGCAGGAAGCCATTCATGTGATCTGTTTCAGCACTCCCCACTCGCCGCGAACATAGACAGTGCATGTCCTTAAAAAAAACAGACCAGTAACTCCCAACACCATGTTTTCTTGTGTGCCGTTTTGTTCCACATTTTGTATTCTTCTCCCAGTACAAAGAGAAGTAAACTGTACTGGGAGAACCACACAAGCAGAGATCATAAAAATGTTTTGGCATATTCACACAGACAGGAGCACGGGGAGCAAGCAACTCTGCGTCTTCACTGTAAATAGCACTCGCTTGGTCCTTGTCAATCGGGTCACGCTCTTCTCCATAAAGGAAAATGTTTTTCCTATCCCCTTTCTTAGTCAAGTTATCTGTACTAGAAGAACCAGCAGTACAGTCCCTAGACAGAATGTAAAAAAGTGAGCTTGAGGGATGCAGGCAGTGTGACGGCTTCAGTTTCACTGTCTTGCTCACTCTTCAGCATACAGGTCAGTGCTGTTCTATAAAACAAAAAAATCAAACATCTTTCTCCCTGTAGCAGAGCAAGCAGCAGAACTGGTTAAAAATTGTGACTTGTGTGTGTGTGCTGGGGGGTAGTCATACAAGCAGCCCGTAGGACTATTTTTCCTCTATGTGTTCCTACTCAGTAAAAAAAAAAATGGCATAAAAATACTTTTAAACATATTTCCATCTTTTTTTCTTTGTATTTTATTACAGGAGAGCCATTGTATAATAGGAATAATGCACGACAGGGTGTGTATCATGCTGGGATAACTCCACGCCTTGCGTCTTAGATGCACTCGGCCTGCGGCCTCGTGCCCAACTACCCAAGGCTTGGGGTTATCCCAGCACGACACACACCCTGTCATGCATTATTCCTTTATTAATACCACCACAGAGACTACTCTTACAGTTAGTATCATATCCAAAGAATACGAATGAGACCACTCTTACAACTAGAGTAGTCTCGGCAGTGGCATTAACATACATAAGAGACACCCTGCAAAGGCCCTATTAACTTATTACGAATCACTCCAGTTAGCAAGAGTGAGTTATAATAACTTTCAAGTACTTTTTATTTTATTTCGCAAGTAAACTGAAGCCTCCCTTCCCCTGGATGTAACGAGAAACACACTGCTCCTAAGGTTCATGCATGAGAGATTAATGTACTCAGCATAAGAGGTACAGTGACTCTGTGCCTGACTGGCTCAAGTCACATAAGCAATTTGTAACTGACACTATCACCCTTCCTGTAGCTCTTGTACCTGTTGTCATTTTTTCACTGTTCACTTGTATACGTAAATTACAATACACCACACAACTGCTGTAAATCAATTAGGTAAATACGTCATGTTATTTGGGAGAAATATTCATTTTCACTTAGGATTGAACTGGGATAGAGGGGTCCACCTGGAAAGGGAATATCGGGGCCCACCTGGAAAATCCATAGAGGAGGGCCCAGGGTGACACACGCATATCAGTATTCCACTTCAGTATGATACAGTGGCTCTGAGTTTGCATCTTCCATTTACTTACAGGGCCCAAAATACTCAATTTAATTCTAAAATAGGTGATGCATACAAAGATTTTCAAAGTTGAGAAAGTGGCTAGGTATCCAGCTGAGGGGGAGGGGGGCCACCTGGAAATTTCCAGGCATCCTGGTGGGCCAGCCCAACTCTGCACTTGGGACACATTATTTCCCCTTTACACAAGTTATTTTAATTAGAATATGTTATTTCTATTTAGAATCTGAAAACAGAATGCAGAGAACAAAATAACAATAAAATAAAAAAAATACATGGAATAATATGTTTTTGATTTCATTATTTTATATTGTAGCTGAGTATATGATTGGTGTATCCCCACTGTAAATGTGCCTGACTCAACTGGGCAATCCTGTTCTTGATTGCAAGAATAAACTATTCACTGCTGCTACTACTGCTTTAGTGAAATAACACATGTATCTTCATTTGTGAGTGGTAATACCCATAGCTCATGAGTGACTAAGCTACAAGTCATATATAACTGCAGCTCATTATATATTTATCTTTGTCTGTATTTAAGAAACCCAAGTCCCTGCCCCAGACCCCACTGAAAACTCCTACAAAAATATTTTAATTAAATTGCTTGCTGTGTTTCATTGACCAACACAGACTACGAGAGATTCTGCAAAAATGAAATTGTTCCTATTTGTGAATGGCGGTGAGCTGTGAGTTGTGCAGGAAAGACAGAGTATTTGGAGAATGTGTGCCAATGTGAGATGGATAGTCTGTATGCACGTGTAAGTGATCCTCTGTGGGTCTGGCCATCTGGTCATGCTACAGAGGCAAAAAAAAAAAAAAAAACATGATATTGATACTAAGAGTCTGCCATTTTCTTTTTTTGTAATATTTTGTCCAGTTTGTATAATGTTATCAGATGATCTGGTAATATAATACAACAGTTTCCCAAATAAAGATTCTATAGTTAGAAGGAAAACATATTGGAAAAACAAATAAGTGAAAAAAAGAAAGAAAAAGAGAAAAGAAAATAACCATGATATCCTATGTAAAGATACTGTACATTCCACAGTAATGCAACTCTTTAAAAAATACAAAAAAGGTGCATTGACCTCAGGTATTTTATATCTATAAAAAGATTATCCAAGTCTGACAAAAGATAAGGATTAGTATATGAAAAATAACTGGGACCCAAATAAAAAAATGATGAGGATAAATTATGAAAATGAAAACCCATAGAAGGAAAAGGAAGAAAAAAAAAGGAAAAAGATGCGAAGAAGTAAGTATGTGTAGCCCCATTTCGGGAGCTATGTACCTTTAAGAGTGTCCAGTGACCTCTAGGGTGTGCCAGTTTTCTATGCCCTTGGAGAACAGGGTCAGCTAGTCTGACATGGCATTCCAAAGGGGAGGAGTCAGTGGTCTGTGCCGAAGGGCAGTGACTGGTGTGTCAGAGTTGGTGGGAGACCTACACCTGGCACACAGTGCCAGGTGCCATGGTTCTGAAGTTTATCTGTAGAGCCTGGCAATGAGAAAAGTGCTTGGTCCTGGCAGCTGTCATTGTATCAGAGCCTTGAAGGTTGGGGGGTGCCCCCTCTCCAGCAGGAGAAAAAGGACTGAAGACAGAAGTTGAGGTCTGTCTGAAAGAAAGTTGGTCTAGGGAAGATCAGTGGGCAAAGGATATGAGGCGATTTTCACTCCATTTCTCATGTAAGGTGACTTCTTCTCACCATGCCTTCCCTAAGTGAGGACTAGTGACTGTAAAAAGTCAAAATTCCCACCGGAAAGTGGGAATTTGCTTCAGAGTATGACTGTGGACCAGTATTGCCCTAAAAGATCTGAATATTGCCTGTTGGCACTGGACAGATGCCCCTGTGGGTGAAGAGTGACAGTTTAAATCTACGTGGAATGTATACAGGAACAGACTGTGCGAAGTCAGACTTTATTCAACAGTCTTTGCCAGGATCCATTTGTGCTGCACAGCCACTAGCAGTGAAACTGTGAAATCCATCAAATTTAAATGAAATGGGGAAAAATGGGCTAGGAGATGTCCAGTGATCCCCCGTTGGTGGTGGTGGACGACTCTGAGCTTCTAGTTGCCTCTATTGGGGCCAGTTTTATGCAATAAGAGTACCCCACCAGGGCTGAAACCAACCCAGGAGTAAAAGACTGTTCACCCTTGATGACAAGGAGGAATGTAGAGAGACTGTACCAGCTAAAATGTGGAAAGGAGGGACAAGAGATTTTAACAAAAGACCATGTGAGCTCCCATAGGACGTAAAAAAATATTTTGTTTTACAATTCCCGTTTGGACCTTTGCCTTTGTTCTGTATCCAAGTTCTTCTGACCCCTTCCTTTGCAGCTCAGATTGCCCTGCCACGTACCAGTGGAGCCCTGGAGATTGGTTCAGGCTCAGGAGGTCAAGTAAATGCAGCTGGTATTTTGGTGTGCGTCCCCTTCCTGAAAACATTATGCCATTAGTTATACCCTACATCAGGGAGGAGGGCTTACAGAACGAGGGAGAGAAGGAAGGAAGGAAGGGCTTAGGGAGTTTAGAAGAGAATTGGCAAGGATCATCATCGAGATTGGAACCTTTTTTTTAAATTAAAAATATAACTTCGACAGAAATTTCTAATTAATAGTTTACATGTCTAGTTTCATAAATTAGCAGACTGTGCAAATATCCTTTTAAAAGCTTTTTTTACCCTGTATTCTATATGATAGTCCTTCAGTTTTAAAGAAGCCAATCAGCTCAAATTTCTATTCTGCAACAATCAGAGGAACTGTATCTACTCAATGACATATTATTTTTTTTTATCATGCATATGATATAGAAAATACTATCTCCATATTTGGGATTAAAAGGATGTCCCCTATTATACAGTTCACAAAGTCAACCATTTTCTAACTTAATAAATTAATGTAGTAGCTCAAACAGTTTCTGAAGCCCTGACATCTTATACACCCAAACCACCCACAGATCTATCCTCAGACATATTGCTTTCTTTGCATTGTTTAATGTGTTTATGCAATGTCTTTATGTACTGTATTTGTCACTTGTTTTTATTTAAATGTGGTGCAGTTACAGCATTGGAACAGCAAATATAAATACTGCATGAATAAACAGGACCCCAATGTAACGGAGATTATTTTATAGGGTACCGGTGGCACAAAAATGATAGGCTGAATAAGATACGTATGTAGTACTGGATGTGGGTCTGTCCATTTTGACAGGAAACTCTTCCCAGACTAGACACTTGGTACTTTAATTTCGCCTGTATGAACAATTTAATTTCAGGACTTTACTTGTATCTAGATCTTGGGACATTGTTGTGAAGGAAGAAACTCACTCACAGTGCTTTATTGTAGTTTTGCTCTTTTATGAAACTATCTGATGCCTCCTCACATTTGTGATAGTTCAATCTCTCTGTGTCTGTAATTGTATCGCGAGAACTGCTAGGATTGCCTGAGGGTGCTGTAAGAACAGTATGGCTGCAGTTGTGTATTCCTCAGAGAAATTATTCGGCATCTTTTTGGAACCAGGGGACTGGCACCATGTAGAGCCAGAGAGAACAGCCTAAAGTGAGACTCTGTAAAATGTACTGTAAGTGTTTAAGCTTACTATTGAGACCCCTGGCACACCAGTCAGTAGCAGGGCTTCACGCACTGCAACATTTGGACAGTTTTATCTCCTAACATTTGTTTGGCACTAGTACAGAACATGCAGTTCGATTAACGCTATATTCATCTTTATTTTTCTGGTCTAGCATTCATTGTCCTATTATGTGCCCTACGTTTGACTTCATCGTGCATTTTGGAGCTGGCAGCCTTCCTTGTGCAGGTGCATCACAAGTTTTTTCACCGAGCACATTCCCATTTGTTTTACCACACTGGGCCACCACCCTTCATGGTAAGATCTATCCAAATACCTTGGCCCTGAAGAACCTCACTTGACATGGGGGGCGATGGGGGTGAGGTAACATTTTTTTGTTATTAAGAACTTTCTCAATGGAATATAAAAATGTATATATATATATATTTTCAGTAGGCATGGGAACAAGATCTTAAGAAGGCACTGAAGGAGAGGTTAAGGAGAGAAAAACAGAATGTTAAGGCAACAGTGCATGTTACAATAAAGAGTTTTGACCTATACATTTTTATTCAGTTTTAGAGTGCCTGTGTTGTTCTGTCTTGTTAGATGCTCTTTTTTTCCCATTTTAAGCCTTGTTCCCCATCATGGGGCCCTCAGGCTGGACTAGGTCCCTTGAGAACATTTATCCAGTCATCAGGGAGTGCTCAGGTCTCCACTGCAGACTCTGTGGGCGCAGCATGACTGTCAAGCCACTCGACCGGGAGCAGGGATCCATCCATTTCTGTCCTCCTGAGGTTGTATCATATCAGGACATCATGTCACACATACTCAAGTGCTCCTGATGACCTCAGAGATGTGTCCCACCCCCCCATAGTCTCTACCACACCACCAGCTGTGGTCATCCAGAGGGTAGTATAGCAACAAGAATCTGGCACCCTCCCTCCCCAGAGGAAAGAAGCATCCACTGTGTTGCTCAACTTGCCTCCTTCTGGCCGGCCCCAGATGCCCCAGGCTCACTCCAGAACATGTGTCTAGTGCGCTTACCTGGTCAACAAAAAATGAATAAATAAAATGTATTCAAGGCGTCACGAGCAGTACTAGCACTATGGCTGCACTGATGGGCCGTCCTTAGCACTGCCTTTTTAAAGAGAAGCATTCTACCTCTGGCATCACTTTACTTGATGTGGCAGCCGTCTACTTTTAACTTTGCACTGCTCCACAGAGGGAGTGGTTACAGGGTGGAATGAGCTCCCAGAAGTGGTCTCCCTAGAGATGGAGGATGGATTCAAAAGAGGGTGAGACGGTGAAGGGGAAGGCCATGGTCAAGGGGAAGGTAGGCAAGAAGGGGGAGGGGTCGGCTAGGGAGTTGGGCAGAGCCCTCAGTAGCCACGGAGGACTCTGCTGCACAAGCAGACTTGATATACCAACAAACCTTTTGCTGGCAGCATTTGTATGTACCGTTGAATGAGCAAGTCCCTGCCCAGTCCCAGTAACCAGAGAACATGCAGTACAGAAGCACTGTGGTGCAGTGGTTAGAGCACAGTTTCAGAAAATTCAAGGTCACTTATTGACCATGTGACACTGAGCAAATCAACTGATCTCCCTATGTGTCAGGAACACTCAGCTGCAAAGTTAGGTAGAAGCAGACCCATCTTGAAAACAATGTTACCTCTCGGCTACTTCATGCTAAGGAATAAAACTGCATAAAATCCACCTGTATATTATACTTTATGCTTTCATGTCAAATGTCATTTTCTCACACAGAAAATGCTTAATTACCCTATTTATATCTAGTGTTACTTACTCATAATACAATCTTTTCTGCTACTTATTCATTAGCATTTACAGGTTGTGATTAGGCTCCACAGAAATGCCAGTTTAAACGTACCAAATTGGAAATATTACTCATTCTGTACTTGGAGCACTAAAGCTATTTGCTTTCAAAATAACCGTAGCCACATGTTCCCCCACCCCATCTCACCTAGACTCAAAAACAGAATCCCTGGTCTGAGAGACTGGCCACTGGAAAAGGGTTCATTTTCGAGTAGCATGAAGACCTAGTGGCTGCACATCTCCTGTATGTGACACGTGGGGTCAGGGATCCAAGTTCAGTTTCAAGACTCAGATCGTAAGTCATTGCTATCAAAGGCTAAGCATATTTTCTGGGGACAAGCAAATCCTCCAAGGGACAGGGTAGGCAGCACTTTTAAAGTCAAGACCCTGGTCTTTCGGTTCTGGAGTGGAGAGTCTTTGTAGAAAGTCCACTGAAGGTCCATGCACGAGATCGAATATGGGACAATGAGGCACCAGATGGTTAACTAGTGAGGTTAACAATGTTGATGTGGGGTTTGAATGAAGATGGTATCCCCAGTACTGTGCTTTGTCAAAACAGTTTTGTCAGTTCTCTCCCCCACCCCTCAGACCTACATATGGAGATCACTGCCTAATGTAAATCTCTTTGCTTTAATTTTGCAACAATCCCTCTGTAATAAACCCCCAAAACAGAAGGTCTTCCTCCACTGCAGACTAATTAAATTGCAGATTATCCCTTGAGTCTGTGGTCAAAGACAAGGCAAGAAAACAGACTTTGGTGGGATTAAAGGGGTGGTTAGCAGAAGGCCAAAGTAATGATGTTACCTCCCTGTAAGTACAGAAAGAGGCAACATGTTTTATAGAATTATGTCGTTGTGCCTGGCCAGTGAGGTAGCAGCACAGGCATGTACTACACTAGTGTTTTCTCTTGCAGTGGATTAACTCATGTGGTGATGTGTCAGCAGGTTCTGCAGGGAAGTCGAACATCAAATTCCTGATTTCTAAGGGCCCCGATGAAGCATTGACTAACTCAGTATTATACATTTTAATTTATAAAATGGGCCAAGATGGCTGCTGCAAATACTGCTCTCTCATTGGACAAGCCAGGTCACCTGCCATGCATATTCTAAGCCAGACTGCTTAATGCCAGGCCATTTTAGAAGTGCAGTAACACACTCCAGGGTGCAGTGTTTCTGATTTGCATATACTGTATGCCCCATGATGCTTTGCATTTTGAGAGTATGCAACATTTGACATTTGTGTGAAACCTGGCTTTGTTGCTAATGCCCTTTAAAGGGAACCCTTGCCCCAGTGATTTTGTTCTGTGGTTCATTGTGTTTGAATTGCTTTGATGTACATCATTCTATGTTTTTTGTCTAAGAAGCAACACTGGCTATGGGACGTCTTACAAAGTAGTGGTGAGCTGAAAACGAAAGCCTTTAACAGATGTGCTCCTGAAAATTCCATAGGCAAACATAGTAGGCACAATTTTTAGGACCTCTTCTGGGCTTCAGAGTACAGGTGTCCTTTTCATGTTGCCTGGTCTTTAATATGTGAGCTGCTGTCATGCTAGGTGATTCTGTGTGGCAAGGTTCATTTCTAGTGAAGTCTGTAAGTGCCATAACATGGTCAAAAAAAGATCTGTCAGAATCTGTGACCTTTCCTATGCTGGTATATGCAGAATTGAAATGGAGATTATGAATTTGTAATACTCTGAGTTTGTTACTATGTACTGTAAATTCAATAAAAAGTTTTTAAAAATGAAAATGTTAACTGAGTTGTTTGTGCATATTTCTAAAAAAATATTTTTAAGCCAGGCACAGTGGGGTCATCCTCCTAAGCAAGTGACGTAGGTTTGACTGGCAGATCCAATTCCCATCGTGGTCTGGAACAGCCTTGGGAGCCCTGCAGGGGCACAACTACAGTCATGCTCTAGGAGGGAGAGCAGGTCATGCCCCACTGCTATAATGCCTCCTTTAGTAGGTTCCCAGGAGTGGCACACTGATGTATTTGGGAGTGCTGCAGAGCGACCACACACAGACCCTGGGAAGCAGATCACGTATACTCCACTGGTATAACTCCTTCTTTGATAGGTCCCAAGGAGTGGCACTGATGTCCTTGGAAGCCCTGTAGAGTGACCACACTTGGACACTGGGAGGAAGAGCAGTGCATACCCCACTGTTATTACACCTTCTTTGGTAGTTCCCCACCAGGAAAATCATTGATGTCCTGGGAAGCCCTGCAGAGACACCAACTTCGGACCCTGAGAGGGAGAGCAGCGCATGCCCCACTGCTATAATGTCTCTTTTAGTAGGTTTCCCAGGAGTGGTACTGATGTCCTTGGGAGCCCTGCAGGGGCACCACCACAGCCATACTCAGGGAGGCAAAGCAGTGCATACCCTACCGCAATAAAGCCTACTTTGGTAGGTCCCTCCCAGGAGTGACACTACTGTTGCTGGAAGCCCTGCAGAGTGACCACACCTGGACTCTAGGAGGGAGAGCAGAGTATGCCCCACTGTTACACCACTTCCATTGATAGGTTCCCAATAGTGGCACACTGATGTATTTGGGAATGCTGCACAGTGACCACGCTCAGACCCTGGGAGGGACAGCAGCGCATGCCCCACTGATGTTACTCTACCTTTGGTAGTCCCCACCCCAGGAGTGGCACTGACGTCCTTAGAAGCACTGTAGAGGTACCACACTCGGACTCTAGGAGGGGAAAGCACTGCATGCCTCACTGTTATTACCCATAATTTGTTCGATCCCCAGGAGGGCACTGATCTTGGTGGTGACCACACAATGTAAGCCTCCCTCATGCAAAACAGCCTGTATATCGAGTAGAAATAATACAGATGGGGACGGAGTAGTTGTGGAGAGAACGACAGCAAAGAGGGATCTAGGGGTGATACTGGATAATTTGAAAACTTCTTTGTAGTGCATGAAGGCAGTGGAGAGGACCAACAGAATGCCAGGAATGGGTTCTACAGAAGGAAGAGAGAAGTGGTTGTGCCGCTCTACAGATCCCTGGTGCATCCTCCCGTGGAGTACTGTGTGCAGTTCTGGAGCCCACACATGAGGAAGGACAGGAACCAGGGTGGAGGAGGTACAGGGAAGAGTAACTAAAATGATTCAGGGACATCAAGGAAGGGCTTACATGGACAGGTTGGATAACCAAAACATGTACACACTGAACGCAAGATGGGAGTGGGGGCGTGATGGAGATGTACAAATGTCTCCACAAGATAAAATAGTAGAGAGGTGTTCACACTGAGTGGGGACACAACCACCAGCTGAATTCAGTGAAGATGATGGGGGGGGGGGGGTGGATTAGACGAGATACCGGAAATATTTCTTCAAGGAAAGGATGGCGGATGTGGCAAACAGACTACCAAGGGATGTTGTCTATGCAAAAATCAGTGGGGGTATTAACATACATTGGCATGCTTAGTAGCAGCTGCATGTTTACCAAACACAGTCCCTGTACTACTAGTTGCTAACTCATCACTTTGTAAAGCACTGTGGGATACAGTTTGCATGAAAGGCACTACATAAAACCAAAATTTATTCTACTCTAACTAATCTCATGTATAAATCCCTTGATAGGAAACATGCCTTAGGAGCCCAAGAGAGTCTGTGGTACTTTGTGTGGGGGTTATATAATCTTTATGCTGTACGTCAGCAACTGTGCACAGGAATTAATTACAGCTATCTGTTTTCTGGAGCAGGGAGTCCTGCTAAACTCCTATGACCCCTTGCAATTTCTAGCAGGCCCATTGCTGCTTTAATTTTCTGATGTCCTCTTTGCAGAAACATATGACTTGCAACCGTGGATTAAGGACAGCCAGAAGAGGAGAGAGAAAGTCTCTGATGTGGTGCACGATAATAAAAAAAAAAATGGAAAATGGCTAGATAGAGTGATTTAATGGGCTGTCATTCATCCCATTAACATACACCAGTTTTTAGATTTAATTTAGACTACGGCTAAAGATAGGTTTAGGAATTTGTCTTGGTGACTTAGAATTATTGTTACAATAATTTCATGTCTTTGTAATAAAATATCTTAAAACACATTTATGTGCAAAAAAGACAGTTTGATAGTTCCGTGCATAAAATGCGTGTTGAACTTGAATTCATCTTGACTTAATGTGATATTCACAATAAAGCATTGCTGAAACTGTTATACTTCGAGACATAAAAACAAATAATTATTTTCTGTATAGCACTATACTTAAACCCATTAAAGAGGACCATACTGTAGGTAAGTAGAGCCCCTCAAGGTCTAAAAGCCAGTGGAACCCCCTTTCAGATGAGTACTGGGCCTCCCTGTAGGGGTCAGCTGTTCAGAGATTTCCATGCATAAGTCAGGCCTCTATTATAAAATGGTAGGGAAAATACAGTATCCTGAGTATGACTGGCTAGGACCTCTGCATTGAGAGAACACAATACATGGGTGAAAGAAAAGTGCTGGCAATTAGGACACAGCACACTAACAATATCAATGCCCCTTTTTAAATTCCTGATTGCCATTCCAAACATGGCTGCCACCTTTACTCACTAAAAAGAAAAATCACCAAAGCCCTAAAAATTAAACTCCCTCAAAATAAAAAGAACAAACACACTGATTAAATGTTCTTTTCATTTATATTCCCTTCCTTACACACATACGTAAATTGAAATGAAGTATTGCTCACAGTTTTATTTTTTGGAGTTTCTTACCACTGACCCCCTTCCCCTCTTCTCCTTACCTGCCTACCAGGGAAATCTTTGCTGCTTGCACTGCCCGAGACACAGTTATATCCCTGCCTTTACTGAGGCCTTCAATTGTGTGTGTTTGTGTGGGGGAGAGGTGAGCATTCAGCCACTAGAATTCAGTGGAAGTTTGAATTCCTGCATTCCAAGATAAACATTCAGTCTATTGAAGGTGAGAACAGACTGCTTGACAGCTGGGGAAGGGCAACATTTTACTAGTTACTTTTAACAAAAGACCAATTTTTTTACTTAAAAAGTTGGAATTTATTTATTTTTAAAATTGTTTCAGTTTACCAATTTTATAAGAGCAGTAAGACACTTCAAGGTGAGCGTTGTGCTAGCACAATGCACTTCCAGGGGCTACAGGCATTCTGTCTTTCTATATCCTTTTGTGTCTTATTACTTAAGTAAACCAAGGCTGAAAGCTTTTTTTCAGGAAGTTATGAGGCAGAACATGATGTCACAGTTGAGGAGAAGCTGTGTCTAAAGGTTACAAGAATGACTGTTGCTTTAATATATGGATGGATTAAACATGGATATGTCTAGATTGCCAATACCTACAGGTCAGCTCTATAACAACAGCGGGGAGCCACATCTCCCTTGTAATTAAAGAAAAAATATTATTTAATGGCTGCCCCAAGGGCCAGCCTACCAGCACAGCTGTAAAACTACAGCTTGCGGCTCTGATGGCCCGGATTCAGGAGCAGAGGCGTGCACAGAGTCAGTGAACTAGGACAACCAGAATCCCCACAAAGCTAGGGGAATCTGGGGGCTTATATAATTATATTTTAGTTGGAGGATGATTTTGAACAGTGAGGGCTGGGCCCCCCGCGTATGCCTATGTTCAGAAGCAAACTCAGGTTGTTAGAGGGTCGGCCAGTAGGAGGAGGATCGAGCTTCCATGGGACTGCTCTCCTCCTCCTCCAGGGAGGGAGGGCTTCTGCACCCAATGTAGTATTGATCTCATAGCGGTGGCTGCAGGTCAGGCACCCAGGGTCAACAATTCAAGAGTGGGAGGTGCGGCAACTGCCAGCATCCTGTGTGCAGACATGCACATAGGCACATTGGGGCAACATTGCAAGTCTACCCTCCTGAGAACATGTAGGAGGAGGAGGAAAAACATTGGCTGGCCAGCATGGCGAGGCCAACCTCTTGAGGAATCCTCACCCTGCCCTATGGCGCATCTCCTGTTTGAGGATCCATTTCACAGCCATGGGGGCCATCCGTGCCATGAGGGGGTTTGCAGTAGAGAAGACAGGAGCTGGATGGCATGAGGTGATGCAGCGGTGGGGGGGGGGTCTCTTTTGATGATGCCAGCCTGGGTTGAAATAAAGAACACTAACTGCAAAAAATATTTTGTGGTGCCCAAAGATAGAAGCATAGTGAAACAAGGATATTGCAAATCACACCGCAGAATGTAAGAACAGCGGGTTGGCTCATCGGCTCACTGGTAGCACAACCATTCACAATACCGATGACCCAGTTCACAAGCGAGCTCCAGTCATTGGGGGCCGGCAAGGGGGAGGAGGATCAAGTGTCCCAGAGAATGCTCTCCTCCTATGAGGAGGGAGGGAGGTCCATTCACTCCTCTACATTGCTGTGACCTAGGTGACTACAGGTGGTGGCACAAGATGGAGCTGCGATGCAGAGGGCAGATGTCACCTGACTACATCATGAGCATGCTCGAGCTTACATCACTGGCAGTCCTAGCCCACAAGGCATCAGAGGGTGGGAAGAAAAGGAGGCAAAATACTGCACGGCAGCAGAATAAAACATAGAAACATAGAAGTTGACAGCAGGTAAGTACCGCAAGGCCCATCTAGTCTGCCCATTTTTTCTACCTTATGAATGTGCCACACGCCTTTACTCTGTCAATGGCCTATCTATTCATACTCATCTGTATTGTTCCCTTATGCCTATCCCATGCCTGTTTGAAGTTCTGCACTGTATTCATGTCCACCACTTCCTGAGGTAGGCCGTTCCATGCATCCACCACCCTTTCTGTGAAACAGAACTTCCTTACATTCCCCCTTAATCGGCTTCCCTCTAATCTCGTGCTGTGTCCTCTTATCCTGCTATCTTTCTTATATTGAAAGATGTTAGACTCTTTCACCTTGTTAATGCCCTTAAGATATTTGAATGTTTCGATCATATTACCTCTCTCCCTCCTTTGCTCTAGGGTATACATATTGAGCTCCGTTAATCTGTCCTCATGTGTTTTCTGATGCAGTCCCTGCACCATTTTGGTTGCCCCTCTCTGGACTGCCTCCATTTTGTTAATGTCCTTGTGCAGGTGCGGCCTCCAGTACTGCATGCAGTACTCCAGATGGGGCCTAACTATTGTCTTGTAAAGAGGGATTATTACCTCACTCTTACAACTTGTGATACCCCTACTAATACACCCCAACATCCCTCTAGGCTTACCTACTGCTTTAGTGGTCTGCTTGGATGATTTCAGGTTATTTGTGATGTTGCTCAATTCTCTTTCTTCCCTTTTGATTGCCAGCAGCTCCGCTCCCAACCTATAGGTATCTTCAGGGTTTCTCTTCCTATGTGCATGATCTGCACTTCTTTGTGTTAAACGCCAGTTGCCACTCTTCAAAACATTTTGCCAGTTTTTCCAGATCTCTTCTCAGTCTGCCCACACCATCTAGATCATCTACTCTGTTACAAATTTCGGTGTCATCTGCAAACGGGCAAACCTTACCCTCCAGTCCATCTGCAATGTCATTGATGAAGATATTGAAGAGGACTGACCCCAGACTGATCCCTGAGGTACCCACCCCACTTGTGACTTGCATCTCTTTTGATTGTATATTGTTTACCACCACTCTGTTTTCTGCCCGCCACCCACTTGACCAACTTCTGACCCACCTCAAGCCTACCAAGCTTATTAATCAATCTTCTATGTAGAACAGTATCTAAAGCTTTGCAGAAGTCAAGGTAGGCGACATCAACTGCACCCCCTAGGTCCATCACTCTGGTTACCCAGTCAAAGAAATCTATGTGATTAGTTTGACAGGACCTTCCTGTTGTAAACCCATGCTGTCTTGAATCCTGTGCTCCTATGGATTCCAGGTGTTGCACTATCCTTTCCTTAAGGAATGCCTCCATAATCTTGCCCACTACTGAGGTAAGACTGACTGGTCTGTAGTTCCCTCCTCCCTGCTGCCACTCATGTGGAGCGGGATCACATGAGCCCTTCTCCAGTCTTCTGGGACCTCTTCTGTGCTCAGACTCATTAAACAGTTCTGTTAATGGCTCTGCTAGTTCCACCCTTAGCTCCTTAAGCACCCTGGAATGTATGCCATCAGGTCCCATTGCCTTGTCCACCCCGAGCTTAGCGAGCTCTTGCAGGACCTTTTCTTCTGTGAAGGGACTTGTGCACACCTCCCTCCCCTGTGTCCATGGTGCTGAGCTGTGGACCCTGCCCTTCCTTCTCCTCAGTAAATACTGAGCAGAAGTATTTATTTAGGATAGATGCTTTTCCTTCAACATCCTCCACACACTCCCCCTTATCCCCCCTTTTGATCTGGACTTTCTCCTTTCACTAATGTATCTACAGAAAGTCTTGTCTCCTTCTTTTACTGCTCGTGCTAGTGTTTCCTCGGTTTGGGCCTTTGCCTGCCTTACTGCCTTCCCTGCTTCCCTTAGGTAAGTTGGGTATGCCTCCCTATCTTCGTCCCATTGCTCTTGCTTTTCTCCCTAACACAATGGGATGTTGCTTCAAGTATTGCATCCTTAATGCTTGCCCACTTTGGCTGTACCCCCTCTCCTGTATTTCTTCTTGCCAGGGCTAGCTGAACTCTGTTGGCCATCTTATCAAAGTCAGCTCCTCTAAAGTCCCATATTTTTGCCTTGGAATGGGATGATTTAGTACTAGTGGCCAAATTGAACAATACCATGTGATTGTCACTGGCTCCATGTGACCTTCTACCTGGAGATCTGTGATTCTTTCCTCGGTTAGTCAGTACTAGATCCAAGATAGCCCTGTCTCTTGTGGGTTGCTGTAAAAATTGTTTGAGGCCCTCCCTCTGCAGGGAATCCACTATGTGCCTAGTTCTGGCAGACGTTCCTGCTGGTATTGACCAAACTGTATCAGGCGTGTTGAAGTCTCCCATTATCAGAACCTCCCCTTTAGCTGTTTTGTACATCTTCTGTCAGCAATGAGTCTATGTCCTCCTCCTGGTATGGAGGTTTGTAGACAACCCCAGTTCATATGGCTGTCCCATTTCCTGTTTCTAGGGTGACCCACAGTTCTTCTGGCTCTCTATGTGTATTCTGAATTTCTGTAGCTTTGATATTTTTCATTGACATAAAGGGCCATTCCTGCAGGCCCTGCACCATGACATGAAGGGGCCTCCTCCTGCAGGCCCTGCACCACCTACTGGGCTGCCTACCAACAACCAAACCAAACTCCCCTCAGGGCTTGGGGAACCTTGTGGGGCTGCACCATGTGGGGAGGGGGGGGCTGTTGGGCACTGCATGGCAGGAGGAAAGCCCCAGAGATGGCAAGAGATACATCTGGGGGGATGCTTGTGAAGGTCATAGCTGTGCAGAGAGAATGGGGATAACAGGAAAAGAAAAAAAGAACTTAAGAACAGCAGCAACAGGCAAGGTGTGCTACTACAAACAGTGGGCAATAAGAGCTTCTAGAGTGAGCTGGAATGGACCTCACTCGATCTGGAGGATCCAATGGAGGTTTCTGAGGACAGGAGTGATGTATTCTGCCATCATAAATCTGTGGATACATACAGACAGTATTAACATAGAATATATAGTTAGTGTTTCTTATAAATAAAAATTGGCTCCATCATAAATCTTGTGAACATTCTGAAACAGTTGTGCATGTTCTGAATCAAATTCAGCTGTGTTCCTGCTTGTACTCTCTCCCGCTGCACTAACAAGGTCGGTCTTTACTCAAACAAAGTAAAAGTCATGGCACCTGCGGTCATTTTAAAAACCATAAACAAACAAGCATTTGTCAATGCCAAATGTTTGCTTGCTAGTATTAGCATTGGAAATGCAGTAGTTAGACAGATGAAGAGTAGGAATGGCAGTGATATACTGAACTTCACACCAACCCCACCTTCACCCTGCAGAGACGGACAGGCACTGGGGTATGAGTTTGGATTGTCACCCATAACGTTCATGCCATTTCACCTCACCCTATCCTGCAGACACCGACAAGTGTTGAGGTGTGCCTTGGGGTGTTCGGCTTTACCCAATACTCTGTTAGGTTGGTTTGACAAGACCTCCCTGAGACAAATCCGTGCTGCCACCCATCTTGGAGGCGATTACTTTCTAGGAATGCCACCAGCCTCTCTGTCAGTATCGCCTCCATAAACTTACCCACTATGGACGTGAGACTGACCGTCCGATAATTTCCTGGCTCCTCCCTAGGCCCGCTCTTGTGTATGGGCACCACATGGGCCACCCTCCAGTCCTGGGGCACACACTCCATTTCCAGGGAGGTGTTGAACAGATCTGCCAGCGGCTCAGCCAACAGCTCCGCCATCTCCCTCAGCACCCTGGGGTGGACGCCATTGGGACCTGGTGCCTTGTCCACCCTTGCTGCCCTCAGCCCCTCTAGCACCCTACTCCATGTGATCACTTTGTCTGTCACCTCCCCCCTCTTAACCTCCCCTAGCCCATGCTGGTACTGGACCATGCCTCTCCTTAGTGAAAATGGAGCAGAAGTACTCATTTAGAATTTACGCTTGCTTCTTCCCCTTTGCCACCCAATCCCCTCCCTGCTTTACCCTCACAATATGTTCCTTGCACTTCCTCTTTTCCCTGACATACCTAAAAAAGTCCTTTTCCCCCTCACTTTATGCCCCGTGATAACCTTAATTCCCTTGAGGCCTTAGCTTTTTTCACCCTCCTGGCCACCTCATCCTCTCCCTTTCCTGTTCTCCTGCACATCTGGTATGCAGCCCTCTTTGCCCTCACCCCTTGCAGCACTTCCTTGTTCAGCCAGCATGGTTTCTTGGCTCTGCTCTTCTTACTCCTAGCCCTGGTGCAGGCTACTGTGGCCTTTGTTAGCCAAGACTTTGTGACTCCACACTTTTGTTCTGCATCCATCCCCAGCCTTATATCCTAGAGTCTCCCCTGCAGTATTGCTCCCATAATCCTAAAGTCCACCACCTTAGTGTCCGTGCCTCCTGTCTCCCTGCTCAGTGCGAGAACCAGCCACACTATTCGGTGGTCACTACCAGCTAGTGGGTCCTGCACCCTTACCTCCCTCACCACCTCCCCATTTGCCAGTACTAGGCTCTGAGTGCTACCAAGCCTTGTAGGCCCACTTACTGATTGTGTCAGAAGGCCATCTTGGAATGCATCAAGGAGCACCTGCTCCCTGGTACTGCTAGTGGCCAGGGTGCTCCAGTCAACCCCTGGTAGGTTGCAATTCCCCACTATCACCCCCTTCTACAACCCTCCTTATCTGCTCTGACAACTCCCCATCCATTCCCTGCACTGGGCTGGTAGTGTGTACACCACTCCCAGCCTCAGCCGTCTGCTCTTGGAGTCCAAGAGCTGCATCCAAAGCACCTCTGCCCTCTCCTGTTCTTCCTCGTCCCTTATGCATTTGATCCATTCCCTTACATAGAGTGCAACTCCCCCCCCATTCCAACCCCCTGGTCCCTCCTGTATATCCTGTATCCTGGGATTGACAAGTCCCAATCATGGTACTCTGTGGCCCAAGTCTCTGTCACTGTGGCAATGTCCACCTTCCCCTCTGAAAGCAGTGCCTAAAGCTCTGCAATTTTGTTCCCCAGGCTTCTTGTGTTGAGAGAGACCACCTTCCACTCGTACTCCTCCTTCCCCTCACTCCTCTCCTTGGCCTGTGTCCCTCTTCCTGGTAGTCAGCACCCTTTCTCCTCCTTATTCTTACCGGGTGGTGGTGGTGCCTTCTGTATTACACTCAGACTACTCTGCCCACCTCCTTTCGGAGTTACTACGCCTCTGTCTTTACCTATATCTGGGGGGGTGAGCTCATTAGGCTCCCCTGTCTGGACCTTTCTGCCAACCTCAGTCTTTTGGCCACCCCCCCGCTAGTTTAAATCCACCTTAGTAGAGATATACCCCTCTAATCCCGCCTTTAATACTCCCCTTCCCGCTCAAGTGTAGCCTGTCCCCCACGTACAAGTCACTATCCCCCCAGACCCTATCCCAGTTAGTCACTAACCCATAATTTTTGGTGTGGTACCAATCCCTCAGCCAGTCGTAGAATGCCTCAATCCTACTCTTCCTCCCTGTGCTTGCACATGGTACCAGGAGTACCTCCAAAAACATCACCCACTCCCCCACACCCTCACACTGTCTGCCCAACTCCTCGAACCTTCCCCTCACTACTTCCGCAGTCTCCCCGCCAAGTCGTTTGTACCCACGTGCAACACTAAATGAGGTTTCTTCCACCCCCTCACTGCACACTTGAGCAGTGCCTGCCCTGCCCCTCCTACAATCAACCCGGGGACAGCTTCAACCCAAATACGGCTGTGCCCTTCCCCCCCTTCCACTCCATCTCATCCCTTTCAGTATAGAATCCCCAGGATGAGTACCCCATTCTTACCCCTTTCCACCACCCCAGTATTCATTCTTCCCTGCCCCTCACCCCGCCAGCTGCACCCTCTGTGACTTCTGTATCTGCAACCCCTACTTCTGCCGCACCCCTTTTCTCTACCTTATTCCTCCCATCCCCCTTGAACCACTTCCCAGCCTGACTACTTCCTACTGGGCTTCCCATGTCAACCTCCCCTCCTTCTCAATTCCTCTCCTATCCCCGCTGTTGTCGATTTAGAGCCCCCATTCCCTTCGACCCCGATAGTGATGCCCCTCCCATCCTTCCCCCTTCCCGTAGCCTTCTCTCCTCCAGTCACCCCTCCTTCCTTACTAGCCCCCTTCTACCCTTGCTACCTCTTTCCCACCTGTTGCCATCCCTCTCATGCCCTGCTTGTCCTCCCACCCTTCAGTATGTTCCTGCTCTCCTCTCTGTCCCATAGCAGAGGCTGTAATCTATTCTTACTCGATACCCCTCCTACAACTTTTCCTCTTATCAGTTCCCCCCTCTGACTTGTTCCCCTCTGTGCCCCCCGGTCCCACCCCTGGTCCCTCCCTACCACGCAGCCATCTGCTTTCTCCCTGGTACTCCTCATGGTCTCTTCCTCCCCCATCAGGAGGCCCCCCCTCACCTTGGGTACCCCCTTCCTTTTCCTCTCTTTTCTGCTAGTACCTCTGATACTAGGGTCAGTTTCAGTTGCTAGTTGTTCTTCCCACGTCCCCCCTTGCCATCCCCTATTCCGCACCTAACCAGGATGCCTAGCATACTCATCTGCCCTGCCACTTAGACTCCTCCCTAACCTCCACAGTTCCTCCCTCAAACTAGCCAGTTGGCTACAGACCATACACCCTTCCTTAGGAGCCATTATATTTTTTTTTTTTTCTGGGACCCAACAAATGGCTGGGGTCTGGGGGCCGCAAAGGCCCTCAGAAATTCTGGGGTATTTGGCATTCTGTGGTGCATTTTGAGGGTTTTACAGAAAAAATAGCACAATATAAAACAAGCATCAATGAAATCATAGCACAGTACCCAAATTAGACCATATTTTCTTCTCTGATTACATTATAGGGGTGTTTCTGTGACTTTATCTGTACAACTAGAAAAAGCCCAAATGATGTATTTTTCAATCACAGCAAGAAGACTCTAGCTTGCAGTCCCCAGTCCGTCACCCCCCCCCCAGCAATATCACAGTAAAATGAAGGAATTAAACAGATACAATACACAGCATGAGAAATAAAAAGTTAGGAATTCTAACTTTGTAATGCATTTGTGCTGTTTACTCCCCACATGGCATTAGAAGGCCAAGCTTTGATTTGCAACCCTTTTGCTTTACCAAATCGACTTGCTTTATAACCTTAACACTCAGCCTAACTGCAAGTACTTTTCAATAACTTAAGGTCTCTTTCCACTAAAAATTAATACTGATAGTGTTAGCAACATTAAAGAAAACATGATTTTGATGTAGTCAGTCACCCAACATTTTAAATTTAGCCGACACACAATATCAACTCAATGACTGCATGAAAGGGAAAGAGGAAATTGTTTAACCAAGAAAGACACATTAAGCTGAAGCTTGTTTCTGGGTACAACCTGGGAGCATAACAAAGTTTAAGTGACTTGCTCAGGGAAGAGTATGCAGGTCAGGTGTGGGCTGTAGCAGGATTCAATCCCACAACTCCATGTGTGCAGCCCAGTGTCCTTAACCACTACACTATACTGCCTCTTGCATGACACTAGTAATACAACACAGTATCACCTGCATTAAGCAGAATTATACATTTGTTTCTGTCAGGTCAAACCTTTCAATAAATGAACAAAAACAAAAAAAAAAACAGCAACCCTTTTTTGATCCCTGTGTAACTTCAAACTTTATGTTGGCTAGGTCTGTGTGGACTAATCCCAACTTTACCTCCCGACAATGATTTGGCAGATAAGAACAATGCACCATTTTTGTTTTCACTGGAGGAGATAATACAAGAGGAAAAAAGTCTGGGCCAAAGGAAGTTTGTCAGCAACGAAGGTCAATATATTTGTCAAGTCAATATCCAGCTCACGTAAACATAGCCACTGCATTGTCCAGTCTTAATAGCTGCCTTTGGAAAACAGCAGCATAGTCAAGGAAGCATTAATTGTTCAGCTGAACATGTTCTATAAATATCAGACAGTACAAACAAAGGACTACTGCTGAAACCATGACTCACCTAATTCATAAACCAGGGATATTTTTATGTTAGATTATAGCTACAGATTAAGTAAGGTACATTGAGTTTGGTGGGATTTGGGGATCACAAAGTCAGGATCCACCACCAGTACCTTCAGCTCTGAACCCCAACACCTGAATTCTGAACCAATGGGTCAGTCAGACTCAGGCTCAGCAATGCATAATCTTAACTGAATACCTGGACCACGACCCCCCCCCATCTCGTCCTCCTCACTAAATGTGGGATGGGAGTGGGACTGCACCTTAGAGAATCATTTTCTAAAGCTGCTGACTTCTGAGAATGGCAGAAAAAAAAAAGTCAGTAGCTGTAGAAAATGAAATGCCTCAAAGCATCGAACACACACAGATGATACATCCACTCAGATGTAGTTCACTCCATGGTGGAGACATGGTCTTACAATAAAACAAGTTGGATGAGTTCATATGCAAAAATCAAAAACCATAGTGCAAAAACAACTGCGATAAGTTTAACCATTCGTGATAAGATGCTCCTGCTTCTAGTTCAGGAGAAAAGAAGGGGATGGGTGAAATCCAGAAAGCTGGAACCATAATGGCTGGAAGTGCAACTGTGCAAGTTGTTCAACTGACTGAAAAACTGAATGTCTGGAACAGGCACAAACTGCATTCTTTGTTCTGTTCCATCCAGATATATGGCCATTCCAGATTTTCATTATTTCTGGTTGTTCAAGTCCCACCACTGCAGATTTTACCCTCAATGAGAAAATAGTGCATTTTGCACTTGTTCCAACTTCCATCAAACAGACAATCTGTTTTTTAATGGTTCTTCTGGCTGTTCCTGTTCTAGCATTTTGGATACCCTCCAGTCCCAATTCATTTCGAATGACCTAACATTTCATGCCAACTGCTTGATGCTTCATCAGATTCAGAGCACCTCTGAATGAAGTACCTAGCAACTGGCGTGAAAAACATAACATTAGTTAGGTCAAAAGACTCAAAATATAATAATGCTGCTGCATTGGTCTGTCTAAGCTCCTATGGGTAGGAAGTGAGCACACAGCGCAGGAAGCCCCCCCTCGACTTGTTTGTTTTCAATTATAGTCATTTTTCTTCAAGTGAGGCATGCACCCACCCAACACTGTGCCAGGCCCAGACTGCCAGTGAATCTGTAATGGTTCCTTTTTTCTCTGTTACCCCAGACTAACAAGACAGTGAAAATATTACTTACTACCTTGTCCTTGCTGCTTGTTTCTTGATTGCGAGCTGTGCTGCTGGTTCCTTCCCAGCTCAGACGTTCTCCCACAGCCACACCACCCGACTTTCACACTTTTAGTCGACCAAGTACAGACTGGTGAGGTGGGTGATGACTCTGGCTTTGTGCTCCTTGCGGCACGCCACAGGGCCCTGAACCCGGCACCAGTTATTCGAGGCAGTTGGTCAGCCCCACATAGTCGACCACTCTTGACCCGCCTGACGACTGTCTAATCTTAAATGATTTAATGGTCAGGAATGGCTCCCGAGTCCTGGCATCCCCACCCCCGCACACAGCACAGGCCATGCCCTGCTGCCCGCTACCGCCTACCAAATCTTACTTCAGTTCTTCTCCACCTGGCCGCAGAGTCCTGCCACTGCCATCATCAGTCATCTGGCAAAATGAAACTGCTAACGTTCATTGCCATCTGTCGAGGAGGATTAAAATGGTGGATCCACTGGATTCAGACTGGCGCCAAACAGCACACAGTGTCAGAGGTGCCACAGCGCATGTGTACTTCATGCCGATGAACTGGCGTGACTGGAATTGGATTGTACCACCAACCCTCCACCAATGGCACTGCGCAGAAAAAAAAAAAAGGCAGGGTGTGTGAATAATTAAAGATACGGGCACATGATGATGATGGGCTTCTTCGTATGTTCGTATAACAGCTGTCCCTTTAATGTACCTTCTCTGGCTGCTTGTCTACACCAACATCATGTTCCCATTATGACATAATAATCATCCCCATAGCAACAGACTGTAATATCATAAATAGAATTGCGATATTAGGTGTAAACAAGTCGCCAGAGTGGAGGGAGTCAAAATGGCAGAGATCCTGTTTTCATGCAAATATCTTTAGTGATATAACAATGAGTGATAGAGACAAATATGAAATGCAAGTTGTACTGTGTCCAAGTTATACATTATTCAAAGGCTTCCAATCATGTCAGAGGCTCTTTAAGATACAAAAACATATTTTGTTTTTCATTTGTATTTAATGCTCCTTGGCTGGGTCAGGCTAGGCTTCCATCAACTGATGATCAACCTATCCCCTCCGACCTCAATCACCCCAGGACTTACCAAGTTGCTCGAGCAGGTTCAGACCCCTTGCATCTCTGTGGTGAGGCAGGTGATGGATTGGTGAGCAGGGGCTTCATGCACGCTTACCCCGCCACCATTATCTTATTTTTCTCCTGCTTTGCTGGGGAATGCACCTCGGCATGCACTTGTGGAGACACGTGCATGCCCCAGAGTCCTGCAACACCTCCCACTACTGCCGCTCCTGTTTGGCAATCTTTCAGCAGAGTCAGCAGCTCTCCCTCCCTCCCTGGGCGAGGACAGCAGTCCCTTGGATGCTCAATCCTCTCTCTTCCCAGCTGCCCCCCCCCACCCCTGGCGTCCTGTGCTAGTTTCTGAACACGGGTCACTGGCTTGGAGTGAGGTGTGGCACTGAGCACCTCAACACTCAGCACCACCGGGCCAGTATAGAAACCTAGAACTTGTCAGCAGAAAAGGACTTCTTGGCCCACCCAGTTTGCCCTGTGTATACTGTCCCAGCAGAGCCTGACTGGTCTCAGCTGTCCCTCCGCCCTTTTGATTTACTAGTATTCTTCTATGTCTATCCATTGCATGTTTGAATCCCCCCCCCCACACATGCAGTTTTTGTCTCTACTACCACTTGCGACATGCTGTTACAAGCATGCACAACCCTTTCTTGAAGTCGTATTTCCTGACATCCCTCTTAAATTTTCCCCTTCTAGCTTTGTTTCATGCCCTATTCTACTGTTGCACTTTTTCATTTGAAACAAGTTCCCAACCTGTACCCTATTCACTCCTTTGAGGTACTTTTGGGTCTCAATCATGTCCCCTTCTCTCTCTCTCCTCTCGTCCAGGGTGTACATACTGAGATCTCTCAGCCTCTCATCATATGGTTTCTCATGTAACCCCGTACCATTCTAGTTGCACTCCTTTAGACCTTCTCTACCCTGTCCATGCTTTTCTGAGATGCGATCTCCAGAACTGTACACGGGTATTTCGGGTGTGGTCTCACCAATGATTTATGCAGTGGTAAGATCACCTCCTCCTTTCTGCTTGTGACACCTCTCCCTATGCATCCCAGCAATTCAGTGGCACTGCCTCACTGCCTTGTCATACTGTCCTGTGACTTTGAGGTCTTCGGATATTATAACCTCTAGGTCCCTTCCCTTCCTAGTGACCGGCAGCAACCCCCTGCCCCATTTTATACTCAGTTCCTGGGTTTCTACACCCCAGGTGTATGACTTTACACTTTTTGGCACTGAACTGCAGTTGCCATACCCCTGACCACTCATCAAGTTTTCTAACGTCCCTTCTTACTTTCTGCACCACCGTTACAAATGTTGGTGTCTGCAAAAAGGAATATCTTCCCCTTCAAGCTTTTCTGCAATGTCAGCTATACAGACAATGAACAGATCTGGTCCCAATATTGAACCCTGTGGCACCCCAGTGGTCACTCTCCCCTCATTTGACTGAGTGCCGTTTGCCACCACCCTTTGCCATCTATCCGTTAACCGGTTTCTTACCTAGTTAATAACTTTGGCTCACACTCAGAGTGCCCAGTTTCTTTATCTTTATTAAGTCATGTGGCAGTAGGGATGTACAGTGACAGCCTCCACCCCATGCAATACTATCAGGTCCTTACATGCTGCTGTCCTCCCCAAATGCCACCCCCCCCAACTACAAACAGACAAGGACACTTTGCACATATTCTTTCACCACAGACTTCCTCTTCGCTCAATCATAAGCCATTATCTGAAATAACATTTTAAAATGAGTAATACAAACAAGAAGATTTGTATAATTTATTAAAGTAGGATGACCCAACTGTGACACAGCACTTCATTTGCAGTAGGGCCCTGCTTCTATCCTTATTCTTCAGCTGGGATGATTGAAGCACAGACAGGCCAAGTGACTTGCTGTGGTGATATTTGAACCTAGTATCTCCTGCTTCGCAGCATGGTGTTCTCTGACCACCCTGCCTTTCCAAAGCTTTTATAGACACAAATCCCTGTTGTAAAACTAGGACTCCCTAAAAGTTCCCAGTTCAAGAAAGCGCTTAGAACAGAACTCACAAAAAGTACCAAATTCACCTGTTGCAGCTAATTATGTCCCCTTGGCTCATTGTCTCCCCCTACTTCTTGTGAACTGTGTTCACGCAGGCACCTAGGGCATCCAGTGGTCACTGCTAATGATGCTCCCCGGGAGCTGTGGTTTTCTAGTTATGGTACCTTTCGCATGTTCTGTTGACAATGCTGTACATGAGCTGTGTGGTGTGGATATTTGTTACATGTTTATGATATATTCTGCACACACTGACCCCTTAGAGCAGTCCTGCTTCTCTGCTCTACATGAGCTGGTAGTTTCTACTGCTGACTACATTCCACGTGAGCTGCCGTTACTGTATTACTAACTGTAATGAACTTGAGATTACTGTTTTATGAATCATTTTCTTGACCCAAACGTGAAACCTTTGCAAATGAGCACTTTTGCTCAAAGGTGTAATCTGAATGATGAAATAAATACATCAATCAATCAATCAATCAATAAATCAACAAACAAACACATTAGGATACCCAATACACTCTTGCCAGTTTTCTGTTTTTCAATACCACACAGAAAACTTGCAGAAATACTTATTTTTGTATTTGTATTTTGTGTTGCTGCAGAATACTGCAGAATTCATCAAAAATAAGTATTGAGCCAGCAAGGTGGCACAGCAGCAAGGTGTCTGTACTACTCTGCTGACCTGGGCTCAGGAGCTGGCTCAGGTTGCAGGGGGCTGGCAGGGGGATAACGCAGTGTGCATAATGTGCATCCCATTGGACAACTTTACTCCTTCAGGAAGGAGAGCATCCGTCTTCTGCTGCTAAACTGCCACCCAGCGGAGGCTGCCTCAGGAGTTAGGGACTGTTGCAGATGCTAATGAGTGCTTGTGCACAACTGCAGATGTGTACACCATACCACTGCATGCTGGCAGTCCCTTGGGAAGAAAGTGGATAGAAATTGCCCACAGTGGCAGGATGGCAACCAACTCCTTACCAGCCCCACCTCATAGACCAGGCACCCACCTCCGGACTGGCTCTTGCTCCTGCAGGGGAAAGTGTACTCCTCATAGGGCCCCGCCATGGGGGGAACTTGGAGGCTGGGGTAAGTACTGTGGATGGCAGATGATGGGGCTTGGGGGTGGACTGCAGGGGACCCTGGAGGCTGGGAGTAAGTACCTGTGGCTGGTGGATGACGGGGCTGGGGGGTGGGCTATGGGGGAACTTGGAGTCTGGGGTTAAGTACCTGTGGATGACGTGGCTGGGAGGGTGGGCTACAAGGGAACCTGGAGGCTGGGGTAGTACCTGTGGAGGCACTATGTCAAGACCGCACTGGGATAAACAGCACGGTCAATAACCGCTCCACATGGTCAGCACAAAACCATGCTAAATTATATATACTAACTCCAAAAGTGGTAGCTGTGGGATTCAAACAGAGTTCTCCAAATTTGCTGCTCAGTGCTCTTAACCACTACACTATACTGTATTCCCAGGGACCCAGAGTGGCTTACAGAAATTCAAGTAAAGAACAACATGGCACAGCTTTAAACAGCATTAATTAATTAAGACTGGCTATTTGTAAAATTCAGCAAAAAACAGGTGGCAATCGGATCCAAGAGACTACTAGACATCGCCAAAGGCCTCTTTAAATAAAAAAGTATTCAGGCACCTCTTGAATGCCTCCACTAAGAGTGGCTCCCAGAGAGAGATCTCAGGAGCATGTTCCACAGGGCTGGACCAGCTACCTGGAAAGCTCGGTTTCTTTTGGTTGTTCCTGGAGGGTTCATCAGCTCCTACTGCTTCTTCCTAACTTCTTGTCATAACACTTTGCTTGTGACATCACTGTTATTCCCATGGCAACAGACGGTGCTGTCACACCAGGCTATTATAATTTTGTGTGGGGAATAAGCAACAGAGGTAGATGAACTCTGCGGGACAAATAATCTCGTTTTAATGGGAACTTCTTCAGTAATAAATAATGGAGATAAGAAATCTATAGAAGATATATGAAATACAAGCTGAATTGTGCCTAAATATTATGTTTTCCAATGTCTTCTCAAAGGCGTCAGCTGCTGTTTAAATAAAAGAAGCATGCTGAATGTGTAATGTCATGTAGCTGCTTTTGTAACACGATTGTCCACTGATGAGGGGGTCTTGGCTCACTTTCTGAATAAATGACATTCTCCATCAAGTGTTTCATATCTTTTTTTTTTTTTTTAAAACTCATTTATTTTTATATGCCATTCAATACAATTTTACAACATTTCTTGAAGTTATACAACTCAAGCCAGTTCAATGAAAATATCAACTTATACATATTCTTTCAGACATGTAATAATTTACATGTGTTCTTCACGGCTAAAAACATGCAAATTAAACAGTGTGTAGAATCACTAGAAATTCTCTGAACTTTTTTTTGGTTTTTTTTTTGCTGATCAAACCTAATATTGTAAACATTTTGAACAGTGAAACCTTTAAAAGGAGAGAGAAAAGAAGTAGACGTGACCATTACCCCCCAGCGATAATATATATATATATATATATATATATATATATATATTTATCGTGGCCAAAACTCTGTTTATGCATCAGTTAGGTTGTTTCTACAGCGAAAGTGAGGGAAATTGTGCTGAAAGCCCCTTGCACCCCCAGCCCGCGCCCCCAACCGCATCGGGTGCATTGGGGTCGCCTGGCCCTAACTCTCACCCCACCATGTGTGTGCAAGCTGAGGTATAGAAGAATGGGGTGAGAGTTAGGATCGATGACCCCAATGCACACCCTGATGCTGGTTGGGGGAGCGGGCTTGGGGGTGCAAGGAGGGCTTTCAACCCGAACACCGAATTTCCTCGCTTTTGTCGCTGTGGAACAACCCTAACTGATGCATTAAACGGAGTTTTTTGCCATGAATTTCCCTTTTTATTTTAGAATGAGGACTATAAATAGTGAATAGAATGCAGTGGTGGGCGCACAGGCCCTTTGGGCACCACGCTCCCACCATGTGATGTCTTGTGATATAGTAAAGGTAACTGCAATGCAAATGCAAGTGCTAACAGTTACACACATGGTGACACAAACGGAAATGGTAACGCAAACGTTAATAGAAACACAAGCGCAAAGTGGTGCCAAAGCGAACAGTGATGCAAACGGAGACACAAGCATGCACGGAAACGCAAGAGGTAATGTGTATGGTCATGGTACCGCAATGTAAATGCAAATGTTAACTGTTACAGCAAAAATAATGCCAAAGGAAACAGAAATGGAAAGGCAAACGCAAGCGCATATGGAAATGCAAAGCGTAATGCACACGGTCATGGTACTGCAATTGCAAATGCAAATAGTAATGGTAACAGCAAAAATAACACCAAAGGAAACAGAAACGGAAAGGCAAACGCAAGCACATATAGAAACACAAACTGTAACGCACACGGTCACGGTACTGCAACTGGAAACACAAATGGTAACGGTAACAGCTAAAATAACACCAAAGGAAACCAAAACAGAAACGCAAACCGTTACGCGCATGGTCACGCAAATGGTAATGGTAACAGCAACAATAACACCAAAGGAAAAAGAAACACAAATGCAAGCACGTATGGAAATGCAAACCATAATGCACACAGGCACGGGAATGCAACTGGAAACGCAAATGGTTACAGTAACAACAATGACGCAAAACGAAAGACAAACACAAATGCAAAGAGAAGGGCAGCCGCAAATGCAAATGGTAATGCGCACGGTGAAGCAAAGCGAAACGCAAACAGAAACAGTACTGTAGACAGAAATGGTAACAGTAACGCAAACACAAGCACAAATGAAAACGCAAAGGGTAATGCACATGGTGGCGTACATGGGAACGGTAACGCAAATGGGTATGGAACCGCTAAGGGTAACAGTAATGTAAGCTCACACCCTGGTTTTCCCCAACAGCTGCATAGACAAACACAGTGAGTACAAAGAATGTATGCATAATAATGGGGCTCTGAGCAGAAAATGGGGAATGGGAATACTAAATTGCTTATATCTCAGTACGACGTAGGAAAAAAAATAATTTTGTATGAATTCTGACTCTCCTGTCTAGTTTTGTACTTAGCCCCGATTTGGGAGACTAAGTATTTTTCTGACGAAAAGTCCATATCTCGCACAGTTTCCGAGATATGGGCCCCAAAAGGCGCAGCAGACACCACAATGTTAGTCTATGGGAAAAAGCATCAACATTGGAGTGCCGTAACTTTGCATCCCTGCAATATTTTTTTTCACCAAACCACAAAAAGGCATATCTGTGGGATATTGGCTTTCTTCCCTCAAAATTTCAGCCCAAAAGACCAAACTGTTATTTTGCAGCACGGTGGCAAAGAATTCCTGTCATTTTGGCCATAGTGTTGAAAAGTAGTGTTGTGATTTGCGACACCTTTCGCTAAAATTTGTGACAGTGTCACAAGTGCGACACTACTTTGTGACACTACTTTTCCCAAAAATGTGAAAAACATATTTCTGGGGTGTTTCACCCCAAAATAAAGACATGGCTAGCATCCTCAGGGCTCGACTAGGTAAACACAAAAATAATTATGTCCCTAGATGGTCCCAATTTTAAATGCCAAGCATTTATGTGATCAGTAACTGAAAACAAAATGGTGGATTTGCGACACTAAAAAGTGCATTTGTGACACCGTCAAACCTTTTGTTAACTTTTCCCATTAACTATAATGGGAAACTTGTCTTTTGAATAACTTTTGAACCGTTCAATGTTTGTTCATGAAATCTTCAAAATGCACATCGGGGACTCTGGCCGCACATTCCCTGAAGTTTTTGGACTGGTCGCGTAAACCATGCAACCTGTAGGCGCGAGCAAAGAATGCGCAAAAAAAGTAATTGCGTGCCAGAATGTCGCTTAATAACTCCGCAGCTGTATATCCAACTGATATGAAAGTTGGAAGATCCCAAGATCTATGGTTATGCCCTGTGCCTGCCAAATTTCAGGCAAATCTATTGAACAGTGGCAAAGTTATTAAGGTGCAAAGTTTCACCATTTAACCTTAAATGGGGTACTCAACCCTAACTATGGTAGCACCATTGCATTATGTATATATATATATATATATATTAGAGAGAGAGAGAGAGATTGAGATTCTATATCCCTTGTTCATAACTCATATCTAGCAATGAGAGGGAAGGCAGCTCCTTTACCTGCAGTGGAGGAGGTAGAGGACCCAGTTCCAGCCCCGGTACTCCTGCTTGGCATCCCCTACCACTGTTGCCTAACCCGCCTCTGTGCAGGATAATGCAATGTGGAAGGCTCGTCTAGGATCTAGAGGAAACTACCCACCCCCATTATGTTCCCCTCGAGCTATAGCTTCCTGCCTTGGTGAGTTATATACAGTATCTCCTATCCATGCTACAGGTCCTGAAATTTTCCATGAGTAAGCCTAAACATTGCCATAATGCTCTCCATGGTGTGGAGCTCTCTCACTTTTGTCATCCCTCCTGTATTATTGGCGTTGTCGCTGTGAGCTAATGGGTTGTGATGCCTTTTGTAGCTGCCAGACACAAAGTTCTGAAGCGCATCAGTTGGGGTCTGCTCCCCACACCCGGTATCCTCTTACTCAGGATTAAATGCTTGAAGGTGTAAGGAATCCCCAAGTCCCATATGCCCTCGAGGGTTCCATGTACCTGGGACCAAAATAACTGTATGCTAGGACATTCCCAGAACACATGGTAATGGGTCCCTACCTGACCACACCCCCCGCCAGCACAAATCCGTGGAAGTGTTTGGTTATTGTAGGGGTATAAAAGTATCTCATGAGCCATTTCCGTCTAAATTCCCTCCATGTAGGGGAGGCTAAGGTGCGCTAACCGATCTTCCACACCTGGTCCCACTCCTCTTCACTTATTGGAACCTGCGATTCCCACTCCCAGGCCTCTCTGACTACGTGGAATTCTGGGTGATTCATCCCTGCAGCATTTTATAGGCCCTTGCAATGTTGCCTTGCCTGCCAATAAGTTTAACCACCCAGTATAAAAATTGTTCCAGCTGTGTCAGATTTCTACTAATCAAAGCAAGCCTCCCATGCTTTTGCAGGTAGTACCAGACCAGTAAAAAAAAACAAACAAACAAAAACAAAACGGTAAAAGTCTTGTCTGGGCAGGTTGAACTTTTGCAGCTCCATGAATGGTAGACATATTCCATTCCATGTGAACTGTTAACAAGCCGATATCTCAGCATGAATCATAGAATCCAAAAAGACAATCACCTGTACATATCGGCAGCAATCACTATCAGCACCGGTGCACTGCATGCATCCTTAACCAGAATCTGAAGAATTTGCTGCATGCCGTAGTTGGTTAGTTTAGAGATGTGTGATGGACTTCTGCCATTTTGGATTGGTCCACTTATAGCCTTGTTTATCGAAACATTAAACAGCTGTTCAGTTTGTGGCCCACTGCTACTCGGCTTCCAGCCCTCTGCATTTGAACTGAGGGAGGAACCTTAGTCCTAAATGGAAAGGGGGGGGGGTGTGATGGGGATGTGAAGTGTTAAAAAATAACTGGGAAGCACTCCAAGTAAACAGTAACCTGGGACAATAACACAGGACAGGATGTGCACTAAGCTATAGCCCCACACATCCTGATCTATCCCCATTAAAAACACTGCTAAGAGGAGTCCCCCAAGGTTCTATCCTGGGTCCTATCCTTTTTGCCATCTACATAAATAATATTGACTCAAACCTCACCAAAGCCTCTGTACACCTCTTTGCTGATGACACTGTTTTGTATGTCAGCAACCCATCATCTGCAGTTGCCCGTGAAATTTTACAAACAGAATTCTCCTTGCTACAATATCAGCTACTTGAGAAAAAGCTTCTTTTAAACACAAAGAAAACTAAAGCAATGCTGTTCTCCAATCAAAGCTCCACCAGCACCTCCTCACCAATCATTCTCCCCCAGCTATGCACTATCCTTGGAGAAAATCTGGAGTATGTAGAAAATTCAAATATCTAGGTGTGTGGATTGACAGTAGACTCGACTTCACACATCATATAGAAGAACTGCTAAAAAAGCTTCGCCAAAAGCTTGGCCTATTCTATAGATTAAAACCCTTCCTCACCAGAGACTCAAAGATGAGGTTAGTCCAGGCCACCTTTCTCTCAGTTGTTGACTATGCAGACTTCTTTTATAGTCACTGCCCCATCTCCTACCTACACAAGCTGGATACCCTGTACCATACAGCAATAAGATTCATAACAGATACATAGACAGTGTCGGCAGATAAGGGCCTATGGCCCACCCAGTCTGCCCATTTGAGCTTGTAAGTTCAGTTTGTTTTCCTAGAAGTCTGTTGCCCCTTACCCCTGACCTCAAGAATTCCTTTATATCTATCCATGCATTCTTAAATCCCGTGATTGTTTCAGCCCCCACCACTTCCTCTGGCAGGGTATTCCACTTGTCCACCACCTGCTCTGTGAAGAAATTCTTTCTCATGTTTCCTCTGAATCTTCCTCCTCCAACTTCATCCCATGCCTCTAGTCCTGGAGCATCTTTTTGCTTAAAATAGTGTTTTCCTGCACCCTGTTCCTCCCTGTAAGATACTTGTATGTCTCTATCATATCCCTCTCTCCTCCTCTCCTCCAGGGATTGCATGTTCAGTTCCTTCAACCTGTCTTCATAGGACTTGTGATGCAATCCATGCCATCTTTTTGCCCTCCTCTGAACCTTCTCTACCCTATGTCCTTACGTAGGTATGGTCTCCAGAACTGTACACTGTACTCCAGGTGGGGCCTCACTAGTGTCTTGTATAGCTGAATTATGACCTCCCTTTCCTGCTGGTGATGCCCCTGCCTATACATCCCAGCATCCTATTTGCTTTACCTGCTGCCTTGTCACACTGTTTCCTACCTTGAGGTCATCAGAGATGACAACCCCAAGATCCCTTTCCTGCTTGGTGCATGCCATATCCTCACCCCCAACTGATATATTGTGCCAGGGTTTTTGTGCCCCATATGCATTATCTTGCACTTCTTTGCATTGAATTTCAACTGCCAAACCCTGACCATTCTTCAAGTTTCTGCAGGTCGCTCTCATTCTGTCTAAACCTCTGGTGTGTCTACTCTGTTACAGAGCTTTGTGTCATCAGCGAACAGTGAAATTCTGCCTTCTAGGTCCCATGCAATGTCACTGATGAAGATGTTGAATAGGACCGTCCCAGCACTGATCCCTGTGGTACCCCACTGGTCACTCTTCCCTCTGTGGAGTGACAGCCATTTACCACCACCTCTGTGTCCTGCCACCCAGCCAGTTACCTACCCACCACACTACTGTCCTGCCACACCCATATTCCAGTTTGTGTAATAGTCTTCTATGTGGCACAGTGTCAAAGCCTTGCTGAAGTCCAGATAGGCCATGTCCACTGCCCTCCCCTGATCCACCTCCCTAGTCACCCAGTCAAAATTCAAGCGAAGTTGGTCTGACATGACCTCCCCTGGTGAAACCATGCTGCCTTGGGTCCTGTAGTCCATTGACAACCAGATGTTCCACCAATCTCTCCTTCAGTAGTGCTTCCATGATCTTCCCCACTACCGAGGTGAGGCTGACTGGTCTGTAGTTCACTGCTTCCTCTTTGTTCCCACTTTTGTATAAGGGGACTACATCTGCTGTCCTCCAGTCTTTGGGTACCTCCCCTGTTTCCAGTGATCGGCTAAACAGGATAGCCAGAGGTTCAGCCACCACCTCTCTTAGTTCTTTAAGGACCTAGGTGCACCCCATCTGGCCCCATTGCTTTATCAACTCTTATTACTTCCAGTTCCTTTAGGACCCTTTCTCATGTAAAGGGACTTGTGTCCATTTCTGCACCATTCTCACCCCTTGTACTCCCTTCAGACCCATTACCCTCCTCTTCCTCAGTAAAGACTGAGCAGAAATACCTGTTCAATATGTCAGCTTTACTGTTGTCATCCTCCACGCAGCCCCCATCCTCCCCCTTCAGTCTCACTATCCCTCCCTCCCTTTGTCTTTCTTTTTTCACTTATGTACCTGTAAAAGGTTTTGTCCCCTCTACCCACTGATTTTGCAATGTGTTCTTCTGTCTGAGCTTTGCTTCCTTACTGACCTCCCTTTGCTTCTCCTGGTACTTCTCCTATCCCTTCTGCCTGTGTCTTTTGTATTGCCTGAATGCAATCTTTTTGGCTTTCACTTTCTTTGCTACCTCTTTGAAAACCATAATGGTCTCCTCTTCCTTTTCCTCTTGCTAACCTGCTTAATGCATAATTCTGTTGTTCTTGTAATCCCATTTTAAATACTGCCCACTGTTCCTCAACCCGATTCCTGTCCCATTCCCCTTAATGCCTCTTTCAAGTATCTCCCCATCTTCCCAAAGTCTGCCCCTAAAATCCAGGATACTTGTTTTGTGTGGTTTGGTTCTGCTCTTTCTGTGATTTCAAACCACAATGACGGTGGTCACTGTTTCCAGGTGCTCCCCCACTGTTACCCCATCACACTGTCCCTGTTTGTGAGCACAAGGTCCAGTATTGCCTTCTGCCGAGTTGGTTCCATGACCAGTTGCTTGAGGAAGGCACCCTGAAGGGAGTCCAGGATAAATCTGCTCCTAGTTGATGCTGCTGCTGGGATGCTCCAGTCCACGTCTGGAATATTGAAGTCTCCAACCAGTACTACCTCACCCTTGTCTGCCATCCTTTGGATGGCTAGCATCAGCTCCCTATCTGTTTCTTCCTCCTGGGCTGGTGGTCTATAGACCACACCTGTGCGGATGGCTGTCCCCATTTTCCTTTCCAGCTTAACCCACAGTATCTCTCCCCCATTTTGTTCCTCCTGGATCTCTGTGGCCCTTATGTCATTTTTCACATACCAGTGCCACTCCTCCTCCTTCCTGCCTGCTCTGTCTCTTCTGAATATGTTGTAGCCAGGTACGGCCATCTCCCAGTCATGTTTATCATTACACCAGGTTTCAGTGATGGCCACAATGTCCAGGTCTGACTGTACCATGACAGCCTCCAGATCTTCCATCTTGTTGCTAAGGCTCCTGGCATTTGCACATGGCTTCCATGATTTGACCTCCTAGACTGTTTCACTGTTCTACTCCAGCCCTTCCTTGGTTGTCATTTATCCCTGGTTCTCCTTGCTGTCTGCCCTTCTGCTGAATTTTGCCCTTTTCTGCTTATCCACCTCTTGGGCACTAATCTCCATCTTTTGCACACTGCTTTGCAGAGAGAGCCACCCTCTGGTTCACTGGTTCCACTGCTAGCTGTGGGGTGAGGCAGGTACCCTCCTTGCTGGCCTGCTACCCTTTGCTAGTTTAAATGCTTGTCAATGTAGCATTTAAACTTATCATTGAGTGCTTGATTCCTCCAGGATGGATGCAGGCCATCAGGCTTGAACAATCCTCCATCCCTCCAGGTGGGTCCCCAGTCACCAATGAATCCAAACCTTTCCTCACAGCACCAGTTCTTCAACCATGAGTTAAAGTTCCTGGTGCATGCACTCCATGTTTCTCCTTGCCTCTCACAGGTAGTACTTCTGAGAAAGTGACAGAAGTAGCTACTTGCTTGAGACCCTCCCAGTTTCCTAAACTCTTCCTGAACTTCCTTTGGCTCCCCATTTGCCAGGTCATTAGTACCTAGGTGGATGACATCCAGCTCACCCTCCCTGCCTTGCCTTCCCAGTGATCCCCAGGATCTTCCTTCCATCCCTCCATGCCGTGGCACCTGGTAGGCACCTCACCTCCTGTCCTCCCCTCCTGTGTTCCTAGCTGGATCCTCTTATGATGGAGTCCCCACCAGGATTCGGCCTCCTCCTCTGGGGTCCACCGCTTTCCCTGCTGAGGTCACCTCCTTGGCTAACTTCCACATCCTTTCCTTCCACTTCTCTGGGTGCCTCTATTTGGTTGTCCTCATTTGCCAGTGTGGCATATGAGTTCTTGAGTGGAATAGGATCTGGTATGTGCCTCTGCCTGACTGCTCTAACCCTCCCTGAGCCCACTGTCATCCAAGTGCTCCTCGTTCTCGGCATCCTTTGAGGCAGTTGCATTGGACTGGGTGGTCCCTGGATAGGGGTGATGGTACTCCTGACCCAGTTTACTTCCGCTGTGAGTCTGGCTACCTCATCCCGCAGTCCAGAGAGATGCATGCAGATAGATGGCAGACACTGAGGTGCTGCCCTAACACTCAACATTGCTCTCTCTATGCTGCAGTTGGATGGGTTTCCCTACATCTCAGAAGGAACAGAAATGCAGTATTATGGACCTACAGAGCGTTGTCAAAAAAACTTCCAAATTATATTCTGGACTGCTTCACCCAGACCATTCCTAGTTCCTATGCCCTGAAAAGCAACAACATCATCCTGTTCAAAATGCCTAAATTCAACACCCGGCTAGGGAGGGCGGCAATCAGCTATTCTCTAGCTATGGCATGGAATACCCTACAAAAATCCCTAAAGCTATCCAATCTTATACCTATAGCATCCTTTAAACAGCGTTGCACAGATTTCTTCACAGAGAAATGCAACTGCTACCACTAGAGCTAGTCTTGTCATTTCACAATCCCCCCTCCCAGAAATCCACCATATATGGCATCATTTTTGTTCTTCAGCTCTCCACCCCAGGCAGCCACCCCTTCTTATGGCACCTCAGTAATGCCTCCCACCATCCTAGTATTACATTATGCTGTGCTTATGCCATGGCTCCTCAACTGGGATATGTATACACTGTATTTATTAGTATAACTTTCCTATAACCCACATTATCATGTGAATCTTACTGTGCATCACTGTGTTTATAAGTGTTTTTTTTTTCTGTATGTATAACTGTATATATAAGTGTATTGATGTATCTGTTGTGTATCAACTGCTGAACCTTGACCTTATCAGGTCCATCTTGTAAATGAGCCTTGCTCAATGATGCTCGCCTGAATAAAGATTTGATTGATTGATTGATGTGCTTTGAGGAACGAGGCCTCAGACCGAGTCCCTTTAGCCACTTGGGAAGTGAGGTGATATTGTTTAGTGCAAGCCCTTAAGTATGCTGTAGCATTTTCTGAAACCTGAAGAAGAAAAAAAAGCAAAAATTAAAATGAGTTTGTCTAAGATCACTAAATAATGTATGGGAGAGGGTGATTACTGTCTGAAATGAGCAAGTTTATAACATTGTTATGGTATTGTTGTGACATCAGGAGGTTGTTAACCCCTCTTGACTACATCACATCAATACCATAACAGCTTTGGCTCCTTTGCGTATGAGCGTCCCCCTTTCTTGATGCTTCTGTCTAATCTTTTTTCCCCCTCGATACTTACAGTTGATCTCAGTGCTTACAGGCGAGACAGAACTTGTCCTCTAGCTTTGCACACAGCGATCTCCAGCACACAACACCATTGTGGTTGCTCAGGAGAACCAAGGTTTACGGGCTGTCTCGTGCATGCATGTCTCTCAGACACAAACAGCCGTGGTGGTGACAGTGCAGTAGCAATGGGAAAGGGCGCAAAAAAGAAAACAAAAGCAGTAAAGACAGCACTTGTAACTCACTCCCATACACTATGAAATACAATGGAGCGCCAGCATACAGTAACCTCACTGCAATCACTTCTTGAGGTTTCCATGACGTAAGTAAACCTCTCGAGCTACGGTCTCGAGGTTTACCATGTTGTCATGGAAACCTCCGGAAGTGATTATAACATGGTTACTGTCCGATGGTCAGCCATTATCCTCTATATATTTAACTATTCCACCACACTCTTTCAACTGTAATTACTACTTTAGATCACTCCCTACTAGTACTGGTCAACAGTCCTTTAGTTACTGTACTTCAAACACTTGGAACTCATTACCTTACCATTTGAAATCTATTTGCAACCTAACTAATTTTTGAGCAGAGTTGAAATTGTGTTTTATATGATCAGTCACACTGTAATTGTAATTTGTGACTTTTATATGCCATTTGATGTACTGAATGTAAGTTGACTTCGTCAGAAGTATTGATTGATTTGTGCACAGAAAGGCCATTGAGCACCAACTATCCATTTTCAATGGCATTTTATCGAAGCAATAATGAACTGCCAGTCATATCCTGGAGGTTAACAACCAGCTAGGGGGGAAGGGTGGCCAAGAGCCAGCCCCCTCCAAGTCAGTCATTATTCCCCAGGAAATCAGAGGCGGGAAGGTCATTACTGTGATGATAAATCTAATTGCAGTAGTACTGTGAAAAAATGACTCTAGCCTTTCTGTAAATAAATTATTCCATCCATAATATCCCTTACAAAGTCAGCCAACTTACATTCAATACATCACATGGCATATAAAATTCACAAATTACAATTACAGTGTAGGTAATGAGTTCCAAGCAGGCTAATAAGCTTCATCAGAATGGGCACTGCCTTTTAAACAGGCGTGTGATTCATTCATTCATTTGAAAACAAATAACATGGAAAGGCATAATGAAAAGATCGTTTCCAGGTGTGACGCAAGGAATTGTTAAAGGGGAAAGGTTTTCTTTGCAGGAGGCTCCCAAAGTGTGGATCAGTGGCCTCTTCAGAGATTGGTGCAGTATAAAAAAGAGGTCTGAAAGTCAAAAAAGTACTCTGTACCAAGATTGGGCATCGAAACTTGGATTAACCTCTGTGTCTTCTTTTTCATACCTTTTGGGATGGGACACCTCACCAGTAAACGTGAGACATGCATAACAAACCTCCTCTTTGGACCTGGTTAACTAGATCCAAACCCAAATTTGGCTTTACAGCAAAAAAGTGGAATTTACTTGTAGAGTCTGTTTTAAGTTGCAGTAGTTGTAGTGATGCAAATGTTCTCATTTACTCAGCAACAATGTGGAAGGTATTCGCCTCAGCATGTCTCTACGTGGGCAGCATCATAACATTTTGACAATCATCACAATCCATGCTTGTGACAAGGATGAACCCCTAGCAAACAAAGAGTAGAGGGCTGGGGCCTGATTCTCAGAGACAAAGGGATCTGGCTGCACTACACTGGGTCCTGAAACTACCATACGCACTGGGTGCGCAAGCATTTTATAGGGGAGGGTCCCCCCGACAGTGCAGCGCAATGCAAATCACTAATCCAGATGTTCGTGTATGCTAAATAGTACCCACCAGCATCCAAGTAATGGGTCTACTGCAGCACCCAGGGCATTGTACAGCACTACATGGGGCCACTTCTGTGCAACCAGACCCCAACAGGGTAGTATAGCACTCCTTGGCATCTACTAGTAACCCCCTACCACAACCAGCCTGTAATGTCTCTTCTTAGTGCCTAGCAGTACCCCATTCACCCTCTCTGACTCTCCATTGTCCTCCCCTTGATGAACAGTGTACAAGTAGTACTGCTAATATAGTATGCATGTCAGTGTTAGGGAACCTTTCTGCTGTTATCCACCTTATTTATCCCTTTCAAGTACCTGAAGGTCTCAATCATATCCCCCCCCACCGTCCTCCAGAAAGTACATGTTCAATGTCCTTAATCTTTGCTTGAATGTCTTACCCTGCTGACTCACTATCATCTTTGTAGGCCTCTTCTGGATCTTCTCCAGCAGGTTAATGTCCTTTTTGAGGTGTGGGCACCAGTACTGAACTCCATACTCCAGATGTGGCCTCACTGGTGACCTGTACAAGAGCAGTATAACCCCCTTCCTCCTACTGATCCTTTAGCCATGTATCCCAGCATCTTGTGTGCCTTTGCCGCTGCTTTCTTGCACTGTATGGACTGTTTCAGGTCACTAGTGATCATCACTCCCAGGTCCTTCTTCTCCTCCACCTCTGATGCAAATACTCAGACTCCACCCCCCAGGTAGTACTCCATCCATGATTCTTTGCTTCAATGTGCATAACTCTGCTTTTCTTGGCATTAAAGCCAAGCTACCAGATCCTGAACCACCTCCCCAGCTTTTCCAGATTGTCCTATAGGTTTCTGCATCTCTTCAGCTGTGTCCACTCTCCTGCCGAACTTGGTGTCATCCATGAATAGGTACATTTTGCTCTTAATGCAATCCCCAATGTCACTAATGAAGACACTGAGCAACACCAGCCCAATCACCAAGCCCTGCTGGATCCCACTGGTGCCAGAGAAATCTCCCCCCACAGCCACCTTCTGGGTTCTGTCCCTCAGCCAGTTTTCCACCCATCTGATCATCTTCTCTCCAGCCCAGTTTCTG
Source organism: Neoceratodus forsteri (assembly GCA_016271365.2). Lineage (NCBI taxonomy): Eukaryota > Metazoa > Chordata > Ceratodontiformes > Ceratodontidae > Neoceratodus > Neoceratodus forsteri. The sequence goes on along the minus strand of JADMNL010000034.1, from coordinate 124,254,065 downwards.
CCAACTTCCTGATCAACCTTTTGTGGGGCACAGAGTCAAAGGCCTTGCTGAACTCCAGCTAGAGGATGTCTACCGCTTGGTCCCTGTTTACTGTCTTAGTGACCCAATTAAAGAAGTCAATCAGATTCGTTTGACACGCTCTCCCCACCATGAACCCCTGCTGCCTCACATCCTTGAGACCATGCTCCTCTAGATATTCTGCCAACCTTTCCTTAAATATGGTCTCCATGAGCTTCCACACAATTGAGGTCAGACTGACTGGTCTGTAATATGTCAGAGATAGAATTGCAGCTGGCCTGTTGGATAAAGTCTGTTAGAGATACTGCAGCTGCAAACAAACCCGACCTTAGCCTCTGCAACTATGTGGGACCGCAAGTGCACCAGAAATATTCCAGCAGAAAATGGCACAATTTGTACCACAGGATGACAGCAATAACCAGTTCCCATGTGTGTTTGTTTTAATTAATGTGAATTAAAAAGTTATCTGCATCATGCATGCGTGGTTGTATCGAAGTGAGCTCCTGCTGTGAGTGCACAGAATGTTTTGGTTACGAGTGTAATTCATGTTCAGAACTGGCTGCCCTGTTCCTGCGCACCAACCTGCATCATGGTTTTCGCAGACTTATGTTTTGGATTTCAGTCAGAACTTTTACACAATCTAGAAGGTATGACATGCTATATGGATAATATCCTAGTGCAAGGCAATCCCAGAAAAGGACACACTGAATAAGTTCCTGGATGCCTGAAGTGCCTCAGGTTTAAAACTAAACCAGGAGAAATTGTTGTGTGCATCAGACTGAGCTTACTTTTCTGGATCTGATAAGCCAAAAAGGGGCCAGTCCAGATTCCAGAAAGGTCACAGTTATTCAAGAGTTGCAGCCACCCTGCAATGGAAAGAAGCTATAGAGAATGCGGGGTATGGTAATTATCTGTGTAGTTACACAATATTTCTACAGTCACTCAGAACCTTTTGCAAATTTTTGGAAAAAAATTAGGTCTGGTCGTGGGCTTCAGCCCAAGAAGGCCTTTCAAAAGGCAACAGAAGTCATCTCCTCAGCACCTGTGTTAACATATTATGACATGTGAAAATCTACAATAGTGAGTGCAGATGTGAGCAGCTATGGCATTGGAAGGTTATTGCTGCAACAGCCCAATTCAAAGTTGCTGGCAGTCACTTTTTGCTTATAGACATGATGCCAACAGAGCGCAGATATGTGCAGATCAAAAAAGAATGTTTAGCAAGTGCATGGACCTGTTGGCATGACATCCCTGCATGTGTTATTCTGTGACACACTGGTTCCGTCACACCCAACCAATCCAACTATATCCTTCCCTAGTGTCTAGTGTGCCCCCACACTCCAGGAAGCGTCTTTTCTTGGCCCCCCACTCTCTCCCCATCACCCAACTCACAAACCCCTTTGTAAGCAAGCACTTAGCCCGAGGTTTAAGTGGCCACCTACCTTGTAGTGAGCTTCTACATTTCTGTAGTAGCGTTCAATCTTGTAGTAACTGAGCTTTCATATTCAGTAGCAAGCATCTGCTTAGTCAAACAATCTTTCAAAAATCCTTTTAAAGCTGCTGCTGCAAAAATAAATGCTCCTACACCCACGCGCTTGTCTTGTTTTTTAATTTGAATGAAACAACCAATGAGCTACCTATCTTAAGCTTGGCAGATGGCTCTATCACTGAAAATGGAAATTTGAATGTTAAGTCATGGAGATTAATGCTTTACACACGTGGATACTGTTTCAGACCCACAGTTCCTGCTAGCCTCTCTCTTTGACAGCAAGGCTCCGGCAGCTGCAGTTAGGGAATGCACTTATTTGTGCATTTTTCTCTTCTTCCCTTCCATTACTGATTCTTTAGTTAGAACAGTTGGCAGTGTTCACAATGTCTGTATTTATTTGCACACTCTGTGTTTATTTTGCTGCATGTCTATTAATTTTCTACCATCTCTTAGATCGTACCTGGAAACAAGCCTCTGTTTTGCTGGTAATCAATTTTCAATAAATAAATAAAAAAGGCAGGTACATGAATTAGACCCCGACTTTGAAGATACAAGACCTACTGTGAGGACATGGCAGGATGGTTTACCATTTCTTTACCTAGGATCATTCAACTGATAGGCATCATTTCATTCTCAGTGGAGCCCGTTTTTGTTTCTCCCTTGCTATGTTCACATAGTTCTTAATACTAAAGGGGATAGACTGTGTGGAGCATGCAAACATGTTCGAGCTGGTAAAGGCCAGCAGAAGTAGTAGACATGCACCCAAACCAAAAATGGCGCAAGATATGGGGAAACATCAGAATGTATTACTTCACACAGAGGGCGTTTCACATGTGGAATGGTTTACCCATTGATGTTGTGGAAGCAGGCACTGCGTGGGCTGTAAAGTAGACTAGGCAGATTCCTACAGAGAATGGCACTGAGAGTTACACAGCATGAGTAGTGGTAGCATTCGGGCTGATAACTAGCGATGTGCGCTCATACTTGGATTTGGGTGTAGTACTGCCTTGCAGCAGGAAAGAAATAAGATGGAACCAAATCTCTTCTGCCATGATAAACCTATGCTACTGTTACCCAATTTTACAGCTGGGAGTTGAGCTGTGAGATGCAAGGAGGCCGCCTGGCATGCTTCTGGCCATATAGTAAGCAACCAACTGTACTGGGTTTCAAACCCAGAACCTCCTGGTTCACATTTCTGGACTGCAACATCGGAGTGTGCTGCTTTCCCACTGTGGTGTACAGACATTAAGGAAGACTCGAGTCTGTTAGGAGTGCTAGCTTGAAGATAAAAGAAGAGCGCCATATGGCTTTGATTACTGCAGTTGTGAAGAATTAAATTAAAATCCTGAGGCTTGATTTTTAAGACAGATTTCCTTGTTCAATTAGGTCATAAACAGGCAATGCAATTCTCAGAAGCTGAACCGAGTACACAAGTCTACACCCCCCCCCCCCCCGGATTAACAAAGGAGGTGGGGGACTCATAGTGCTTCTGTACTTCCGGTTATTGCATCTGTTTATTTAAAGCAGCAGTGCAATGAGAAAAATTGACCCTACTCATTTTTTCACTATAAAATACTCCAGAAAACTTCCAGTTTTATTTGGTGGTACAATTGTCTAATTTTACAAAAATGTGACTATTTTATAAATGTTTTAATTACATTTTTTCCTCAAGAAAAAAAAATGGCTGCCAAATGTTGCATAGAAATAGCATTGTAGACCTGGCAGAGGTTAGGACTGAGAAAATACTCACTGTACACAACATAGGAGGTCAGTGGCGGAGCTAGAGGCGGGGCTGGGGGTTCGGGCACCCTTTCTGGCTGCCCCAGTGTGATTAGTGGTGCCCCACCACCATTTTTAGTCACTGTTTAGTGCCCATTGTGGAGCCCATGATTGACTGAATGGCCCCCTGTGGCTCCCAAATCTGGCTCCGCCACTGTAGGAGGTGCTTAGACAAGTGCATTTGACAGGTATGCTAATATTGTTATTAACAGTAGCTGAAACTAGCTTTTTGGGAAAACATTTTTCAATGCACTGCGGTTTTATGTCTCAACTGTACTCAGCAATTAGTTTGAAGACACAAAAAGAGTTATGCAAGAAGCTACAGTAGAAGCTGGCCCATTTCCAAACATACAGGCCTCCCAAAAGGCAATACCAACCCCATACTCCAATATCAATAAAAACTAGAGAAGCATGCAAGGACTGCAGAAAATGAATGCAAGTTTAAACAGCCCCTGCAGTCACAAGGGAAACTTTGGAAAAACATTTTAAGACCCATTTCAGAATTTATTTAATATATTTTCTTTATTTTTTCCTCTCCATTTCCATTAATAAATGCGTGCAACAACATTTATTTATCTGATCACTGTGTGGGTACACTGGGTCACATAACACTTTTACACGCATGACCCGGACTCAAAGGGACATGTGTGCAAATGTTAAAACAGCACAATACAATACACTAGGGTTTTTTTTTTTTTTTTAGTTATATGTTTGGCCACCTGGTCTACTCCCTGTTGTCATCACATCCTCCTTAGGGATATTCCAGCCACCCCCCATAGCGGGGCTGCAGGGGGTCCCCAACTCCCCACAGTACTCTGATCCAGATGGGTGCCATGAATCCCGCAGCGAAACTCACGTTAACGGCCATCAAGCCGCTTGAACCAGGCACCATCCCCTTTTTCCGATTGGTTACCCCCTAGAGCTGAAGGCGTGCAATGACACCTATGAAGGGAAGCACACATGCGTCTGCACCCACTCCCTCCAGATGTCTGCCCCCAGCTCCACCCCTTCGTAAAGCGGTGCGTATTGTCCCCCAGCCTCTGCCAGGAGGCAATTCTACACTGGCTGTCCTGGACCCCCCTTCCCAGAGAAGGAGAGCAGACCTACGGATGCTCAATCCTTCTCCTTCCCTGCCAACCCCCCAGTGACCCATGCTTATTCCCGAACACCGGTCGCCAGCGTAGTGTGAGGTATGGTGACCAGCGCCTCAGCCCTCAGCGCCACCGGGCCGGCCACAATACACTAGTTACTACAAAATCAAAAACATTTACATCCAGCAATACTGTATAAATACTGTCCAAAATGTGTTTTAAACATTGATAGAGTGCTTAATTGTCCAATACCAGAAGGAACTGCATTCCAAACCTTTACTGTTAGGTATAAAAATTATTTCTGACCTGCTGTTGACTTATAAAAGGATATAGCCAAAGTTAACACGTCATTTGATCTCAACTGTTTTTTTTTTTTTGGTTTTTGCACATTTATTTAAATTTGAAATGAAGTTTTTTCTGTTCCTTTACCAATTACTAAACTCGTCATTACATGACATAAAAACATCTACCTGAATGATGACAGATTATGTTTAACTTTGCTAAGACTATTTTTTGCTGCTCTTTGATCTACCATACTGCCCTGTTCAACAGTGGGAAGTAACAGACGCTGCTTTGCATGAATTATAATTTAAACAGTGTTGCATTTTAAACAGCACTCCTAATTTTGTGTGTGTGTGTGAAATGACATCATATAGCGTATATTTATTAGTTTGATTTTTGATAACCGGGTAAGTACGCGCAATGATTAAATGCCTATTTTCAGGTATGACCCGAGAGAGCACAAGACAGGTAATCAATTAACAGTAACTGAGAAAGTCAAGGTACACAGCTATGGGAACATCAAAAGGTATGCAACCTTAATTATACAATGGTGTGTGAAAATCCTGTAACCTCATTGGTCAAAACATGTCACATGACCACTGGTAAATCCTGCATAACCCACAGCTGATGCATGGCATTTATAGAAAACATAATTAAACACATTTTAAATTTATTTTAAACATGGGTCCATTGTATAATCGCAATAAGACACTCCAGGGTGTGAGTTATGGGCGATTTACCCCCTTCTTGTGTGGTTAAGTCACTCGGCTATGCCTCATGACACACCACACAAGACGCGGGTAAATCCCCAATAACCCACACCCTGTTGTGCCTTATTGTTTAAATATTACAGCATGACATCAAGTAACAAACAGTACATTAATTTAACCAATAGGGGATTAAAAATAGTGTAGTCACCTTCGTCCAGCCCGGTGGTGTGGAGGGCTGAGGCATCATGCCTTACCTCTTACCACGCCAGCAACCCATGTTCGCAGTGCAATCCGGTTGCCGGGGAGAGAGAAGACTGAGCATTTGAAGGACAGCTCTTCTCTTCCAGAGAGGGAGGGGAACAGTGACCGGCACCTGGCTGACGCCTAGCGGTGGCTGGGTGTTGGCACGCAGGGTCCCATGAGGTGAGACAGAGCTGGAGCAGCCGCCCAGTGTGCTATGTACAGAAGAGAACCCAGCGTGGTCACTGGCAACATTGCATGCTCCTCCTCCAGGCTCAAAGGGGGGAAAATGGAGAAAAAATCCTGGGCGCGTCAGATGACTGCCAGCCTCTGCAGGCTCCACTGATTACAAGCACAGGCACCTCACCATGAACAAGATCCTGTTTTGGCAATTTGCGGGATCCCTGCCACCCTGCACCAGAGGGCATGCCAAGGGGTCAGAAGGGAGAGAAGGTAAGTTCTGTGGTTGGTGGACGGGGCTGGGAGGTCCGGCATGAACGTGGGCTGACAGGACAAGAGGAGATTTATTTATTTATTTTAGTTTTTGTTTACCGGGTAAGTACACTAGACAAGTTTTATGCCTATTTTCAGGAACGACCCGGGAGAGTACAAAAGGGTACAACAGGTACATTGATACAGTAATTGGTTCAGACGAATACATTCAGGTACAAAAACAGGAGAAAAGACAATTTTTACAGTTTTTACATTTACGTGGAAGGTACACCCAGATACAGCGCTGGGGCAAGGTATAAGTTGGAGATAAATTCAATGACCAACAGGGCTGGTGAGGATTATGAGCATAGTAACATCATAGCGTCGGTCAAGCAAGGGAGGGGGGATTTGGACGAGGACATAGCGCAAGAGTGGTGACGCCAGAGCAGGAGAGAAGAAGCCGCACCAGTGGACACTGGGAGGCTAAGGAGGCTTAGACATTCACAGCGAGAAGCCACCTTAAGATGATCCCACAGGGAGGTCTGGAAACTCTTGTGAGAGGAGGCAGTATGGACTCTTTCAGGAAAGGAGTTCCAGAGCCGGGCCATGGACAGCAAACTCCGTCCCCCATGTTGGTGCGGGAAGTAGGTACACTTAGTAGGCCGGGGCCTTGGGATCTAAGCAGGTAGGGGAGAGGTCAGCAGGAGCAAGAAACCGGACCAGTTCGGAGGGTGCCGGAGCCAAGTACTTTACTCAACAGGCACCCAGTGCTAAAGTTAAGTGATTGAGCGGGGATAGCCAGCCAAGCTTCTCAGAGAGCTCGTGAAAGGATAGGTGAGGCGGGGTGGCTAGGGCAAAATGACAGATGTTGTTGTACGTTGTGCTCCACTTGCTTAGGAGGGTCTTAGAAGTATGAGCAAATATGAGGGAGCGTGAGCTGAGGGAGGGAAGCAGTACCCCTGGCAAGAGCTAGCGAGCCGCTGGAGTGAGGTTGTACCAGCCCTGTAGGCCATCCCCAGTTTGCGTGTTTACCCCACTGCAGGCTATTATGGATATGACTACCAAGGTCCAATTGGTATCAAGCCACCCAAGATATTTGAGGGAGGTCACGGTAGGGAGAGGGAGCCATCTTCATAGTTGATATGTAGGGAGTTGAAGAGGTCATATTTTGGCAGAGGAACCGAAGAGCATAGCCTGGGTTTTGTTTTGATTTAGGACCAATTTATGGTTGGAGAGCCATGCCTGGATGTTCCAGAGGTCTTCAGATAAGTGACGGTTTAGTGTGGCTGTATCACAGGGTGGGCCAGGAGAACCAGGTCATCCATACATGACGACACGGCAGCTGGAGACCACATCAGGGAGATTGTTGATGAACAGGAAAAGAGTAGGGGACCCAGCACGGAGCCTGAGGGACACCAGAGGTGACAGGCTGGGGGGCAGAGGACTTTATTGAATTTAGTTAGTTGTTTTCTGCCATATAGGTAGTCAGAGACCCAGTTTAGGGCGTGTAGGACAAACCAAGGGACCTCATCTGCAGGGCAAGCAGGTCATGGTCAACGAGGTCGAACGCCTTGGATAAGTCAATAGATACCACACCTGAGAGTTTTCCTTGATCCATAGCAGCTCTGATGCTGGAAGAGACTGAGATGAGAGCCGTGGAAGTGCTGTGCCCTTTACGAAAGCCGTGTTGGGCCGGGGTCAGCAGACCATGGGAGTGGATATACTCTGAGATTTGTTTGGCGACCACCTTTTCCAGGAGCTTGCTGACAGCAGAGAGGATAGCTATGGGACGGTAGTTGTCCAGGATTTTGGGGTCGCTCTGCTTAGGGACAGGGACGACCTTGGCCTTCGAGATAAATAGATCAATTAAAATAAATTAAAAACAAGTAGTGCAGTCACCTTTGCTGTAAGTAAAAATGTAGATGGACTATGGTAATTAAAAGACAAGGTATGGGCCAATATGAAGCTCGGGCTTTTAACAGTGGACAAGAGAGCAGCTGCCCAGTCAGTGAATTTATCATCAAGTTTGATAAATCAACATTACACCAGTGAATCTTGGACTTTGGTCTGAACATCAACAACATGGTTTTCTTGGTGTTTAAAACTAATTTGTGCCCTGAATCCAGACATCAGGAGCAGAGTCCGGTAGGTAGGGAGCTAAGAGCATCCTTTAGGTCCCAGACTGCTGTTTGTCAGCTTCTGGTGGTGGCTAGAGGTTGGCATTTTTTGGTGACGTATGGCCTTAACGTGCCACTGAACACCCCTGCCCCCAGGATGCTGCTGCGGCCGGACCATTATGAGGGTGGTGGGTAGGTCGAGAGAAACTGAAAAACTAGCCACTCAGCCAACTGGATGACGGCAGCTGGTCCCCACTTGCCACAGTAGCCTGGAGGTGTCCGTGCTGAGCCCTTCATGCCTGGGATACGCAGCATGCCTATGGACGACTCTCATCTCCTGGTTGCCCCCCCACAGGGGAGGGGCCCTCTCGATGAAGGGATACATTGGGTTAACCGGATCACGGCACTTACGGGGGTGGTGGATGGTGAAGGGACGTGGCAATGGTAGGCCTAGGTGGCCCGAAAGAGTGGTCGGCTGAGGTCTTGGGGAAGCATAAATAAAGACCAAAAAAAACTTTGCAATGCAGTCATTTTTGAAGCTTGGTGACCTCCGATTGCAATGTCACGGATATTTCCATTATTGGCTGAGAACTAAAGTGCATAACAATGTCATCTGCATGAAACTGAAGAGGGTAATTCACCGCTGGGTGTAATAAATCATTAATGAACACGCTAAATAAAGGCACGTGTGGTACACCATGAGACACAGACAGCTTTAAGTTTTGATATGTGACTTGATAAAAAATACCTGCTGAAAACTATACAAATAAGAGGAGAACCACTGGAGGCTGCAGAGGAATACTCAAATCAAACTTAATTTGGATACAAGTAAGATATGGCTCAGTGTGTCCAAAACTTTCATCATGACTGTAAATACAGCGCCAGTGAATTCCCTGTGGTCTAATGCCAAAAGAATGTTGTCTGTAAATTGGAATAAAGAAGCAGATACTGAATAGTTTTACAGAAACCAGATTATATTACAAGGGTTTATGGGGGTTAGAAAGAAAGAAGGACCAAACGTTCAGATGAGACTGCCCCCGCACCCACCACAACTCTAAGTCTTTGTGAGATCAACCTATCAATTTGATTCTTAAAGATTAATTTAGATTTACTGTCGATTATTTTGCAAAGGCTGTTCCACAGCCCCGCTATTCTTTTTTTTATTTTTTTTTTATTTTAGTCTTTGGTAACCGGGTAAGGCCCACTAGGCACAAGTGCCTGTTTTCAGGGGCGACCTGGGAGCACTGGGCGGTTAAGAGACTTGCTCAGAGTCACACAGTATGCAAAGTGGAGGTTGTGAGAATCAAACTCAGGTCTGGTCTGCTGGATGTATCAAGCTCATTCACACCTCATTCCTCTAACTTCTAGGCTATACTTCTGGGTGAAGTACTGGCATGTATTTGTTTTGATATGTAAGATATTAGGTTGCACATTATGTCCCCTAGTCACAGCCTCAGGGCCTTTAAAACTAGACCAAGTAAGCTGCCAGTTGCAGATGAACAACTCTTTCTAAGAACGTGGAAAAGGTAGGATCAAAATTAGCCTATTGTTACTGGCATGGGTTTTAGATCTTCCTTTACGGACAGGGACTTTTTGGGCACACTTTCAGTCTTCAGGGAAATAAATAACCATGTTGAAGAGGTAAGTTAAACACCACTGTTGCTAGATTAGGTAGTTTCAATGCCATTAGTTTTCCCAATTTAGGATTAATATAATTGAGCCCTGCTTTTTAACTGGAATCTGTTTTGATCATGAGTTCACATGGAGGACAAATAATGCACTGACTGGCTGTGAAACTTGTTTCAAGTGTTAGCCCCCTGCCCCCAACAAGCAAGGGAACCTATCTGGAAGAAGTGGCCACACAGGGAAATGCCCTTCATAAAAAAGAACTACTGTTAGAGAACTACTGAAAATATGTGTAATATACATGAATTTGTTTTAAGATTAGGTTTTGACAGATGTCCCTGCAGAGCTGTCAGCTGATCTACAATGTTGGAGAATTAAGCAATATACCACAAGCACCTGTGGGTGATGGCAGGATTTAACCACGCCTTGTGTGGTGGTTTCCTCATGTGTCTATGATCCCTGGTTACACATCAGTCCAACAAGATACAACCATAGAAATCCAAACACAATCTCAGTGGCTTTGTTGCTACTAGCACTCCGCAACAGACGGATATAGTGCTAGCCAGAATATATATATATATTTTTTTGTCCACTGAGTAGCCATGCTGGGAAATAAGAAACCAGGACCCTAGAAGCAAGAGAAGCATACCAAATGAGAGAGCTAATGGTCTGGCTGATAAATACTGTAGAGCCTGGAAGCTGGAGTCAAGCACTGCTCCTGGTACAATACTGTTACTGTACTCCCCAGATTGAGAGAAATCTATTTCTGCAAGCCTGTTCAAGCATTTCCTTCGGGATCATCTGAGCCCTGCATTCCTGTATACTAGAGAACAAGTCAAACATAAGGTGTGCCAAATGGATTTGATTGGCTGCCAGAAGCAGGGATATCTTTACTGACAAGAATAGATTAACTACGATGGGCACAGCCTCTTGGCCCTGGCTCTCTGGAGAGTAGACGCTTAAATGGATTGTCCCTCAACCTATTTTCTGTATACCTCTGTAGTTTGTAAGCATGAACTATGATTCCCTCTCTTGCATCCCCCTAATTTAAATATTAATGAGGTTGCTTCACTCTGTTTTGCCTTGGTGTGAAAACCTGTTTGTCTCCATTGCAAAGGTCATGACCCCATTCATGCAAGGCATCATGGGAGTTGATGATGCATACCTGCACAAGGCAGAAGTTATACTCTCATTCAGTTCTGTTACTTGTCTTGTGAAGTTCCTATATTCTCTCAAACATTTTTTTTTCTAACTCAGATACACTTTAAACTACAGAAAACAACAGGGCACTTAGTATGCCTTGAAAAGTATCATGGCCAGTGTAAGACAAGAACATAGGTACTACAGAGGACAGCAACAGCACTGACTAATATGGTATAACTACTGCAGGCTTCAGCACTAAAGCATCATAAACTTCCAGGATGCCTCACATGAGTCAGGCATGACCTCTGCAATGGAGTTAAGCAGGTTTTCACACCAGACTTAAGTACCTTCATTTAAATTTAAATCCTGATGAAATTAGGAGGCTGCAATAGAGGCAGTCATTGTTCATGTCTACAAACTACACAGGTAAACAGAATAAAAGGCTGAGGGGACCTTCCCTTTAACCAAAACAAGACCGTTACAGTAAGGGAGATGTAAATAAGCACAAAAAAATGCTTCTGAATACAACAAGAGACATTGAAGCAGTCGACAGGGTGCAAAACAGGGCCACCACAATGATCAAGGCTACAGTGGACAAATGCTAAGGGGGGGTTGCCCTTATTATTTTCTGCTGGAAGAAAACGAGGTTGAGGGAGGACATGATCTGGTGTCCTTCAGCAAAATATGGGGACATCCTCTAAAGCTCAGAGGTGATAAAGTGTAACATTAGGAGGCACTACTTCTTCCAGAGGGGGGTAAACTTATAGAACTGCCTACCAAAGAAAACAGTGGACAGGAAGACAGTACAGGCAGTCACAGTAAGCCTGGTCAATTTTTTGCTTCCAGTGGAATCACAGGGTACCCTGGGCAGTAGAATGGGTAAGGACTTTGTAAGAACTTTGGAAATTGTGAAAAAGGTTGAAAAATATGCAGAGAAATAAATAAAAATGATATGCATTCTCTACTTTTTGTTTCCTCAGACTGACTATGCCCTGGGAACAGTGATGCTAGACAGCAGGCCTGTCACGGGGACAGCAGAGTTGTCATTCGCGCGATGCTGGAGACCTGGATTTGAGAATGATACCAGTACGTTAGAGGGCTAGCCAGTGGGAGGAGGCAAATGGGGCAAAATAGCGATAAGAACATCTATCCAGAGCAAATGTACATTTTGCCTAAAGAACTGTTTGTATCACAAGTTTTTCAAAAGCTGCAGTCGTAATACTTCAATGCAATAGGGTTTATGCCTCTGAGAACACTTTTTTGACAATTAATTTCCAAGACTCTCCCAACCAAGACATATCTTGTTTGCGGTGGGGTCCTAATTCTACCCAGTTCAACAGCCATATGATTGAAACACAGAATGGTCAACAGACTCGCTTAAGGTCACACTGAATTGAACACTATAGTAGGATTTGGACCCAAGCCTCCCATTTCTTAGTGCAGTGTTCTAACCATTGAACCACACTGTCTTCCACTTAAGAAAAACTGTCTGGCATTCAGGTGGGTTGCTATAGCAAGATCATCCAGCACTCCACACGGAGACACTGGGCTGTATTTTCAAAGCCCCTCTGCATGCGGGTACTTACTTGTATCACAGCTGCACTGCTTCCATCACAACAGCCAGATCACAAAAAAATGCAAAAACACAATCAATGTTCTTGATGCACGCGCCACAAAGTTGCACTCGGAAACCGATACATGCCTCAAAATATTGATGCATGCGTCATTTTTTGCCATCCAGCAGCTAAACTGCCACAAATGCACCAAAATATTTAAAACTAGCAATCAGACATCTTAGTGCCTTTATTTTTATGCAGACGCAGCCCAAAACAGGGAACTGTGCCTTCATAAAGGCCTCTGAAAAATCAAGCCCACTCTTTCTAGATACTGAGAGTTTGTCTCCTACAACCAAGGAGCTGGAGAGTGGTGGGTGCGCTGCATTTAGCAATCTGGTGCTACCCTGCAAGTCTCAGCTACATGTTTTTCATATTCTTTTTCTCCCTAACCAGTCTTATGTTCCCCTCATCTGGTCCTCTGGGGACCACCCAGCATCCCACCCACTAACCCAACAGCTGCTGTCACCTCGCATGTCTAGTCCCCTCCATAGCAGGGATCCTGGGAGGGGGCTGTCCTTCCCATGGCAACTATTTCAGGATTTGGCAGCAGATAGCGGACTTTATGGGGTGGGGCCCGACTCAGTTCTGGCAAGGAATGGCATTCTGAAAAACTGCTTGTCTCTTTCTCCATAGTTCTGCCCTCCCCACCCCCAAAGAGCACACACTGTAGCCAACTGGGGGCCTTAGCAGCATACAACATTCCCATGCAGCTGGAAGGTGAACCTTCCAGGGACTCTACTGCATGAGTCACTGATGCCACAGAATTGCCACACCAATCCGCCCGAGAACACTACCACCAGCAGCGCTCCTTGCTCACTGGCCACCTGTCTGCTTGCGTCATGGGCATGTGTCCCGGCTGGGGTCCCTGTGCCATGCTTTTCGGCATGGAAGTGCCATGCTTTCAGTGAGGACATAGAAGAAAATGACCACTCACCCACCAATGTTTCGAGGTGTCAAAAGGACCCCTTCCTCAGTTATGTTGGTGTTTGTAAATACAAAAAGTAATAAATATACTTAGAATTTTCATTTTGTTAAAAAAAAAAAAATGTGTACCTGTGGTCACCCAGGTGACAGTACTGTAGCAGAGAATGGGCTGCCCTCCCAACCTGGAAGAGCACATCCTGTGGGGCACTTGCACCCCCCCCCCAGTCCAGCTCCCACTAGCTCGAGTTCATTCCAAAACTCGGGACACAGGCAACCACTGTGCCAACCATCCACCTCTCCCGATTTCACTTTTATGCTGGATAAGACCCTTAGAACAGCACATTTCTGTTTCAAGGATGTCTCAGGAGACAGGAAGTAGGCAAACTGAAGGCAAGCAGGTTTGTATGTATACATGTCACAGCTATGAACACACATACCAAAACAAGGTTTTTTTCAGTAGAGGTAATCATTAAATAACTTGATTTTAAAGGTTAAATTCAAACAGTGACTTTGAAAGCTCAGTTTAAGTGCATCCCAAGAATCTAAAATTTATCTTAGTGATAACCCATCCTGGACCTCTAGTTGGCAATAATTACTGGTCCAGGATAACAAATTCACTGAGCCACCCTGATAATTCAAATGCAGATGTCTAAACTACTGACTTAAACAGTTTAAAAAAAAAAGACAAAATGTTTTGTTAGCAAGACTTGCAATGTAAAATAAATCTCTCAGACTAAGTAGGCTGAAATTGATTTCCCTCTAATCCAGAATTCAGATTCCAGAGTCTTTGATTTTTAATTAGCAACCCAAGGCAAAAAAAAAAATTGCAGGTCATAGTTCCAAAATCTGCGGAACTTGCAGTACCTGAATCCATAAAAAAGTTATTTCTTCAAAGAAACCTGATCATTTTAATTTGAAATATGCAATGGTAGTTTTCCAGCTCAGACACAAAAAGTACAGTAGCACAGAAAAGTTGTGCATGGGTTGTACATGGGTACTGGTGCATAGACGTACAGTGAATACCTGTCATGCCATTAGAGGTCCACATCATGAAAGTGGTGAAAGACATGAGCTTTTTCGTCACAAAAACTCTACAAATGTTTAAATGACAAAGTTGGACATACCTGAATCCCTCAGGAAGAGGGACCTTTCATTGGACACAATGCTTCCGTTTTCCAGTTCAGTAACCAAAGCAAAGCCCTCCTGTTTAACAAAACTGCTGCTGAAGGAGATAATCAGGAAAGTTTTATTCCGACAGTCCAGGGGAACCCAGCAAAGAAACGCTTCCATCTGTTGGCCTTGGCTATATTGAAATGTTTCATTTACTCGCTTGCATGGATACAGCTTTTGGAAGGCAAGAGAGCTTGATGGTGGCTTCCCAATCCTTTTCAAAGGAAGGTCACACATTAATCTGTCTCAATGTCACACAGAATTACCTCAAGATGATTTAATCAGAAAGACTTGGCCAAGGCAACATGTTGCATCAAGCAATTTTGCTTTAGGGACTCAAAGATTGCCGTGGAGAGGCAAATTTCTTTTGAATAGACAGTAGGTCTTTTGATTTTAAAAGAGGGAAACATTCATAACCACCTGAATCCCTAGGGGTAGCATTCGAACTGATGCTATACTAGGATGTTACACTAGGAAATATAGACATACAGAAGGCCAAGGCCCATATAGGTATGTCTCCAGCCAAGCTGGTACAGTATATTCCATATTTATTATAACAGTAACGTATTATGTTTAAAACTGACATGGTCAACATTTTCTACTAGGGAACTAGGGAGTGAATTCCACAAGAGAATTATCCTTTGTGTATAATAAGATCTCCTTTTATTAGTTTTAGGATATGTAAGGGACAACTGATATTTACGACTTCTTAAATTACAGTTATGTTTATTATAAGACATATTTAATTGTGTAAGTAACTCGTCATCATTGTGGATCTTATGCATAACTAGCGCATCCCCTCCTTTTCTTCTTTCTTCCAGGGAATACATTTCCAACTCTTCCAGTCTTTTATCATAACTTATACTGGAAATGTCGCCTACTAATTTATTCTCCGTCGAACCCCCTCCATTCTAGTTATGTCTCGCCTGTGATATGGACTCCACAAAGGGGAACAATAATCCAGGTGTGGCCTCACATAAGCCCTGTACAATGGCATAATGCATCTTCTGTTTATACAGCCTATTAGTCTCATTTATAATGTTGTTATAATGAGCTGATAAGTCTGGATGTGTGCCCACGTAGTTAAACTGGGTACGGCCAGCTGACCCAGAGGTACGGCAGTAGTGCTACTGCCTACGACACTGGTTACCAGAGTTCGGGAACAGATTTCAGTCTTTCAGGGGTTGGCCAGGGTAGAGAGGACTGAGGGTCTGAGGGACTGCTCTCCTCATTGGGGGAGACCAGGGGTGTGTGCAGTGGGTCACTTCAGATAGGGCTGGGCAGTGCTTGATACTTGTATGTGTGTGCACGTGGAGGCACACACACACACACACACACACACACGGTGCGTTGTTGCTTGTTGGTTGCTCTGGCGAGAAAATGGAGAAACCTCCAAATGGCAGGACGATTCTCTGACCCACCACATGCCCCACACCAGCAGCTGGGTAGAGTTCTACCTCTGGATGTGAATGCCGGGGAGGTACTCTTCCCCCCGGCTCTGCCACTGGGGTGGGAGTAATCCTTGGAGGATATTCCACAGCCAAGATGGTGGGTGATGGGGTTAGGTGGTGTTCTTTGGGATTCTCAGCCCTAATGCCCACCCCCTCTCTTGAGCAAAGAAAGCTATAAATAAGGTTAGGGTTACGATCTACGCAAGGTCCTGTGCAAAGAAACTTGTAAATGACCTTGAACTCATGCTTTATGATGAGACCGAAGGGTCCTGTGCTAAAAAAGTTGCATATAATCTCCTGGGTGAAGAAAGTTACGACTGATTCTGTGGGCCACATGTGGAATTCATGCTGTCAAGCTCCACATACTAGGCATATGAGGCACAAGCTTGGAAGTGTAATTTGTGCTTGGGTCATAGGACTGGGGCTGGGGAGGGCACTAGGAACGAGAACCCCAAAGTACACTACACCACTGATTTGCCAAGACTCCTAAGACTACAAACTTCAATGTTTTCATTTCCTTACTTTGTGCACTTTTCATTCTTCCATCCTAATATCTGCATTAACTTTTTGGCAATTACATTTTTTATACATACACACATACCTACCTATTCTTTGAAAGAAAAAAACTGCGTTAATGCACTAGTTAGGGATCAACTTAATGTACAAAAGAAGGGAAATGCGGTGTTAGGGTTTCCAAACCTACCCCCTCCCCCCCCAGCAGCAAATGGACAAGACCACACCAGTAGTGCCTCCAGCCTCTGGGGGTTACCAGGGCACAGAGTGTGACAAGACAGCTGGCAAACAGAGCACCAACACAAAGTGCACACACTGTTCCAATGGAGGTAAACATACAACACATGCGGCACTGACTGGGGCACCGCATTTTTTTTTTTTTTTACCAGGGCACATGTTCTGGTGTTCCCTTGTGTGGAGCTGCCACTGTGACCACACAAGCAACCTCATACAGCCATCATCAGGTAAGACAAACATACAACTGCTTCCAGAGAACATAAATGCAGTAGCAGTGACGTGCTCCCTTTGTGGATGCGTATCTGTGGTATGCACACCACAATGTACACTTGCTTCTGACTACAGATAGAAATCCATAATACTCAAATCACAACACTCCTGTGGTCCAAAGTAAAGGTCCCTGCAGCCAGAGATACAAATTCACGATACCCAAATTACAAGAGTTCTGTAGTCCGCATAGGGCTAGTGTTTCTATATCCACAGGTACTCATCCACACTGTAAGACAGCTGGCAGTCACAAAGGAAGAAAGAGACTTGGGCATCATCATCAATGACCTGAAATCATCCAAGCAGACCTCTAAAGCAGTAGGTAAGGCTAGCGAGATGTTGGGGTGTATTATTAGGGGTCTCACAAGTCTGAAGAGGGAGGTTATAATCCCTCTTTACAAGACACTGGTTAGGCCCCATCTGGAGTACTGCTTGCAGTACTGGAGGCCACACCTTCACAAGGACAGTAACCAAATTGAGGCAGTCCAGAGAAGGGCAACCAAAATGGTGCAGGGACTACATCAGAAAACATATGAGGACAGATTAACGGAGCTCAATATGTATACCCTAGAGCAAAGGAGGGAGAGAGGTGATATGATCGAAACATTCAAACACCTTAAGGGCAATAACAAGGTGAGAGTCTAGCAAGTTTCAATATAAGAAAAATAGCAGAACAAGAGGACATAGCATGAGATTAGAGCGAGGCTGATTAAAGGGTAATGTGAGGAAGTTCTTTTTCACAGAAAGGGTGGTGGATGCATGGAACGGCCTACCTCAGGAAGTGGTGGATATGAATACAGTGCAGGGCTTCAAACAGGCATAAGGAAGCAATACAGATGAGTATGAATAGATAGGCCATTGACAGAGCAAAGGCCGATGGCACATTTATAAGGTAGAAAAAGAAATGGGCAGCCTGGATGGGCCTTGCATTCCTTATCTGCTGTCAACTTCTAGGTTTCTTTGTTTCTATACACATTTCTGTCTGCAGAAGTGCATGGTTAAAACATACACACTGACCTCTGGCTGCAGAAGCACAGACACCTTGAAATCCATTGTACCAAAACTGCAACAGTACTTCTGTCTGCAGAAGCACAGGCTCCCATGGCATCACAAAGCACTACCCACAGGGGCCGGTCCGGTGGTGCTGAGGGTTGAGGCGCTGGATGCCACACCTCACTGCACGCTGGCAACCCGGGTCTGGGGAGGCGAGCTCGGACTTCTCAGGGGTTGGCCGGGGAGAGATAGCTGGAGCATCCGACAACAGCTCGCCTTCTCCGAGGTGGGATGGCTTTCCAGTGTGGCAGCTGGTGACGCCTGGAGCGCGGCAGCAAGCTGGAGTCAATAGGCATGACTGGTCACAGGCGTAGGGTCTGGGACCAGACAGCTCAGGGGCAGCTCCTCGTGGAAGGGAGGGGGGAGTGTTGCTGACGCAAGTGCCACTGACGATGGGCACACAACATCCTGCAGAACAAGGAAATAAATCCCCAGAGCCGGAAGACAGACAGTCGAGCCTGGTCCTGATGTGCCAGTGCCTGCTTGCAGTACCGGACCCTGACAATAACCTCAAGATTCGTGAGTCAGCCCCTACCCAGACCCCACCCGGAGGCAGGATGGAGGGACAGAGGGCTGTCAGGTAAGGCACTAAGTAGGGATGGGCTTAACTGGCGTCTCCCAATGGTGCAGCTCTGGTGGGGACATAGGAGGGGGAAAAAAATAGAAATAAAAAACAAAACAAAAAAAACACCACACTACCCACTGGGGTATAGGCTGCAACATCACCTGACTGGATTAAATTCACTATTTAATCCATAGTTGCAGTGAGATGCCCCAGTGAGTAAGATCCACGGGTAGAGAGGGACTTATGTGTGGGAAAATTGAGCACTGACAGCCAGCCATTAAACCATGCAGCTACACGCGACAGACAGATAACTGCAGCAGTAACTTGGCCGCCTGTCACTGCTGTACCCATGTCCTGTGTTGCTGATTGTGGATAATGAGGAAATGTTAACAATGGTACGAATGTTTGCAGTATTGACAGTTGCCCCGTCACACATTAGGCTCCCAGCACAGATGCCTACGTGCTGTCAGTGTGGCCCCGAGCGAGACACGTAAAGTGCTGTTAACATCATCAGAGAGGTATACCCCGTGTCTGGTATGGAGTGCAGAAACAGGCCTAGTTGTCCCTGTTCCCGGCCCCCCTTCCCAGACAGAGCGACCAGGAATGTGGTGCAGAGAGAGACACAGTGCAGTGTCTTGTACCCGTGTCTGTCTTCGCGATGTGGCAGAAACACGCGAGTCTCTCTATTTCCCCTCCCGACCCCTGCCAAACCATTCCTTACAGCACAGGGCTTGCTGCTCGGTGGTCGGGAGTCGGGACATGAGTGGGAGCAACAGAGACAAGACAGGCAACCGGCTGACTGGCCGCGATCTCCGCTTAACAGTCTTTCAGTGAGCCGTGACAGTGGGTTCCTGCTGAGCCATGCTGCTCTGTCAGCAGCGCATTCTGTTGCCATCTCTCTCAAGTGTAATCAGCAATCAGCAGTGTATTCGGGGACAAAGAGAGAGATGGAGCTGTGACATCTGTTCCGTCTTGTAGCAGTGATAGCAATGCCCATGCGAGCAGCAGGGTGCGGGCGCGAGAGACAGCGAGATAGACCAGCGTGGGCGCTTGCTTCTGTGGCTCCAGCTGACTTCTCTGGATGGAATAGTCATGGAAATCATCTTAGGTGTGCCGTGATGAGCAAGTGTGCATATCCTTGGCTAGTGGAAGCAGACAAGGGTGCCATATTTCCCCCATGTTAATAGCTATGCAGCCCTTAGTCTGAAAAATAAGACACACTGAGATCCCAGGGCTCACATCATTGCTGGCATTGGCATAAATGGGATACAGGAGTAATCCCTTGCATATGGGGATGATTCGCTTTTGGCCATATCAGAGCCACAATCATCTCTCCCTAGTACAATGCACTTGCAGAATAATTGTAGAGATCTCAGGCTTAAAAATGAACTGTGCAAAAACGGGAAGAAGCATATCTTAATCCTGCTGAGGGCTGCATACGTAGAGAGTGGGACAGTAGCTCCCTTTGCTGTGCGACATGCATGTGGATGTCTGAGGAGGGGTGCTAAATTATACCTCCCAGGCAAGGTAGGAGACTATGTTATGCACAAGAAATGTCACAGATCATGTGAGTGCTGTATCTGTGACATTTCTGTGCATAGCACCAATGAAATATGGTTTATTTGTTAGGGACTATTTTGCAAGGTGGCAGTATACAGTGCCTTTCTTGCTATTTAAACAAGGGAAAATCCTGTTTCTGTGGGGTTTCCTTTGTTTTGCACATAACCCATGTTATAAGCGCAATAACCCACTCCAGGGTGTTGTGTTATTGGCATTTAATCCACACCTGGGGCGGTCTGAGGACACTCGGCCTGCAGCCTCATGCCTCACAACGCACCCCAGGTGTGGATTAAATGCTTATAACCCCATACCCTGTTGTGGGTCACTGCTTACATATAAATATATATGTTTTTTTTTAATTTTTACCACAGACTCCATGATAGTCATTTATGACTCCCTCTTATAAACATGACAAGGCATTTATAGAATAGTGGCTGAAACATCATTGTGTGTAAACGTGTTTTGTCCACGCTTTGAAAAAACGCTAGTCATGTTTATGAGGTGGTGTGACAAAATGGTTATGTTGAAAGTCTGGAGTCAAAATATTGATATTACCAGGGTTATGAGCAAGCATGGAAAACTTTCAAACTACATTCATAACTTTGTTTAATATTTTTACCCCAAATTTTTAATGTGTTTTCATAACTGCATGTCCTGAACGGTAGCCGATCAAAACCGCTAATTAATAAGAGCATGGTAAATACTGCACAGAGAAAAGAGCATGAGCGAAAACGGCTACAGGGAAAGTATAGTGGACATTACTGTGCTGTACCTATAGCTGTGTTCACCAACACTGACAACTGTAAGTGTGCAACTGTCTGCCACAGCACCGTGCTGCTGTTGTGGCTCAAAGGATAGAGTGACAGATACGGAAAGGCAGTGCAGGAGAAACTGACAGGGGTTCGATTCTGATCCCTGCATTATGTATGTGTTTTTGTTTAGATATATTTTAGCTTCATTCCCCCGTTTTGGGTCTTGCGCCCGACCCTTGCTGGTCTCCTCCACCAACTGTTTCAGACAAAATCTGCCCTCATCTGATGTTTCCTCCCTCCCGAGTTTGGCCCCCATTGGAGTTGATTATATATTTAAAGGGGCATAGCCCCCCCCCCCACATACAACTGTGAAATGTGTTCTGTGGATTTTTGTGAGTGGGGCGTGCGGAGCTACTTCGTGTACTGATCTCTGTAAGTGTGGCTTGCTTTATTTCCCCTTCGCTGTATTTCCCGTCACCGTTTTGTCTGCATTCTTTTCAAGCACAATATTTCTGTTTAACGGTTTTGACCTAGAACCATCATGAACCCGGCAGGTGAAAATTTTCAAATCCCGCCCAAAATGTGAGCTCACAGAACAACTGCAAAATCACCTTTCAGCCTGGGTTTGAAAACTTTCACCCGTCTTGTTCATGATGTGGGGATTCAAAAAAAGGCCATGTTGAAAGTTTTGTGGGAAAATATTGAACATTAGCACAGTTTACTAAGTTCAGGTGTTACCTTAAAATTATGTATTTTTGAAAAAGCTATCATCCATGTTTTAGTTTGGGGAAAAACAAGATGGTGGCTGTAACAACCCAAAAAACTATTTTTCTGATCATGACTACTAAGTGGTGCGAATGCAAAAAGCTCACACGACCCCAACATTTTCGGGTCATATCAGAGGGTTATCCAAAAACCCTGAGCATGCTCAGCAAAATCTTGAACATCCTTGTAACTCTAGAACTAATTACTGTTTTTTTCATGAAACCTTTGAAAGGCACTACCTTGGCACAGGTTGCTTCTATCCTTAAAGTTTCAGAAAAAAAATCCGTACCATCTAGGGTGTAGGTGACAGCAAACAAAGTGTGTAACAAGTATATGAAAAAAAAACACTGCACTTCATTATAAATCAACATTCTGCATCTCGGAAACCACACAAGCTGCTGTCTCAAAATTTTACAAGTCTTGAGAACTTGCCTCCGAGACAAAGTGTACCAAAATTTGATGGGATTTTGTTGAACGCTGCCAAATCTATTAAGGTGCCCAAATTGGGGTTTAACATTAAACACCTTACTCAATCCGGTAGTGCCACTATAATACATAAAATATATCTATCTATGCACCAGCGTGACTCCGAATGTGTCATTTATCTTCATGATCGAGGGGACAGGATCATAACTCATCAGAAACAAAGCTACCATACGAAACTCCTGTCCCCTCGCAAGTGATGATAAATGCCATTGTGTCAGACCATTGCAAATCCAGTCTACAGTATACAATGCAGTTTATTCTGTAACGGTTTAGAAACTTTTTTTGAAGCTTTAGCTGATTTTTAAATACATTTGTCGTAAATTATTTTCACAATTTTGCTGTCATTGTAGATATTGAGTGACATTACTTATGTTTTACAGATCCACCATTTCTCAACGTTAAATGGACACTTGTGAAAAAGGGCTCATTAGCTCAAAGACTTCCAGTATAATACACGTATGAAATGAAATAAATGAAATTTTACTGCTTTTTTGAATGTAGCAGAGCCCACTGTGATATCAATCAATTTTTATTTGTATACTGGAAAAGTATGTGAGCAAAAATGCCCATTTTCACAAACGTCCAGTGTAGAATACAATACACAAAACAACGTACAACAGAGATACAAACTGATGAAATCACAAGGGCATTCATACACTAACATACTAAAATGCCAGCACAGTAGGCCTAACTGTCTTTTGTGTCTGTTCATTTGGTCAGCCCCCACCCTGGGAGCTGACCTTGCTGCCCTCTTCACCCTCTCTGGCTTCTCCCTTCCCAGTCCCAGATATTCTCGCTGCACAGTACTTTGCTTCCAGAACCCTTCCCCTGTACCTGACCCACCCCCTCTTGAACCCCTCCACCGTCTCTGCCTCCACCAGCCCCCTGGGCAGCGCATTCCATGGATCCACCACCCTCTCAGTGAAGTAGCTCCTCTTCCTTTCTCCCCTGAATCTCCCCCCCCTCCAGCTTCCACCCATGCCCTCTAGTTGCCCCTCCTCCTTCCTTTGGAGCACCCTGACTGCTCCTCCCCTATTTACCCCTTCATGTACCTGAAGACCTCTATCATGTCCCCCGTCCCTTCTCTCTTCCAATGTGTACATATTTAGCTCTTGACTCTCCCATAGGTCCGTCCCGAAGCCCCAGATCATTTTGGTTGCCCTCCTCTGGACCCGCTCCAGGAGTTCAATGTCCCTCTTTAAGTGTGGCCTCCAAAACTGCACGCAGTATTTGAGGTGCGGCCTCACCAAGCAGTTATACAGAGGGATTATCACTTCCCTCCTTTCTGGAGGTGATCCCCCTAGCGATGCATCCAGCATCCTGTTGGCCTTGGCCGCTGCCCTCCTACAAGTCTCAGAGTTGTTCATCTTTACATCCACCACCACCCCCAGGTCCCTCTCAGCCATTGAGGCTTGTAGCATCCCCCCCCCAGGGTGTACACTTGGCCTGGGTTTCTGGCTCCCAGGTGCAGTACCTTGCATTTCCCTGCATTGAACCTCAGCTTCCACTTTCTAGACCCCCTTTCCAGAGCCTTCAGGTCCACCTGTAGGACCACTCTCTCCTCCTCCCCATCCACCACCACCCCCAGTTTGAGTCATCCACAAAGAGACTCATCTCACTCCTGATACCCTTCTTTATGTCAAAGACGTAGGCATTGAACAGGAGGGGCCCAAGGACCGATCCCTGAGGGACCCCCCACTAATAACCCTCCTAGGGGATGAGACTATCCAGTCAACCACAACCCTCTGGGTCCAGTCCTGGAGCCAATTTCCTATATCTGATTCCCCAACCCCATTTCTCCCAGCTCATCCAACAGGCCTCCCGTGAGGAACAGAGTCAAACGCCTTGCTGAAGTCAAGAAAGAGGACGTCCACCGGTCTACCCAGGTCCAAGGCACTCGTCACCCAGTCATAGAACTCCACAAGGTTTGTCTGACACGATTTCCCTGGGACGAATCCATGCTGTCTATCGTCCAGGCACCCCGACTTTTCCAGGTCCCCACCTAGCCTCTCCTTGACAATGCACTCCATCAATGTCAGGCTGACTGGCATGTAGTTCCCTGCCACCTCCCTTGATCCCCCCTTGAGGATAGGCACTATAAGCGCCACCTTCCAGTCCTGGGGCACCCACCCTGTCCTCAGAGAGATGCTGAAAAGCTTTGCCAGGACATCCGCCAGTTCCTTCAGTACTCTGGGATGTAATTTATCCGGCCCCAGTGCTTTCTCTGTCTTAAGGGACCCGAGGGCTTCCCTCACTCTCTCTGCCGCGATTTCCATCTCCGCTACCTCGTTCCCCTGCTTTGCCTTCCTTCCTCCCTCCCTGCTGCCTGTGATGGCCCCCCCCCTCTCCCCAGACCCGCCGATTGGTTAGGCCCCCAGTTTCACCATCTCCTCCCATGTATGATGCAGCCCATTTTCCTTGAGAAAACTGAGGTGAAGCACTCATTTAGTACCTCAGCCTGCTCCCTGGGTCTTGTGCCCATCCCTCCCATTTTAATCCTGCTAATCTGACCCTTCACCTTCGTTTTTCCCCAATGTATCTAAAGAACCCTTGTTCCTCTCCTCATTTCCTGGCCAGGTTCTGCTCCTTCCTGCCTTAGCCCTCACCACCCTAGTGGCCCTTCTGGCCATCAGCTCGTACTCCCCTCGATCCCTTTCACTCCTTGAGCACTTGAAATGCCTATAAGCCACCTTCTTTCCCCTCACCACCTCCTGAATCTCCCTGGTCCACAAGCAGGGTTTATGGGCCCTACCACATTTTCGTCTTACTCTTGTACAGATGCTGGTAGCATCCTGCAGCCCCCTCCTGATGATTTCCCACCTACTGTCAGCGTCCATGTCTGGCCCAATCCCATCCAAATGCTTCTTAAGGATCCTTCTCATTTCCTTGAAATCTGCCCCCTGAAGTCAGTTACCTCTGTCTTTGTGCCACCTTCTACCCCTCGTGGATCCAGGCAGAACCAGACTGTGGCATGGTCGCTCCCTGCCAACAGGTCCCTTACCTCCAGGCCCCCAATTTGGTCACTGTTTGCCAGCTCCACATCCAGTATCCGCACCTCCCTGGTCAGTTCCGCCACCTGCTGAGTTAGGAACGTGTCCTGAAAGACATCCAACAACCTCTGTTCCCCAGCCACCGAGGATGTCAGTCTCCCACTCCGTTCCTGGCATGTTTAAGTCCCCCAACACCACCACCCTTCCCCTGCCCAAACTGCAGTGTCTCCTAACATCTGCCACCAGACTCTCCACCAGTGCAGGGGGTTTATACACCACTCCTATTTTTACTCTCTTGCCCCCCCCCATTATCAAGGTGACCCAAATTGCCTCCACAGTTCCCTCCGCCTCCTCCACTCCTCCTATGCCAATGCAGTTTCTGACTATTATTGCTACCCCTCCTCCCCTTCCCCACCCCTTGTCCTTCCTGAATGTGGTGTAACCCTCCAGGTTCAGGTCCCAGTCGTGCCCTGCGGTGGCCCAGTTCTCAGTGACCGCTGCCACATCCACCTCTCCCTCAGTTAGCATCACCTGGAGCTCAGGCATATTATTGCCTAAGGTCCTGGCATTTAGCAAGACTACCTTCCACCCTTTCCGTATACTTCCATTTCCCCTGCTCGCGTTCTCATGGGGATTCTGTCTTCCCCTGGTCAGCACCTTACCAGTCGGCCTTCTTCCGCATTCCTCCAGCTCCCGGGGGTGGAGACAGAGTCCCTCCTTTATCGGACCCCCCTCGACAGCCTTTTCTCCCATCCCTCTCCCCTTCACAAGTTTAAACCCCACCTTTCACCAACGAACCCTTCTATTTTCAACTTAAGGATTTCCCTTCCTTCCAAACTGAGATGGAGCCTATCTCTAGCATATAGCCCCTTATCCTCCCAGGTCTCCCCCCAATCCCCATCAACCCATACCCTCTGGCCTCACACCACTCCCTGAGCCACTGGTTTATCTCCCTAATCTTCCTCTTGTGCTCCCCACTAGCCCTTGGCACCGGCAGGATTTCCGAGAAGGAAATCACACATCCTATGTCCTGACAGACCCTGGCAAGCTCCCTGAACCTTGCCTGTATCTCTAGCTCATTATTTCCCTCAATGTCATTGGTACCCAGGTGGACTAATATGTCCGGGGAACCTCCACAATCCTTTGCCAGCTGATACACCTCATGCTTGGCCTGGTGCACTGTTAGTCCAGGGAAACATTTCATTCTAACCAGGCAGGCTTCCCCCTCCCTATCCCATTTGATACCCCTGATCATGGAATCACCCAACAGGAGCACTCTGGCCGCCCCTTTTCCTCCATTCCCCCTTCCATGTCCCTCATCCTTTCTACTGGCCCTTCCCCAGCCAGCTCCTTACTCCTCCCCTATCTGGCTGCCACCCCTGCTTATTTACCTGGCCACCCCCCAAGTATCCTTCTGTATCCTGCTACCTCTGTCCACTGCTCGCGACTGGTCCTCCCCCCTCCCCATCTGCTAAACTTGCCTGGTTTGTCCTCCCTTCCTTCCCGTCTCTGTTCAGCCCCTCCTTACCTGTTGTGCTCCCCTGGCCTAAACCCACAGCTCCCCTTACTGTATCCTCCTTGTAAGTCTGGTCACTCTCCTTGCTCTTTCCTCCTTCTACCTCCTCCTGCTCTGATCCCCTGCTCCCCATTTTCCCACGTTCCAAGTTCCCCCCATTCTTCCTGCTATCTGGCCCCTGCCTCCTGCCCCTCACTCCCTTTCCATCTCCAACAGCTCCTGTCATGGCTACATCACCCCCCTCATCCTCAAGCAGAAGAGAATTGAAGCGGTTACTGAGCTTAAGGTCCGATCCACCTCCCCCCCTTGCTTCCTTTTGTCCAGCCCCAGCCATCTGCCTACTTCCCTGAGAATGTCCTCCATTTGGCCCCCCTCTGTGAGGGTCCCCAGATACCTGCCTGCTTCTTTGGTAGTGTCCTCATTTTGGGCTCCCTCTGTCAGGGTCCCTATGCAACCTCCCCCTCCGAGTACTCTCCTGCACTCCTTTCCCTATGCCCTCACCCCTAGTACTTGGTGCAACCCTGTGAGACAGCCCCTGCCCTATTCCCCAAACATTCCTCCCCCCCTCCCTCCAGCTGTCTCCTAATCCCCTCAATCTCCTCCCTAAACTGTGCCAGCTGGTAGCACACTGGGCAACTGCTGAACTTCCAAGTGCAGTCCAGTATCATGGCTGCCCCACACCCTGTGCACCCCACCACCCTCCCAAAGATGCCGGTCCTGATGACATGTGGTCCCATCCCCCTCCAAGTAGGTTTCCTTGGGATGAACCACCAGGTTCCCCACTAGTCCAAGATACACCCCTACCCACTAATCAGGTCACCCACTAATCCTAGATACAGTCCCACAGTAAACAGGTACCCCCGTTACTACGTGCAGTACTACACATTAAACTTATAGGGGAAATGTACAACTCCCTAAGCTCCTCTCTCCCAGCCTTTAAACCCAATGCCCAGTGGCTAGAACTACATGAGCTGAACCTGAAGCCTTTTCCTCCGATTGCAGGGCAGGTGTTCCCCTTTAAATGAGCCAAGCTCTGGGGAGGGAGGGGAGGGGTAGGGTGAGATTAGGGCCTATACTCTACTCTCATGAGAGTGTATCAGCCCCTCACTGCACCTCCAAGCACTACCAGCTAAGAAAATCTTTCAAGTCTACTTACTCTCACAGCCTCCAGCTAGAAGCTTCTTCCCCCATCTCCTCCAATACAAAATGACAGAACGATTTAAACAGAATAACGAATAATTTTTTAAGGGAGGACGAGGAGACGAATGGGGTGAGAGAGACGTGCAAAGTAAGGGGACCGTGCAGGACAACGGGGTGGGGGCAGCGATTCAGGAGACATTGAGTGAACAAAAAGCCCCTGGCTGTGTTATGCTGTGGGACTAGGTGGAGGAATTGAGGAGGCGGGCTTTGAGGGAGGAGTTGAAGGAGTTCATGGAATTACAGGCCTGAATATCATGGTGTAACTTGTTGTAATAGTACCAGCATAGGAGACTGAGTTTTGCGCCTGGCTAGTCCGGTAGAATGGGGTGTCAAAGACTGAAGTAATGGAGCCTCTGGTCTGTCGTCCATGGGCCAAGAGTGGAAAGAGGGAGATTACACTGGGAGGGAACAGTTTGAGGTACATTTTGTGTAGTAAGGAGAGAGTGTTGAGGTGAAACCTCCTTTCAAGGGTGGGCCAGCAGAGGGAGGAATACATGATGCAGTATTATCAGGCATTATTGCTAGTTGTTCCCCCATTGGTTATACATTTCTATACGAACACCCCACAGTGGAAATAAATGCTGATGTTGCACCCAGCATGCCTGTTTCCTGATAAGGTCCACTGCTGTTATATTACCTGCTGCTTTATTTGCAATAAATGCAAACTTTTCATTTGTGGATGTGTACTGGATATTTCTCTGTGGTGGGGATCTTTTTCTGAGTTGGATGAATTACACATACCTCTCAATGGCTATGCATTTTGCATTACACTATGATTTTTACTCTTACCCTTGTTCTGTGAAGGTTTACTTAGGTTGCTCATAAAGTTAGGGCTAATTTTGGACACAAAAGAAAACATTAACCTTAGTGCTAAATACATGGGCCCCATTATTCTTAGGCATTCTTATTCTTAAAATAAGTAAGTGCTACACATTTTGGACATTTGCCCTGAATCTTAATGGCTGGTGCTATGCATTTTAATACTCAGAGGTTGAGAGGTATGGAATTATGAAGGGCAGTGCCTAGCCTTCAAAGATCTGTGTTCCCAAGCATGTTTTTCTTGCTCTAGACGTAAATGTTGCATGGTCCCCATCTCAAGTATGTACCCACCATGTTTGGTAGGAATCGGATGGAAAACAGCTGGGAGAATGGCCAATACATCCAAAATGACTGAACCACGAATCCTGGAGTGATGACACTGCCACACTGCTCTGTGGCAAGGCACAGCATAACACACATTCAACTGCAGGTTAATGACAGTATTTTGGCAATCGGCCTCAGTTTTAATATCCTTCTAGGTTTCATACAGAGTGGATGAGCATAGGATTATAGACACTAATCCCCTGGTCAAGATGAAAACGTTAAAACCCTGACATCTTTACCCTGGAGGCTCACTGATGCATTGAGCAGATGAATGAATACATGACGTCTGCTAAGACCTCTGAGGGACTCCTGGATGAGGCATTTTTCCTATCTGGTATCAAGGCAGGTGCCAACAAAACAGAAGAAATCAGGCAGATTTGATCTTCATTCCCCATGTTAGCTCTGGTCACTACTATATCCTTGCATTTTCTTGGAGAAAATTTTGTACTGTTTCTGCATTTATAACACCACTGGGTGAGTTAACACTTCCAGCATGGTCTAGGTTTATATTAGATATATATGTATTAAAATGGCACTGCAGCACCTCTAAATTTAGGGTTGAGCAGGGCTTTCTATGTTATGCCCCAAAATTTGCACTTTAATTTTTCAACCGTTCAACAGATCTGCACAAAACGGTGCATATGCGGTCTCATTTGGTAGATCTCTTGACATGCAAACGTTCATTCTGGTTGGATGTTCGAGATGCGGTGAGCAAAAAAACAATCACAATTTTTTTTTGTCATTGTGCTGCACCCAGACAGTTTGGAATTTCGGTCCGAAATATTCAGGGTAGAAAGGGCACAGAAGTGCCTCATGCTGGTTTGGTGAAAACAAAACAAACAAACAAAAAAAAAAAAAACAGGTTACTCACCTGTAACAGTAGTTCTAGAAGTGGTATATATTGTTCATCCACTCTTTGGCAGGTCCCCTTCCCCTTTAAAGATTGCAGGAAGTCTTCAAGCTGGCTCCTCCCACCCACCCAGGTGGTATACCCCTCGGCTCCACCCCACGGCACCAGATCTTAGCCTGCTGGAAGCCAGGTGTTGTGCATCAGCAGCCAGGGAAGTCGGGTGGGTCCATGAGGATGAACAACATATACCACTCCTAGAACTACTGTTACAGGTGAGTAACCTGTTTTTCTAGGATCGTGGATATGCTGTTCATCCGCACACTTTGGCAGACTCCTAGCAGTTCTCCGGAAGGAGGGAAGCAAAGTGCACCACCCCACTGATACTCACTTAGGAAACAGAGACTGGAGAACTGAGGCCCCAAAACTAGCATCCCGGCGTGAGACTCAAGGTCGATGTGGTAATGGGTAATGAAGGTGTTTGCTGACTTCCAGGTAGCAGCCCGACAGATTTCCTGGATAGGGATGTCCCTGGAAGCAGCAACCGATGCAGCGGTTTGGCAGGTAGAATGAACTCTTATCCCTCTGGGAGGCTCCATGCCCGCCAACTCATAACACAAGACTTATGCAAGATGTAATCCACCTTGCAATAGTCAGTTTTGTTGCAGGTCTGCCAGAAGCGGCTTCAGTGTAGATGACAAACAGTTGGCAAACCTCTCCCCAAATTTCCACCATCCTCTCCTTATAACAGGAGAGAGCTCGTCTCGGGTCCAAAGTATGGCAAGGTCAAGGCAAATTTTATTTTTCTGGCACCCAATCCCAGAGGCTCTGGGTGCCGTATAAACACAAAATTTAATTACAAAAGTGTATATACACACACACACACACACACACACACACACACACACACACACACACACACACACACACACACACATATACACACACACACACACACACACACATATATACATATATATATATATATATATATATATATATATATATATATATATATATATATATATATATATATACTCAATATAATAATCACGTCAAAAAAGGCAGTATCCTACATATAAATAATCACCTGCTTTACTTTAAAAAGGGACTGACAGTCTATGGAGCCTGTACTCTGCCTCTGAGGTGTACTTAGGGTAGTATACCGGCAGAGTTGACACCTGGTTAAGGTGAAACTCCGACACCGCCTCGGAAAGGGATTCCAGGTGGGGGCGTAGGACAACCTTGTCCCTATGGAAGACCAGATAAGGGGAGTTCACCGAAAGCGTCTGGAGCTCCCCTGTCCTTCTGGCAGATGAGACAGCCACCAGGAAGGCCATCTTCCACAAGTGTGACAATGCACACTTTTGCATTGGTTCGAATGGCTTGCCCATGAGCTTTGCCAGTAGAAGCAGTAGATCCCACGGAGGTGGAGGTTCAAGCACCGGAGGAGATATGTGATCCAGGCCTTTAAAAATGTGCCCGACCATCTTCTGCGCCAACGTCAACTGACCAGCCCGCGCCCGGTAAGCAGAGATGGCTGCCAGGTGCACCCTAAGGGTCAATGACCCCCTTTGGACAGAAACCAAAGGTGGTCGAGAATGTTAGCCACTGGACAGGACAGATGGTCCAGGCCCTTGCCCTGACACCAAATGGAAAACCTTTTCCATTTGAAGGCATAACATTTCCTGGTCGATTCCTTTCTGGATGCCTCCACCATGGTGAGGACATCCTCAAAGACCAAGAGTCTGGAACCTCATCTGCTCAGGAACCAGGCTGTGAGGTGCTGGGATTGAAGGTCCAGATGGTATACCTTCCTTTGGTTCAGAGCTATTAGGTCTGGGCATGCTAGAAGCTGCTCCGGGGTCTGCAGCTGAGGCTGAGGAGATCTGGATACCAGAACTGGCACGGCCAGTCTAGGGCTACCAGAATCACCTTCGCCTTGTCCCTCCTCACCTTGAGGAGCACCATGTGGATCAAGGGAAATGGAGGGAAGGGGTAAAGGAGGCCTGGGGTCCACAGCCTTGAGAAGGTATCCCCCTGCAGCGAGCTCTGCTGAGGGGGGCAGGCATGAAACAGCCTCAGCTTGGTGTTTTCCCTGGAGGCAAACAGGTCCATCATCAGTTTGCCCCAGTGGGAGAACAGGCTGTAAGCTACCTCTGGATGGAGAGACCACTCATAGGATGTCTTGCCTAAGTGGCTAAGAGCATCCGCCAGATGGTTTGAGGCTCCTGCTACATGGATGGCTACGAGATCCACCTCCAAACGGCAGACAAGGGTCCAGATGCGTAGCGCCTCTCTGCAAAGCAGACGGGAGTGCATGCCGCCCTGTTTGTTGAGATAGTACATGGTCGTGGTATTGTCCATCTGGACTTGAACCAATTGACCCCGGAGCTGAGGAGCGAAAGCTGACCGTGCTAGTTTGACTGCTCTGAGCTCCAATAGGTTGATGTGGTATCGGGACTCCTCAGAGGTCCAAATCCCATGGGCCCTTTTGTCCCCCATGTGGGCTCCCCAGCCCATGAGAGAAGCATCGGTTGTGAGGACGGCTGTCGGCTGGGGCGGACAAACTGGATTCCTTCCTGCAACTGGTCTGGGGCAGTCCACCACTGGCGAGTGCCCCACATCTTCTGGGTTACAGCGATCAGCTGGTCAAAATGACCATGGCGCCGAGTCCACTGGGCAGCCAGCTCCCATTGGAGGGGGCACGTGTGCAACCGGGCACAACGGACCACTGAGGTGCATGCCACCATGTAACCCAGAAGGTGCAGAAAGCTCGGGCAGGGCGCAATTGCCCAACCAGAAATGATTTGGCAAAGGAGGAGAGAACCTCTACCCTGTCCACCAGGAGCCAAGCTCTGGCTTGACGAGTCGAGCTCTGCCCCAATGAAGTACATCACCTGGGAAGGCACGTGTTCAGACTTGACCTCATTGATCAGAAGGCAGAGTTCGGAGTAGGTCTGGAGGGCCATGTCCCTGGACCTCTCCACCTCCCGTTGGGTGGGACCTGTTAAGAGGAGATTTTCGAGGTAGGGATAAATCCTGCCCCCCCTCCCAGACACCTGAGATGGGCTGCCACCACTTCAATGCATTTGGTGAAGATCCGTGGGGCTGATGACAGGCCAAACGGCATGGCTCGGAACTCATATAGGGTCCCTTCAGCTCTGAAGCAGAGGAACCGCCAATGAGATGGACAGATTGGGACGTGAAAGAACGCGTCCTGCAGATCCAGTGAACAGAACCACGTTTCGCTCCATGGGTGGTATGATCTGGGACAGAGTGACCATCTGAAAGGTATGTGACCTGAGATACTGATTCAGGTCGTGCAGATCTAGAATGGGGCACCAGCCCCCTGTCTGCTTGGGCACCAGGAAGTATCTGGAGACAAAGCCTGGGTCTGCTGGAGGATCCACCACTGGAGATACTGCCTCCTTGAGGA
The DNA here is from genome assembly GCA_016271365.2 of Neoceratodus forsteri. NCBI lineage: Eukaryota > Metazoa > Chordata > Ceratodontiformes > Ceratodontidae > Neoceratodus > Neoceratodus forsteri. The sequence goes on along the minus strand of JADMNL010000034.1, from coordinate 124,220,644 downwards.
GGAGCTGAGCAATATCATCTCAGAGAGCCGACAGAGTCTGGACAGATACTCTTTTCCTCCCGAGGGGCGCAGGCTCTGCTTGGAGAGTACTGCTCGAATTTCAGAGGCAGTCCGATTGACCACCTTGAGAAAACTCACCTGTCCGTAGTGATAGCGGACCAGGCGTAAAGGAAATGGTGGAGCCGGCCCCCCATGGGAAGACCCAGAGCTGGCGTGACGGGAAAGGTGGAGGCAGCCCCGCCACATCACTGAGCATGCTTGGAGGAGGAGGATCCAGGGCCTGAATTTCGGCCTCCTTTACGGGCCAGGGCTTGGGCCAGGGGCGCCAAGCTTGAGCCTGCTGCTGCTGTTGTCACTGCCCTCCTTGAAAGGAGGGTTGCTATGCCGCAGGGGAAGAGTGCCAAAAAGGTTTCTTCTTCTGCTGTTTCTTGCTTGAAGAACCTTTAGCAGAAGTAGCATCCAAGGTGGCACTGGACTGCTCAATATGCTGAAGGTGGCCAGCCACACCTGGGCCGAAAAGGTTGGTGCCCAGGAAAGGCACATCAGCTAGTTTGTGCTGCGTATCTGCTGGAAAAAGAGGAGAGTCTCAGCCAAGCCCTGCGATGAGAGGCAACTGCGGCTGCCATTGAGCGGGCATTAGAATCCCCAATGTCCATGGCTGTCTGAAGCTGCTGTTTGGCAACAGCCCAGCCGTGATCCTAGACCTGCTTGACCGTAGTCTGCATGTCCGCAGGGAGGTGTGGGAGGACTTCATCCAAAGACCCCAAGAGGGCATGGGAGAAGTGTGCCATGAGGACGGCCAAACTTGCCTGACAAAGGCCTAAAGATGAGGCCGCACAGACCTTTCGAGCCAAATGATCCAAGAGTTTGGATTCTTTTTCGGGAGGTCAGTCAGTGTTGGCAGAACTGCCAGTATGCCTGAACACAGAGGCGGTCACCAGGCTCTCAGCTGAAGTGTACTCTGTGAACCCCACAAGGGACCACATGGGCACCGCATACTTGCGGGCCATGTGGGCAGACGAAGCTGGACAGGAGGCAGGACACTGCCAAAGTTCTAAAGCCGGGCCAACTATGGCCTCGGCCACAGGAAAGGCCTCCGTCGGGGTATCCCTCTTGAGGATGTCCGTGAGAGGGTACTCCGCCCTTTTCTGGATAGGTTCCAGGGGCATCCCTGTAGACTCAGATGAGGCAAAGAATGCCCTGAAAGGATGAAGGACCTTCATCCGTCTCTATCCCACTGGCAAATTCATCATCCCTGAAATGAGAATGTAGGCCGGTCACATCCGAATCCGAGGAATTCAGATACAATGGTCAACTGCCCAGGTCACCTTCGACCCGTCGAGGGTAGTCTGGGGTGACAGTGACCGAAAGACGCATGGGAAGCCCGGTGTCGGGTCTAGCTTCCTTAGAAGGAGCCCCTCCCACAGGCTGCTTGGGCGGTGGTTCCACCACTATCGGTGGAGAGACCTGTTTAGGCCGAACTGGAGGTTTCGATGGCTCTGCGGGTGGGGGAAACGATTTAATTGTCTCCGAAGGATTCAGCTTCGGCCTGTGAAGCGAAAGCCAAGTAATGGCCGGGGTAGAAGCCGTAGTTGGCTTGTGTCCGGTCAAAATCAGCTGTTGCCACGAGGCCCTCGTGGCGCCGGAGCCCTTCTCATCCAAGGAAGAAGAGGATGACCGATGGCATCGCCTCTTTTTAGAGGGCTTGTGGCTCTTCGTCAGCCTTTCGGTCGAGGGGGTCCTGGAACTCGATCGAGATCGGACAGGCCGATTTGGTCGCACGGGAGACACCAGCGGGATCAGTGATTTTCCAGGGTCGGGGACCACTTCCTTGACGGGATTCCCAGCGGGCTGGGTTTCCTGGTCGGGGAAAGAAAGGACCGGAGTCCGATTAAGAGTGTCTGCGACAATGGGTCGATGATTATTTCAACCTCGTTGATAGACACTATGGTCGACTGACCAGACGGCAAAGCCGATAAACACGCACACACACATATTTATATAGATATAGATATATCTATCTATATACATACATACATACATACATACATACGTACATAGAGGGAATACATGATGGGCAGGAGTGTGATACAGAAAATATTCTCACTCCTGCAGAGTGAGCTCTGGATACTCATGAGTGCCGAAGGTACAAGTGAGTGTATCCAGAGCTCACTCTGTAGGAGTGAGAATATTTTCCATAGCACACGATCTGCGCATCATGTGTACTATTTATACAATGGGGGTGAGAGCTCCAGAAATTTTGTTGTGTTTTCCTGTTTTCTTTTCCTGTTTCTGTGTGTGGTCTGAGTTTTTCTGAATGGGCTGGGAGTCTGACACACTATGGGACATAGGTAAGTGTCTCTTGCAATGCTAACTGAATAAGTTGCGGGTAGCAGTGAGAAAAACTTTTTGTGAAGCAGTTTCATTTAGAATGCAGGCTGTAGTGAGTGACTTGTGACATCAGCAGAGTACGTATAAACAGCATTTATTTCAACTCTGCTGATGTCATCACCAATTATCACACTGCAGTGAAAATAACAGGATTCATTAGCTTGGAGCTCCCACCCCCATTGTGTATATATCTATACACAAAGTTGAGATGGAGAAGCATGCACTGTAGAGGTGGTTACAGTTAAGTGTCACACTGCTGCAGTCCCTTCCATTGTACCACAGGCTGTGTGTTTTAGGGATCTACAGTTCCTGAGAGCAAAACAAATTATTCTGCTTCACAACACTGCAGTCACTATCCCCTTAATGAGCAAATTAAACAATAAGGCACCAAATGGTGTCTGTGGGACAACATGGCTTGGGGGCTACGACAGGGTTAGAATAAGACCCTGTCCCATTTGATATACAGAGAGTTAAAAGCAATGATCTATTCTGTCCTCTCCAATTCTGTCCTTCTATGTCTCTTGCCTGCCTGTCTGATTGCACAATCACATTTTCCTTGTGGCACCTAGGAACTGACCACTCCAATTGTCCCACAATTTCCCCATTATCCCCCTTCCTTCACTTGTTTTTATTTTTTATTTTTCCCTTTGCTTTTCTTTAGTTAAGATGTATTTATGAATGTGTGTGAAACTGGGATCCCCTAGTCTGCAAATGCATACAGCTACATTCCTGAAATGAAGGCAGCCAGCCACTTGGGTTTGTTAGAAAAGTTAGCAATTTGGAACACTGAGGGTTGACCGCGAAACCTTTTGACCTTCACAATCTTGTTGACAGAACTGTCTGCAGGAAATCAACCATGGGACAGGATGTCTTAATTGGCTGCACCTGTTAAGAAGACCAGTGTACTCTTCAGGCTGGTCACAGGAAGATCAATGAAAAAAAATTGTGTTGCATTTTGTGAAAAACAGGAGAAGAAACTTACAAGAACAGGATGCAGAGGTTAAACTGCCAGGTAAAGACATCTCATTTAAAGAGAGCAATGTCTGTCTAGAAAGACAGACAGATGGACTCAGAGGAAGGATTTCTGTTTGTACTGCTTTTGTGAAGACCTATTCTGTACATCTTTATTTTATTGTTATTGATAACAACAACACTTGTAAATTTTATAATTTCTCCTGGTTTGTTTATGCTTCCTGACTCATGCCTCTATGACAGGGGCTTACCTCATGCCTTACCCACTATAGAAGCACTTACTGATAACTACCTACATCCCATATTTCCTTACTGCAAGGATAAAATGGCTCACCTGATTTTTTAATAATGTCCAGACAGTTAGCCACGCCCCATCTATGCTGTTGTGCTGAAAAAAACAACCTTCTGATTGAATTTGACCAATCACAACTCTTGGTTCATCCCACCCATTTTATAATTAGAATTATAAACTGGATGGCAAAAAAAAAAAAATGAAAGAAGCAGATTGGCTGAAAGGTATTTAAAGCTGTGATTAAATCCCACAACATAATCATGACTTCAAAAAAGCTTTCAGCCACCAGCTTCCTAACTCGCAACAAATCCATCTGGCAGAAATGTTCCCCATGTCCCCCACTCTTCTTGACACACAGCCATCAGAACGCCTGCCACAGGGTGGAATGAGTCAGACCACAAGATGGTGGCTGTTGAAAACAAAAAAGCAAACGAAATTCTCACAAGCATGCCCCACTTTGAACAATGAAACTACCGCCAACTACGGCATACACAAAAGCACCCCACTCTCCACACAAAACTACTGTTACAGGTGAGTGACCTGTGTTTCTCGGTATGTGGATATGTTCTATCCACACTTTCTGGCAGACTCCTAGCAGTTCTCCGGGAGGAGGGAGGCAAGGCGCACACATCCTACTTGGGGAACAGAGACTGGAGAACTGAGGCCCCAAAACCAGCATCCCGGCGTGACTCAAGGTCAATGTGGTAATGGGAAATCAAGGTGTTTGCTGACTTACAGGTAGCAGCCCTGCAGATTTCCTGCATAAGGACGTCCCTAGAAGCAGCCACTGATGCAGCGGTATGGCGGTTAGAATAAGGCCTTAGCCCTACGGGAGGCTCCCTACCTGCCAACCTATAGCAGAGATCAGTGCAGGAAGTGATCCACCTGCCAAATGTCTGCTTGGCTGCAGGTCTGCCAGGTGCGGCTTCAGTGTAGTGACAAACAGCTGGCGAACCTCTCTCTGAACTTCCGCTGTACGCTCTTTGTAGTAGGCGAGTGCTTGTCTCGGGTCCAAAGTATGGAGCCTGTACTCGGCCTCTGAGGTGTAACTGGGGTAAGTTCACCGGCAGAGTCAACACCTGAGTAAGGTAAAACTCCGACACCACCTTCGGAGGGAATTTCAGCTAGGGGCACAGGACAGCCTTGTCCCTGTGTTAGATCAGGTAAGGAGACTCAACCAAAAGCACCTAGAGCTCCCCGATCCTTTTGGCTGACATAATGGCCACCAGGAAGGCAGTCTTCCATGATGGGTGGGAGATATCGCACCTGTGCATTGGTTCGAATGGCTTGCCCATGAGCTTTGCCAAAACCAGAAGTAATTTGCACAGAGGTGGAGGTTCACGCACCAGAGGGTATAAGTGATCTAGGCCCTTGAAAAAGTGCCAGACCACCATTTCCTGTGCCGCTGACTGGCCCGTGCCTGGTAAGCAGTGATGGCTGCCAGGTGCACCTTAAGAGTCATCGACCGAAGCCCCTGCTGGGAGAGGGATCACAGGTAGTCCAAAATGCTAGCCATGGGACAGGACGAGGGGTCCAACCCTTTGCTCTGACACCAAATGGAAAATCTTTTCCATTTGAAGGCATAGCATTTTCTGGTTGATTCCTTATGGGATGCCTCAACAACCGTGAAGACCTCGTCAGAGAGACCCAAAGCCTGGCACTCCAGCCGCTCAGGAACCAGGCTGGCAGGTGCAGGGATTGAAAGTCCGGATGGAGTACCTTCCCCGATTGATGGAGAGCAGGTTCAGACATGCTGGAAGACACCTCGTGAGCCTGTTGCTGAGGCTGAGGAGATCTGGATACCGGAACTGGTGTGGTCAGTCTGGTGCTACCAGGATCACCTGTGCTTTGTCCATCCTGACCTTGAGGAGCACCTTGTGGATCAAGGGAAGTAGAGAGAAGGCACAGAAGGGGCCTGGGGTCCACAGCCTCGAGAAGGCATCCCCCTGCAGTGAGCCCTGCTGAGGGGAGGCAGGCATGGAAGAGTTGCCTCAGCTTCGCGTTCTCCCTGGAGGTGAACAGGTCCACCTGAGGGGTGCCCCAGTGGGAGAACAGATCTTGTACTACCTCCGGATGGAGGGACCACTCGTGAGATGCCTCGCCCATCTGGCTGAGAGCATCGGCCAGCTGATTCGAGGCTCCTGCCACATGGCTGTCTAGGAGGTCTGCCCCTAAGCTGAGCACGATGGGTCCAAGTGCGGAGAGCTTCCTTGCACAGGGGCAAGGAGTGCGTCCCACCCTGCTTGTTGAGATAGTACATGGTCGTGGTATTGTCCATCTGGACCTGGACCATTTGACCCCAAATGAATGGAGTGAATGCGGTCAGGGCTAGCTGAACTGCTCAGAGCTCCAGCAGGTTGATGGGACAGTGGGACTCCTAAGGGGACCAGAGCTCATGGGCTCTGTGCTCCCCCAAATGGGCAACCCAATCCAGAGAGGAGTCTGTCGTCAGGATGACCGCTGGCTTGAGCCACCATTGGAGGCCATCCCACATCCTCTGAGTCACGGTGACCAGCTGATCGAGGTGACCTGAGCGCAGAGACCACTGGCTGGCCAATTCCCATTGAAGGGAATGCATGTGCCAGTGGGGCCATCGGACCACACTGGTGCAGGCCACCATGTAGCCCCGGAAGGCACAGGAAGTCCTGGGCAGGGCGCAATTGCCCAACCAGAAATGATTGGGCAAAGGAGGAGAGAACCTCCACCCTGTCCACCGGCACCCGAGCTCTGGCTCAGCAAGAGTCGAGCTCTGCCCCGATGAAATGAATCGCCTGCAAGGGCACGAGTTCAGACTTGGTCTAGTTGATCAGGAGGCCAAGTTCGAAGCAAGTCTGGAGGGAAAGATCCCTGGTCCGCTCTACCTCCTGCCTGGAGGGACTTGCTATGAGCCCACTGTCCAGGCAGGGATAAATTCGGACCCGTCGGCGCCTCAGGAAAGCTGCCACCACTGCAATGCAGTTGGTGAAGACCCTGGGGGATGATGAGAGGTCGAAGGGCATGGCCTGAAACTCGTAGAGGGTTCCTTTAGCTCGGAAGTGGAGGAACTGTCGATGGGACGGACGGATCGGGACGTGAAAGAACGCATCCTGAAGATCCAGGGAGCAAAACCACATGCCTTGCTCCAGGGGTGGTACGATCTGAGCCACTGTTACCATCTGGAAGGTGCGAGACCTGAGAAACTTGCTCAGGTTATGCAGATCGAGAATGGGGCACCAGCCCCCCATCCGTTTTGGTACCAGGAAGTACCTGGATACAAACCCTGGGTCTGTCGGAAGTTCCATAACTCTGCGCATGACCTCCTTGCAGAGGAGCTGAGCGATGTCTTAAAGAGCCGACTAAGTGACAGCAGACACTAAATCCTCCCTTGGGGTGTGGGCTCGGCTTGGGGGGGGGTGCTGCTCGAATTCCAGAGGCAGACCCTGGCCGACCACTTCCAGTACCCATCTGTCCATAGTGATAACAGAACAGGCAAGAAAGGAAGTGGCGGAGCCGGACCCCCATGGGAGGACCTAGGGGAAGTGTGACAGGACTGAGGGTGGCACCTCCAAACCAGTCACTGAGCAGGCTTGGAGGAGGAGCCGGCTGAGGGGCCACCAGGTCCCTTCCTTCCAGGCATTCTGACCAATGAGGCCACTGACTTGGCCTGCAGTCACCAGGTTTGAGCCTGCTGGCCCTGATGCTGCCGGTCTGGTTTAGCTGTAGCAGTGGAAGACTGAAAGGGCTTATGCTTTTGCTGCTTGGGGCCCTTGTCATTCTGGGCAGATGTCACAGAGTCCAGGGTGGCACTGGACTTTTCAATGCGTTGGAAGTGGCCCTTCATACCGGGCCCGAACAGGTCAGTGTCCAAAAAGGGGACATCCGCCAGCTTGTGTTGGGTATCCACCGTAAAGGTCGAGCTCCTCAACCAAGCTCTCTGGCGCATGGCTACTACGGCCGCGACAGAGTGGACACATGAACTGCCAATATCCAGAGCAGTCTGGAGTTGTTGCTTCGCCACTGCCCTCCCCTGGTCCCGGACCTGCTTGACCATGGTCTGGAGGTCCACCAGGAGGTGAGGAATCACCTCGTACAGGGAGCCCAAAAGGGCGTGGGAGAAGTGTGCCATCAGCACTGCCAAGCTAGCCTGATGAAGGCTGAGCAATAAGGCAGCATAGACTTTTTTAGCCGAATGGTCCAGTTTCTTGGACTCTTTATCCAGTGGTCTATCGAAGTCTCCTGTATTGCCAGAGCACCGAAAAATGGAGAGGGGCACCAGTCCCTCAGCCAAGGGATGCTCAGAAAACCGCAAAAGGGAACCGATGGAACCACGTACTTGTGGGCTATCTGGGCCGAGGGGACAGGGCAAGAGGCGGGACGCTGCCAAAGATCCAGGGCTGGGCCGACAATGGCCTCAGCCAAAGGGAAGGCCTCCGTAGTAGAGTCCCCTTTGTCCAGAATCTCTAAGGGGATATCGAGCCCGTTTCAGGGCCAGCTCGAGCTCCATCCCCGTGGACTTGGAGATGAGCCAAAGAATGCCCATGAATGAGGTGGGTCCCTAATCCATGGAAAGGGGCCCCCCCCCCCCCCAAGAGGACTCCACATCAATGGGACGCGAGTGCGGCGAGGAGTCTTCAGACTCAGGAGTCCACGTAAAGTGTGCATCCACTCGAGTCACCCTTGACCCGCCTTGGGCGGTCGGGAGTGAGGGTGACCGACAGCCAATGGGGCAGCCCTTTGTCTGGCTGAAACTCCTTGGTCGAAGCCCCAGACTTTGGCTGTTCAGGTGGCGGCTCTACCACAAATTGGCAGAGAAGCCTGCTCCGGCTGAGCCTGCGGTGGCACCTCTGAGGGGGCGACTGTGGCAGAAGAAGACGTTGGTCATTCGGGCAACAACCACTTGATAGCCAGAGTAGAACCTGGGGTCAGTTTCGGACTGGACAAGACCAGCTGCTGCCACATTAAGTCTTCGTAGTGCCAACACAACTTGCGCCGGAGCCTCTCCTCGGCCGAGGAGGACGAAGAGGAGTAGCAATGCCGCCTGCCATGATGCTGGAAACGAGATCGCCGGTGATAGCGAGATCTGCCCGACTCAGAGGAAGGAGACAGAGACCTCGATCTTGACAGTCGGTGGAGACGACGGGGAACATCGGAAAGAGTCGGGGAGCCCCGTGGCTCTTCCAGGCCAGGGTCTAGGGCCGGTGGGTTCGACCCAGCGGGCTGAGCCGACCAGTCAGAAGACACCGGAAGCAATGGAGTCAGAAAGAGAGAGTTATCGGCCTCTTCGGATGACAACTTGTCGATCAGTTCGAGAAAAATCTTAGCCGCATCGACCGGCGTCTCAGCCAGCTGGTCTGACAGGGCTCCATGAAACCAGCAGCCACGGCCTCGACTTAAGTCGAAACCAGAGTCTCCTGAGAACGGGACCGCTCCCGATCCCAAGAGCACTGACGCAGAGTCTCGACTCCTCCTTACGAGGGCACAAAACGAGTGATCCAGAAGGACCCTCTCCCTTGGTGGAGAGGGACTGGCACAGCTCTTTTCAAAGGAAGCCAAATATGTGGAGGCCCAACTGGAGTGGAACAAGGGCCGAAGCTGAAGAGGAACTAGCTGCGGCCTGGACTGCCTCCTCCTCGGAGGCCTCATACTGTCAGAGCTGCTAAGTGGACCCTGCAGCCGAGGAGACCACCCAACAGGCATCCTTAGACTTGACCGGCGGGTAATACTTCTCCGGTCACCCCAGCTGGAGTCAGGCAGCGCGGTCGTCCAGAACTGATGAGTGAAAGGATCGACAGATATCGCAGGCCTGCGAATCATGGTCATGTTCTAAGCAATACATGCACGTGGCATGAAGGTCTGTGCACATCTTCTGCCTGCAGGGGCACCGGTGAAACCCAGGCACGGTCTTTTCTTCTGTCACGGGACCGAGTGAAGGACTCGAAGATGAAACTCTGATGAATTTTAAGGTAAGTTTTGGAAGCAAATCTGAAAATTTGAGAGCCAGGGCCTACCAAGAGCGCCAAGGAGGAAACCTGTACCTTCCAGTGGAAAGGAAGATCTGGAGTCATGGGGCAGAGCAGAGGGATATACCACCCAGGTGGGTGGAAGGAGCCAGCTTGAAAACGTTCCGGCACCTCTTAAAGGGAAACGCGATCTGCCAGAAAGTGTGGATAGAACATATCCACATCCCTAGAACCCAATGAAATACCACGATATACCACACCCTTTCGTGTATTATTGCTTAAATATAACACACCTCATGTCCCCCCTCTGAATTGTTTTAGCCCTCCCCATACATCCTTAGGCAGAATTTTTTAATTCCACACATTAATCCCTCCAATTATCCTTACCTTCCATGTTGCATCTGTAAACTAGATTCTTGCTGTATCTTTTTATGTTTCTCTGGTGAAACTCAAATACGTATATTCAAATGTATCATACAGTATATACGGACCAAAGAAACAAAAATAATATCTATGTGCGACTGTCAGATATTCTGGTCTTTTGGGTAGAGTTTTCATGTTTTTACTTACCTGAATCTTAAGTACAGATGGAGCAGATGTAATCCGAAAAACAAAAGAAAAAGCAAATAAAAAAATACAGAAAAATGTTTATTTCAGGGCAAACAACTTGTACATAAATAGTGATTGCACATAAAAAAATACTTGATAACAGAAAGACTCGTTTTCCAGTTGTAACTCCTGAAAACGTTTTTCATATTTGCAGTCAACACACACATCTGGCACTTCACAATTCTCAACCTCATTAGTGTTTGGTGATCCGAATCCTCGGCCAGCATTTGAAGTGCAAAGGAAAGAGAACTCTGCTAATACTTCTACTTCATACATATTTCTCCACAGATCTGTTCTCTTCATGTCTTTCAACTTGCACTCTAATCCACACAAGAACAGTGAGAACATCAAAGCTTGTGTGTGCTCAATCTTTTGGACATCTAGATACAGTGGCACCTCCCTTTAGTTGCCTAATGTCCATGACAGTGCTATCTAAAATTCATTAAATGTCAGCATTAACGCTTCACCCGAACAAGCATGGGTTTGGCTGCTCAAGTCACAACAGAGCGAGACAACATGATCCCCTCTCCTTAGCCTCCCCATCAATTTCTGGATTTGCTGCTTTTAGAACGGGTTGATTCGACAAGTAGATGTGAGCACGCAAGGACTGACTCATGCCGGGTGAAACTTCTTTAGCCAAAGCACAGGTGTTATGTCACGGTGACAGCCGAGCCACTGTGGATGGATTCCATGACAGCCGCAAACCTGCTGCAAAGGTCATGGGGGGAATTGGGCCGGATCTTTGGGGGCTCCTTAAGAACAATGATCTCTGCAGAGCAGTCAAGCATCCGGGGAAGAAATTCACCAAGTTTCTCCTGTAGGTTCTCTGCAATCAAAAAATAAAATGTAAATACATAAAGCAAGGTAGCTATGCAGAATAAAAATTATTTGCTTATTCTGGGAGAGAATCTCTGAAATGGAATTTGAACATTCATGGTGAATAATCCTGGGAGACAGTGACATTTTAACTTAAAAACACACATACCCCAATAATGCAAAGCAACTAAGAATTTAGACTGATTCTGCTTTAAGCAGTAGTGCATGGTGCCAAATGGCTTCTCACACACTAGTGTTTCAGCTTTTCGGGGCTCAGAAGAACCAGTCTGAGGTATTTCACGGTGATATGCATATGCATCCCATGATGCTTTGCATTACTTGCTATGTGTAATTTTCTATTTCTTTGAAACCTTGCAGGTATGTGCAACACAGCCCAACTCAATATTAAAGCATTGGTTATTAATGGGTTAATGTCTCCTCTACAGTCTGTATCGGACACCATCAGAATCTGAGAACGTGCACAGCTTTGGGGCGTGCCCCTAAAGTATCCACTATCGCATCTTTCCGCAAATAAAAAGTAAAACTGAACCAACTGAATTGCCGGTGGTGTGCAAGGCTTGAAAACAGAACCCTTGGGTCTAACTATTAACTTTAAACAGGAAAGCTACTACAGTACCTTTTTCACAAGCAAAATAAATAGGTTACTCACCTGTAACCATAGTTCTAGGAATGGTATATGGTTCAAATCCACACTATGGCACTTCCACTGGAACAGTGCAAATGACCGGACATCTTTAAACTAAGCTCCTTCCACCACTTGGCGGGTATATCCCGACTCCACCCTGTGACATCAGATCTTGCATGCTGGAATCAAGGATCTGTGTGCCTGCTGTCAGGGAAGGGCAGGAGGGTTATGTGGATGTGAATCACGTACCACTTCTAGAAAGTACAGTTACATAAGATTTTACCCTAACAGTAGAGTACCCGGTGTAAACTCCAACTGGAAGGCCTGCAGGGCGTAAAGAACTGCTCTCATTTCCAGAATATTTATGTGGAGATGAGTCTTCTGGGCTGTCCACAGGCCCAGAGACCAGACACCGTCAAGGTGTGCACCCACCTGAGCCCTGAGGCGTCTGTGGAGAGTGTCACAATCGGAGACGGCGCAATGAAGGGGACTCCCGACGATAGATTCTTCGGATCTAGCCACCATTGCCAATCCCGGATTACGGCATTCGTGATCCGGACTGGGGGCTGCAGATGGTCTTGCTTTTGATCCCATTGGACCCGTAACATCCACTGGGTGACCCGCATGTGGAGACGGGCTATCGGGACTGTTGCAATGACTGCAGCCATGTGCCTGAGCAGGCAAAGGACCAATCTGGCAGGAACGGTCTTCGCCAAAATGTCCCCGATGATGGATCTGATGTCTTCTGCTCTGTCCTGGGGGAGAAAAGCTTTCCCTTGGATGGTGTCCAGAACTGCGCCAATGAACTGTAGAGTCTGTGACGGAACCAGGCGTGACTTCTCCTGATTGATAATGATGCCCAACGTCTCGAACAGAGACTGAGTACAATGAATGGCGGACATCAGGGCCTCCCAAAGGGCACCATGAGAAGCAAGTCGTCCAGGTAGGGGAACACGTAGTGGCCTTGTCTCCTCAGAGTCGCCGCTACTACCGCCATGCACTTCGTGAATACCCGAGGTGCTGATGACAGTCTGAAGGAGAGGGCTCGGAACTCATAATGGTGGCCCTGAAACTCGAAGCGCAGAAACTTCCTGTGCGCTTGAGCAATGGGTATATGCAGGTAAGCATCCTGCATGTCCAAGGACACTAGAAAGGTGCCCTGCTTGAGCATGGGAATCAGACCTGGGAGGGTCACCATGCGGAAGCATTTGTACAGGACCGACTCGTTGAGGTCGCTGAGGTCCAGTATCGGACGGAGGTCCCCTGTTTTCTTGGGAACCAGAAAGAAGCGAGAATATCATCCTGCACTCCTCTGGTTCCGTGGTACGTGCTCTATCGCTTCTTTTCCCAGAAGCGCGAGCACCTCCTGCTGTACGAGCAGGGCGTGCAGACCCGAGTAATGGGAAAGCAGGGGAGGTCTTGCCGGTGGGTGGTCGAGAAATTCTATGAAGTGACCTTTCTTGACCAATTGGAGAACCCACCAGTTGGTGGTAATCGACTGCCACCCTAAAAAGTGGTGAGCAATGCGATTCCTGACCTTTTGTGCCTGTTGATCCAGAGGAGGGGCAGGGGCCGGGAAGGAGTTATGCTGTGGCAGCACTGGTCCCTGCAGGCTGGGCCGGTTTAGTGTAGCGTTGGGCTCTGCCTGGGGATGACTTAGCCTGGGCTTTACGTTGAAAAGTGCCCCTTTGTTGCTGGCCGGAACGTGGCTGCTGCCTTTGTTGCCAGCTGCGAAAACTGCTCAGATTCCTACAAAAGGAACCTGGCCTGGATCTGTACATGGCCTGTACACACCTGACTGCCGTCCCAGCGTCCTGGAGTTTGGTGATAACCTTCTCAGAGGGTTCACCAAAAAATACTTCGCCGTTGTAGGGGACGTCAAGAATGTTCTTTTATGCGTCGGGGGTGAAGCCAGAGCCAAAGTGTCGCTGGAGACAGGCGCCTGAAATTACAACTCTGGTGAGACGAGTCCGCCAGAGAATCGTATCTTTGGCTCATAGTACTTGGGTACCCACACTGACCCTGTAATGAAGGTGGTTTAGGAGCTCCGCCTTCTGATCGCCATCCGGAAGTTTATCCCCCAGGTCCTGACCCTGTTCCCACAGAGCGTTCTAAAACTGTACCATGTGGGTTAGGTAGTTCAGGGACCTGATGGAGCATGTAGCAGCCGCATACATGCGTCTCCCCAGGGCATCCAATTGTTTGGATTCCTGGTCCGGTGGCTGTGTGCTCATATGTTGCAGTCTTTGGGACCGGTCTTGTGAGGCTGTAATGACCAGGGAGTCTGCCAGAGGTTGTTGAGCCAAGTACTGGTCCTCTCTTGGGGCCTTGTATAGGTGGTCAGCTTTCTTTGGCACAACGGGAGTGGAGCGAGGACGCTTCCATGCAGCCTTGGTGACGTCCATGAAGGTATCCACCAAGGGTGGTACTACCACAGGCTTTGGGTCTTTCTGCCGAAGATAACGGGCAAGGCACTGCATTTCGGGGTCGAGGTCTTCCGTATCCCACCCCATGTTGTCCTGGATGTGCCTCATGATCTCAGAGAAAGAGGGATCATCCGGAGGAGACCTGGGAAGGTCATGTGGGTCAGATGACGGAATGCTGAGTGAATGAGATCTGGAATAATCAGAGGTATCCGATCTGGAGTTCTCCCCTGACTGGGTATACCAACGACGTTTGGGTTGCTTGGGGCTGGGGGACCCTGATGGAGATCTTGAGGGAGGCCTTCTCCTGTCCTTGGATCTACCCCTAGGAGGTGGAGTCTGCTCCTTAGGGCTTGGTGGTAGTCTTATTGGCCCCTTTGGTGGAGGAGGGGGCATAGGAGGTGAAGGAGTAGGAGGAGGAGGAGGAGGAGGTTTTCCAGGGACCACATCCTTTCAGATGGTGTCCCACCAGAAAGTAAAGAGATCCTTTACTTCTTGCAGGTTCATGCCAGATGACTGGCCTGGCACCGGTTGTCTGTCACCGGGGTCGGGCGTCTGGTGTGCGGGTGTCTCCGGGGTGGGTGAAGGTTCCCTCTGGAGCTCGGCATCCTCAGTGTCACCTGCCTGGTCTTCGGGCAGAGTTGTGTCCTCCTCTGTTGAATCCCTGTGAATGGTGTCCACCGGTGACTGGGGGGCAGTCTTCAGCTCTGGTGAATATGAGGCCGACGTCAGTCACTTGGCCGATGCCTTTGGGTCCGAATGCCCGGCTGGAGTCTGGTGCCTGGTTGGTGTCCGCGGCTCCGGCGAATGCCTGGCGAACTTCGTATACTTGGCCGACGCCGGATCCTATCGTCTGCTTTAGGGACGTCAGGTCTTTAGTCTTCCTGGGTAGTGGATCCAGACCTTGGGGAGGCTGGGAGGCTGATCTGGAATCGGGGTCCCGACGTCGGGTCGATGAGGAAGGCTTGTGGCATTCTGAAGACTTGGAGGAGGCCCGAGAGGGAGTGGAGGAAGCCAAGGGCCTTGAAGTCTTGATGGGCTGGAGAGTTGAAGAGCTGCCTGAGGCTCGGACTTTGACCAGAGGGGGCAGAAAACGAGCCCTGGAGGGAGAGCGGTCCGACCTGGTGGAGCCTGAGCTACGGGAGTCCGAGGCCCGGTTCAGGGATCTGGACCTTGCTTTCTCCCAGTGTTTGTCCTGGTGTTTATGGGCCTTGGAAGAAGAATCGCCCCTGGAAGAAGGTTCTTGGTCCACCCTACTAAGTTTTTCTTCCAGCAGATAAGCCTGAAGTGCCTTCCGACAGTGGATCCTGGTGCGGCTGTTGAACCCTTGGCAGAAGGTGCAGGCCTTGGTGTCATGGTTCGGGCCTAAGCACTGCACGCAGGAGGAATGAGGATCCTTAAAAGGGATCTGTTTTCCACAGGCACACTTGGAAAGGTGGCCCTCAAGTGAAGGAGTTGGAGAGGACATTAGTTTGGAGAAACTCTTGAAGTTCTAAGTCGTCGTGCGATAGGTAGAGACC
This sequence comes from Neoceratodus forsteri, assembly GCA_016271365.2. NCBI lineage: Eukaryota > Metazoa > Chordata > Ceratodontiformes > Ceratodontidae > Neoceratodus > Neoceratodus forsteri. The sequence continues at coordinate 124,205,036 of JADMNL010000034.1, read as the reverse complement.
GAGATGCCGATGCTGGCGAGTCGATGGCGAGAAGAGAACTGGGGATTCTAGGGACCACCTCCTTATGTACTTTGCCTGACGTCGTGGGCAGGACAGACATTGGAGGCAGTCCCCGCTGAATACTGCTAGCTAGAACATTTCCGTGGGATCCCGACGCCTGCCGGCTTCAGTCCTCATGGTGTAACCTGCTGCAAGAGCTGCTTCTCGAAGTAAGATCCATAGTTCTAGGAGTGGTATATAGTTCACATCCACACACTGGTGTTTCTACTGAAAGTGCCGCTTTGTGAGAATATCTTGAAGCTAGGCACCTCCAAGGTAGTATTATCCTCCATCTCCACCCTGCAACATCAGATCCTGCACGCTGAAAGCAGGGATCAGTGTGCCACTTGCCTGGGGAGGCCAGGCAGTTGGTGCAGATGTGAACTATATGCCATTCCTAGCACTATGGTTACAGCAGAGGAACAGTTTTTCTAAGGGTGTGGATACAGTTCACTATCCACATTCTGGCAGACTTCTAGTAGTTCTCTGGGAGGAAGGGGCAAGGTTCACACCCCTACTTGATGAACAGTGACTGGAGAACTGTGGTTCCAAATGTAGCATCCTGGCAACACTCCTAAGATCGATGTTGTAAAGGGAAATGGTGTGTGCTGACTTCCAGGTAGCAGCTCTGCATATTTCCTTGGCAGGGATGTCCCTGGAAGCTGCCTCTGAGGCAGCAGTATGTCTAGTGGAATCAGCTCCAAGCCCTATGGAAGGCTCCCTTCAAGCCAGCCTATAGTAGAGGCTGATGTATAAGTGATCCACCTGCCAATCATCCAGTTAGCTGCCAGTCTTCCAGGCTTGGCATCAGCGTGTGTTACTAACAGCTGGAGCGCCTCACCCCGAACTCCAGATAGTACAAGAGGCCCCCCCCCCCGAGGGACCAGAGTATGCAGCTTGCGGTCAGCAAAATATACGCTCCTTAGCCCAGTTTGCAGGGAGACGGGCCGTGACCCGCAGGGAGTCTAGTTCTGCCCTGATAAACATAATCACCCGTGAGGAGACCAGTGCAGACTTTTCAAGGTTGATTAAGAGGCCAAGTCTCTGCAGGACTAGATTTCTGCACCACTCGATGGCCTCCTTGGATGACAACTACCCAAGGGCCAACACTGAGATGGGTCCTCCAGAATGTCATTGTAGACCACACGCCTCACCCAAATATATATATATATTTTTTTTGTTACATATTTTTTCTAGTTTTCTCTGCGGCTGGGGGGGTGTTACCAATGGTTCCCTCCCAATCCAGCCTGACCAACATCACCCCCAAGTCCGCCCCCCATCCCAGGCTCAACCCCCCTTACCTTCCAACCATCACAGCGATCTGTTTTCCGTGGTGGGTACACGACCACCACCACGGGATCCGAAGGGGTTATCCAGTTCCGGGGGGAGCATCCAGGCAGAAGCCGGCGGAAGGCAGCTCGTCAACCTTCATGTAGCCCGCAAGGATTTTTCCTCATTTCCTCCCCCGCGTCTGTGGCGTGCAGTGACGCCAAGGGACTGGAGCATGCGCGCTCCCGCACGCGCCCCTTCCCAGCGTCTTGCCACAGCACATCCCACAAGTTCAGCCCCTGACTCGCCGTAACCCCCAGCCACCGCTAGGAGCCAGCGAGACAGCAAGACATCCCCGCTCCCACCCCTGGAGAAGGAGAGCAGTCTAACGGACGCTCAATCTTTCTCTCTCCACTTCGACGCCCAGGCTCGCTCCCAACCCGGGTCGCCTGTGCGCCCAGCGCCTCAACCCTCAGCGCCGGCTCACCCAAATATTTTAAGAGAGGCTTCGAAGGCATAATCATTGGCTGAAGCTAGTCCTGCGGTGACCCAGTCAAGGACGTTGACTGGGCTGTGTCACACTGTAAGAGGACCGGGAGCACCGGGGTCTGGAAGACCGATGGTCAAGCTCCTCCAACAACTGGTCGACAGGCTCGAGGAATATCTCGACCACTTACTCGACTGGAGGTGACAAGCTCAACAGGGGCACCAAGAAGCTCTTGACCCATCCCTCAACTGAAGTGAGCTCAACTAAATTCAAGCAGTAGTGGGAGCTGGGGGAAGGGGAGGAACTTTTTTTGCTCCAGATCAGACTACATGCACCAGTGGTGCTTGTGTTTCTTGCCCGAGAAGGGCTCTCTACGAAAGTCTGGAGGGCCCAACATTTCCTGAAAGTCTTTGGGAAAAGGACCCTTCGACGCTGGCCCCAGCTGGGCAGTAATGCCGAGACCAGTGAGGAACTCACCGTGGCTGCAGCCGTCTCCTCCTTAAGGGCTACAAGCTGCCATGCTGGCCCGTCAACTACCAAGGCCTTCTTGCAGCCCTTAGGTCAATCTGTTTGCCGATGGCGAGCCTTGGCTTCTGGTCCTCTATCAACACTGGAAGCATGGTCTGGCAAAGGCCACAACCCACCACTCTGTGCCATGTGCCTAAACTGGCAAGAGACATGTGGGTCAGTGACCATTTCCTGCAGGCACTGCACACAAAATTTGAAAACCAGTTGTTCCCATTCCTCCATCATGTATTTGTGTCGAGAGTCAGAGCATGAGACAAGGGTGTTCAATGAAATGACCAGTCGAATTCTCTTTAGAAAAGCACTTGGTAAGGATTTCCTCAGATGCTGCGGAGCTGCGAAGGAGCAGACTTGTCCTTTCCTGTGGAAAGAAAGATCTAGCATCACAGGGCAGAGTTGGAGGATATACCACCTGGGTGGTGGGAGGAGCTGAGCTTGAAGACAGACAAATCAGCCTGTTCCAGGAAACTGCCAAAGTGTGAATAGTGAACTGTATCCCTACCCTTAGAACATGTTTTAAATTTCCACTTACAGGGAAATACCACCAAGCATGAAGCCCCCAAGTTAAGCAAGAAAAGAAACTGTTTGACAGCTTTGCAAAATGTGGAATTTCTCAAACTTTTCTGTATTTTGTGAATTTAGACAAAAGAAAAAAAAACTTGGAAATTTCCCACAACACGTCTCCCTTCCCCTAGGACAAATTACAAAGAGAGAGAGATTCTACAAAAAAGGATTTACCATCGATATCCTGCCCCAGATAAGAGCACCAGCGACTCCTCATGGTCTCAATGGCATCGACATCCTCCTGAGGCATGTCACTGTTTATCATAAGGTGCATGCAGGGAATGATCAACTCGTTCATGAGGTTCAACCCCTCCGCCACATCACTGTCATCGCCACCTTCAAACAGCGACGCTGCCTTTTCGTTCAGTTCCTGAAATGCACATTGTTCATAGAGTTAGAAATAAACAAAGGAGACAGGGCAGTGTCCTGTCATGAACGAAGGATGAAACTTAAAAAAAGTGAGTACAATGACTACTGCAGACACGTACCCTAAACCCGACACCCAGAGGCTGCCCATCATGTAGGCCTTAGTTTCAGCCACATGAGGGAAGCCATCTGCCTGTATTCCTCACAGACATGATGTTGTGATACTGCACGGACAGAGGAAATGGGAGGGGGCAAAGAGGAACAGCAAGGGTGGGGGAAGAGTTGGACAAGCCCACCCTGAGACCAAGTGAACAGCCTCCATAATGCTCCCAGTTTCCACTGACCTAGGACATGGGAGTCTTCTCCTGAATGCAAATCTGTCTCACATCAGTGCATCCAAAGTGCAACTTGAGCCAGGTTGCTTACTTTTTTTTTTTGTAGTAAACAAATTCAGGATTTAAAGGTACGCAAATAAGAAAATGTTATTCAGTTTTAAAAATAACAATTTGAAGTATTTTTCTGTTTCCATTTGCTCATTACAAGGTTTTCTACTGGATAGTAGGTGACACGTTAAAAGCAGTACTTCATCTGGAATCTGAAATATCTAGTTCTTCCCCCTCACCGCCTTCTCCCCAACCAATTTCCTCAAATCTACTAAAATCCACCCTTCTGTAGTCCAACACCTTAGACAGTTCCACATCGTGGTGCTGTGTAGCCCATGTCTCCATCACAGCCACCCAGTCTTACTGGGCCTCTGTCACCAGTGCCAGCAAGTCGTCATACGCAACGCACACTAGAGTTCCTGCCTCCCGCTCCTTGACTTCTTGTTCGTTTTCTCCTTCTGCCCTTTTCTGTTCTGTTCTTTGGTCTTGTTCTCAGCCCCTTTCTGCGTTGTGATGGCTCTCGGTCTGGTGTGTTGCACTCTACTCCTCGACTTCCTGCCTGTTCTACACATTGTTCCAGTTTTCTCATCTCTCTCCCTTTGTTACTTTTCCTGTAAGCGGTCCCTTCTATCTGTGATAAGAGTTGTGTAGGTGTCGCTAACACTGCATCCTTTTTATCCTGTTTAAACTGGTCCTGACGTGATCTGCAAACCTCTGCCCCAACACCATTGTACCCTCCTTCTTTTTTGGCTGCAGCCTATCCTTCTGAACAGTTGCCAGCCCTTCCAACGAGGGGGACACCCCCATTTCCAAAGAACTGAAGCCCACACCCATGCATAGTCCCTTCAGCCATGCAATGAACTGACAGAGCCTGAACAGTTCCCTCATTGCCTCATGGTCTCGGTCGAATCTTTGAGAAGGTTACCAGCCTTGCTCTTTCCCCAAGTGTCCTTCCTGGAGTGTGGAAGCTCTCCTTAACTTTGTCCATACTTCTAGTCAGGTGGTTTGTCCCTAGGTGCACCACCATGTTCAGCATCTTCCCTCCTTCCCAATGTGTTTCACCACCTTAGTTTGGAGTCTACCTGCTGCTGCCCCAGGGCAACAGTGAGCTTCTCCCTCCCTTGTGTGCGGAACTCTATTGCCTCCATATCTCTAACAATGAAGTCCCTTATCACTAGTACTTTAAACTTCCCATTCCCCCTCAATGGTTCATTTTCCATTTGCTCCCTCTTTAGTCCCCCCCCCCCCCCAATTACTACTGTACAACAACCTGTGCTGAAGAGTGAAGTCCTCAGTGGCTGCTGAGCACATAGTAGTCTGAATGCCCCACTAGTTCTGACTCTCAAGAAGTGTATTTCGGTTCTTGTAGCCTCTAGCTCAATCCTTGGGGCATGGAAAATAAAGTAAGAGCTTAACAAGGACATAAACTTCACCATACAGTTTCAAAATGATTGTGTGATGCAGTTAAGATTGTATAGAATAATGAAAACCAGTATTTTAAAAAAACAGTTTCTACAGAAAATGAAGGTTACGCACCTTGTAACCATAGTTCTAGGCGTGGCATATGGTGTATGTCCACACTTTCAACAGTCTTCCTTTCAAGGGTTAACCGACTGGGTTTCTTTAAACTTTTATTTTATTTATTTATTTTTTTTTATTTATGGAAATCCGAATTACAATCCTTTGAGTCATTGACTCCTTTGCAAAGGCTCTACGTCATTATTTACAGACATTTGTTATAACACAGTGTTACAATTATTACAACAAGGTGTTACAGAGGAAAATAGAGAGAGTAGTCAACATACTAGTCGAACAGTTAAACATCTGAGGATAGAGTAGACCCAGAGTCAAATAACATCCAAAGGGTGTGAAACCCGGAGTTAAGTAACATACAGGAAACAGTCAGTGAAATAATCTTAGGTCTTGTATTCAAATTACAACTAGGTTCCTAGTTCAGCACACTGAAAGAAGGGAGGAAAGGCTAGCAAAGGAACAGTGACTGGGACTTGGTCTGGAAAGAGAGATGTGCGGTACAGGCTGGGGAGTTTAGGTGCAGTCACAAGCTGAGCCCTTAAGGAGGAACTCCCCGAGGCAGGTTTTGTAGTGACCAAACTTAGGCAAGGCTGAGACAAAGATAGGGAGGCCATTGAGCCATACGGACCACCCAGCCAGGTGATCTTCTCCTTGGCTCCACCCAGAGAAGTCAGATCTTGAATGCTAGAAGCAGGGATCCTTGTGCCACTTGCCATGGGAGGTCAGTGGGTTGTGTGGATGTGCACCATACACCACTTCTAGAACTACGGTTACAGGTGAGTAATCCTTATTTCTAGGGATGTGGAAATGGTGCACTCATCCACACTTCCTAGCAGTTCTCTGGGAGGAGGGGGCAAGGCGCACACCCCTACTTGGCAAACAGACTAGAGAACTGAAGTCTCAAAAGCAGCATCCTGGCATGACTCAAGGTCGATGCTGTAATGGGAGATGAAGGTGCGTGCTGTCTTCCAGGTAGCAGCCTACAGATATTCTGAATGGGGATATCCCTGGAAGCAGCCACTGAGGCAGCGGTATATCTGGTGGAATGAGCCCTTAGCACTACGGGAGGGTCCCTACCAGCCAACCTACAGCACCTGCTAACTGTCTGCTTAGCTGCCAGCTGCAGCTTCTGATGTCACAAGGAGCTGGAGAACCTCTCCCCCGAACACCAGCCATGCACTCCTCATAGTAAGCGAGCACTCACCTTAGGTCCAACTAATGGAGTCTGTGCTCTGCCTCAGAGGCTGGCCTTGTGGAGTACACTGGGAGACATCACCTGATTCAGGTGGAACTCAAACAACTTTCAGGAGGAACTTCAGATGGGGGCAGAGGACTACCTTGACCTTGTGGAACACCAGGTACTGAGACGCCATCGAAAGCACCTGAAGCTCACTGATCCTGCTGAAGGAGATGATGGTGGTCTTTCATGACAGGTTTGACATCTCATGCTTGTGCACCAGCTCAAATAGCCTGCCCATGAGCACTGCCAATACCAGCAACAAGTCCCAAGGTGGTGGTGGTTCGCGCACTGGTGGGGATAGATAGTCAAGGCCTTTGAAAAAGTGCCCAACCACCTTCTCCTGCGCCAATATCAGAATACCAGCCCATGCCCGGTATGCACTGATGGCTGCCAGATGCACCTCGAGGGTTATCAACCACACACCTGACTGGGAAAGGGACAACAAATAATCCAAAATGCTAGCTAAAGGGCAGACCAGGGGGTCAGGCTCCCTGCGCTGGCACTAAATGGAAAATTCTTTCCATTTAGAGGCAGAGCACTGACGAGTTGGCACTTTTCAGAAAGCCTCCACAACGTAGAGCACATCTTCCGAAAGACTCAAAGCCTAGAACTCCAGTCACTCAGGAACCAGGCTGTGAGGTGTAGGGACTGAAGATCCGGGTGCAGGATCTTCCCCTTGTTATAAGAGAGAAGGTCTGGGCACAGCTGGGTATAAATACTGGCGGGGCCAGTCCAGGGATACCAGGATCATCCACGCCTTGCCCTCTGCACCTTGTCGATAAAGGGCAAGGGAGGGAAGGCACAGAGGAGATCTGGGGTCCAGGGCCTCGCAATAGTGTCCCCATCAGTGTCCTGTACTATAGGCGCAGGCACATACCAGCCTCAGCTTTGCTTTTTTTCCAGGAGGCAAAAAGATCAGAGGAGTGCCACACAGGGAAAACAGGCAGTTCACCACCTCCTGATGCTGAGACGACTCATGTGACATCTCACCCACCCAGATGAGGGCGTCAGCTAGCTGGTTGGAGGCTCCTGCTATATGGATCGCCATAAGATCTGCATCCAAGCTGCATACAAGGGTCCAAGTGTGGAGCACCTCCTGACACAGATGAAGGGAGTGCGTGCTGTCCTGTTTGTTTGGGTAATACATGGTTGTGGTATTGTCCGTATGGACCTACATGACCTGACCCTGGAGAAATGGGAGTGAATTCCATCAAAGCAAGGTGCACTGCATGGAGCTCCTGCTGGTCAATGTGGTGACAGGACTCCCTGGTGGTCCAGAACCCATGGGTTCTGTGGTTCCCCAGATGTGCTCCCCATCCCACCAGAAATGTGTCAATTGCAGGGTGGCTGTCTGGTCTGGATGGACAAACAAGACTCCTTCCTCCTAATGTGCCAGGATGACCCACCACTGGCTGGCATCGCATATTGGCTTGATCACTGTGAAAGGCTGGTCCAGGTGACCTAGGCACTGAGACCACTGGCGGCCCAGCTCCCACTGCAGGTAGCGCATTGAGCCAGCAAGCCTATCTGACCATGCTGGTGCAGGATGCCATGCATGCCAGCAGCTACAGGCAGGCTCAGGTACGGTGCAGGTGCCCAACCTGAAATGATCAGGTAAAGGAGGCAAGATCCAACGAGACTTGGCCCAGAGGGAGTCTAGCTCTGCCTCACTGAAGTGAATTGGCTGTGAGGGGTTGAGTTCATATTGGCCAAGTTGACAAGAGGGTCAAAGTCTCTGCAGGTCTGGAAGCCTTGGTCCCTGGATTGCCCTACCTGTGGCTACTGCTGTGACTGAAGGGGCTGAAAAATGTAACATTCTTTTTCTGTTTCTGCCCTTTCTGATCCTTCTGCAAGAAAGTCACAGAATCCAGGGTGGCACTTGACTTCTCAATCCTCATGAGGACTTAGCCATCTAGAGCTGGTGTTTAGCCAGCCCTTGACCGTGATCTGACCATTCTCACCAGCATCTCCACAGTAGCAGGTAGATGAGAATATGGTCTAGCACTCCCATCAGGGAGTGACTAAAGTTGGCCATCACCAGGGCGCAACCTGCCTGATGCAGACCCAAAGAAAACGCAGCACACATCTTTTTCACTGTGTTATCAAGCTATTTGGACTCCTTATCAGGGGGCTTGTACATGTCCCCAACACTGCCAGTTTTACTTAAGACAGAACTGGCCACCAATCCCTCAGCTGAGAGGTGGTCTGAGAAACCACACAAGGCACCAATAGGGACCACATACTTCCAAACCATATGGCCAGAGGGTTTGGTACAGTATGTTGGGTGCTGCCTAAGCTCCAGAGCCAGTCCCAAGATGGCCTCAGCCATCGGGAAGGCGTCCACTGTGGATTTGTCCCTGTTCAGAATTTCAGTAAAGGGGTATTTAGCCCTTTTTTGAACCGATTCCAAAGGACTTCCATGAACTCTGATATCAATCTGAGAAGAGCCCCAAACAACAACGGCTGTGGTCAGTAGTCAGTTCTTTGACTGATTCACGGTTGAACCCATTGTCCTCAAGGACTGCATGGAGGACCCATCAAAGTCATACGAAGATTCTTCGAAAGTGGCCCTCTGCGGCTTCTCGCTGTACACCACTCGAGATTCATCTGAGCGTGTGATCTTCACAGATAACTGGCCCAGCAAGCTGGTAGCCTGATGGGCGTCTTGGTGGGAGCTCCCTGCAACCGCTGTTGTGGTGGCAGTTCCACCAGGATCAGTGGAGAGAAGTGTCAGACACCTGTCTCCGCAGGACTGGAATGGGCTGAACTGGTGGTGATCACAGAATTACTGGGGTCGTGGGTAGAACACCCTGCCCAATCAAGGCCCACTGCTACCACAGCATGTCCTCATAATGCTACTGCATCCTGCAACGCAGCCTCATCAGATAAGGAAAATGAGAAGCACCTGCAGCGGTGCCTCCCGCACAAGCGAGACTGGAGTATGAGGAATCCCTCGACCAATGACATGGCAGTCAATAGTTAGGAAAAGCAAGCAGAGAGGCCGTGTACACAACACCAACCAGTCTCTGCTACTCAACCCTGGAGGTAGACAGTTCCGGAGAGGAGACAGCTGGGGCTGCCAACTGCTCCTGACCCTCCCGAGAGAGGGCTGAAAGGACTAGGTCTGAAAGACTGACTCTTCTTCAATTCCTTCTGACAACGGGTCGAGGAAAATCTTGGCTGCCTGGTCAGCCTGTGTCAAAGATAACAAGCTCAACAGGGTTACTCTCAACCAAGCAGCCTGACCCTTGACCAAGCAAAGCTCAGCCAAAGCAGAGTGCTCAACACCCGCCAAGTGGTCGAGGAAGTCCCAGGAGCAAGATGAACATGCTCTTTCCCAGTCCTGCGACAGACAATGGGAATCCTTGCTATGGTAGAAGGGATCTGTCTGAAGGGACTTGAACATGTCACGAAAGGTTCCTGTGAATAATACCCAGACACTGGCACCAGCCACAAGCAGTGCTGAGACCAGCAAGGCACCAGCCATAGCTTTCACCGCCACTACTTCCACTGCCCAAGGCTGCAGAGATCACCCTACAAGCATCCTTAGATTTTACCGGAGGGTCCCACTCAGCCAGCTGGCTGAGTAGAAGACGGGTGTAGCAGTCTTCAAGGGACGAGGGGAGTAAAGTATTGCAGAGGCCACAGATGGCGACGCCGTGCTCTGCCCCCAGGCAGTAAATGCACAAGGTGTGTGGATCCAAACATCTTATGGTTGCACTGACTGCAATACACGAAACCTAGCTCCATCTTAGAATCTTCGTGTTCCATCACGTATGTCAAGCGACCTGAGCAGAACAGAAAAATATACCTCACCAACACCAAGAAATTTGAAAAGTTTTAAGTGCGCCAACGGCACACTTGGAAAAGGCCTACACCACACACAGATAAGCAAGGGAGAAGACCAGACACTTCCAAAGGTAAGGAAAATCTGATGTCACAGGGCAGAACTGAGGAGTATACTGTGCAGGCGGGTGGGTGAAACTTAGCTTAGACACACCTGGGAAGTTAACCCTTGAAAGGAAGACTGCCAAAAGTGTGGATAAGTGCACCATATCCACGTCCTAGAAATAAAGTCTTTCAGGATGAAAAACAGTTCTCCTTTAAACACACTGAACGTGCACCATCCAGTACTAACCAGCAGACATTTCCTTCTGTACAGGGCTATCAACATTTCATCCACTCCTCTGTTCTGTCCTTTCATAAGCAGCGATATGTTATGCTGGTAAGCATAGACTAAGTAAGTAAGAGCTTCTCGGCATCTGAAAATCAAGCAAATTAACAAATCAACAAGGGCCTACTGCTTGCGGAATTTAGTCTATGGATTTCCTAAACACATTCACTTAGCCAGAGGTACAAGCAGAGACTGGATATACTCCAATTTAGCCTAGGGCAGAGGATACTGCGAGAGGCCATGATCATGATGTTCTAAATACCACAGGGGATAAACAGGGCTGAATATACACAGATGTCTTGAGCTTCTGAATGCAAGCAGAACAAGGAAATGCACTCAAACTGAGATGGGGGCAGGATAAGAGGAAACTGCATTACTGCACATACAGTGTGGTTAACATCTCGAATAGTTTACCTGGTGACATTGCAGAAGCTAGCACTGTTCAGACTTTCAAAGCAGGTCTAGACAGATTCCTGAGGCAGAATGTCATTGAGGGTTCCCCAGCATGAACACGGGTTGCAATCCAGCTGTTAAGTACAGATGTGTCCATACTCAAAATCGGGTATAGTCACTTATGTACATCAACAGGGGTGGACAAGATAGACCCCCAAGTCACTTCAAAACCACAATACTATGATACCAATAAAGGTGTGCTAATTGAGGAAACTAAGCTTTGTGAAAATCTTCACAAAATTTCTCAACATCATGTAATATTAAGTGCCACTTCACATAGTAGTTTGAAGGCAAAGAAATACAGGTTACTCACCTGTAACAGGAGTTCTAGGAATGGTATATGTTGTTCATCCACACTCATTGGCAGGTATCCTTGCCGCTTTAAATCTTGCCGGAAGGTCTTCAAGCTTGCTCCTCCCACCCACCCGGGTGGTATAACTCTCGGCTCCGCCCCATGACGCCAGATCTGGCCCGCTGGAAGCTCAGGTTGTGCGTCGAAGCCGGGGAGGTCGGGTGGGTCGTGTGGATGAACAACATATACCATTCCTAGAACTCCTGTTACAGGTGAGTAACCTGTATTTCTAGGGACATGGATATGTTGTTCATCCACACTCATTGGCAGACTCCTAGCAGTTCTCCGGGAGGAGGGAGGCAAGACGCACACCCCAATACTTACTTGGGAAAGAGAGACTGGAGAACCGAGGCCCCAAAACCAGCATCCCGGCGTGACTCAAGGTCGATGTGGTAATGGGTAATGAAGGTGTTTGCTGACTTCCAGGTAGTAGCCCTGCAGATTTCCTGGATAGGGCGTCCCTGGAAGCAGCCACTGTTGCAGCAGTATGGCGGGTAGAATGAGCTCTTATCCTCTGGGAGGCTCCATGCCCGCCAACTTATAGCAGAGATCTATGCAGGAGGTTACCCACCTGCTTATCGTCCGCTTGGCTGCAGGTCTGCCAGATGCGGCTTCAGCGTAGGTGACAAACAGCTGGCGAACCTCTCCCAATTTCAGCCCGTCGCTCCTTATAATAAGCGGCGCCCTTCTAGGTCCAGAGTATGGAGCCTATATTCGCCTCCGAGGTGTGATTGGGGTAGAACACCGCAGAGTCAACACCTGGTTAAGGTGAAACTCGGCACACACCTTCGGAAGGAATTTCGGTGGGGCAGGACAACCTTGTCCCTGTGGAAGACCAGGTAAGGAGACTCGATGGAAGCGCCTGGAGCTCTCCCATCCTTCTGGCTGACATGATAGCCACCAAGAAGGCGGTCTTCCACGACAGGTGAGAGAGAGCACACCTGTGCATAGGTTCGAATGGCTTGCCCATGAGCTTTGCCAGTACCAGCAGTAGATCCCACGGAGGTGGGGGTTCCCGCACTGGAGGGGAAATGTGATCAAGGCCTTTGAAAAAGCGCCAGACCACCTTCTCCTGCGCCACCGACTGCTTCTCGGCCCGCGCCCGGTAAGCAGAGATGGCTGCCAGGTGCACCCTTAGGGTCGTCGACCTAAGCCCTTGACTGGAAAGGGACCATAAATAGTCCAAGATGCTTGCCCAGGAACAGGAGGAAGGGTCCAAGCCCTTGCCCTGACACCAAATGGAAAACCTTTCCATTTGAAGGCATAGCATTTTCTGGTCGACTCACGGGACGCCTCAACTACATTGAGGACCTCGCCGGAAGACCCAAGGCCTGGAACTCTAGCCGCCAGGAACCAGGCGCCAGGTGCAGGGATTGAAGGTCCGATGGAACACCTTCCCTGATTGACTGAGAGCAGGTCCGGCGAGCTGGAAGCTGCCGCTGAATCCTGGAGCTGAGACTGAGGAGATCTGGGAACCAGAACTGGCGAGGCCAGTCTGGGGCTATCAGAATCACCTCGCCTTGTCCCTCCTCGCTTGAGAAGCACCTTGTGGATCAAGGAAATGGGGAAAGGCGTAAAGAGGCCGGGGTCACTGCCTCGAGAAGGCATCCCCTGCAGCGAGCCCTGCTGAGGGGCGGGCATGGAACAGACTCAGCCGCTTCTCCTGAGGCAAACAGGTCCACCTGAGGTGTGCCCCAATGGGAGAACAGATGCTGTACTACCTCCGCAGGAGAGACCACTGTGGGATGCAGCCCCTATCCGCCCAGGGCATCGGCCAGGGTGTTGGAGGCTCCTGCCACGTGAATGGCTAGAGATCCGCCCAGGCTGCGCAGACGAGTGACCAAATGCGAGAGCTTCTGCATAGAAGCATGGAGCGCGCCCCGCCCTGGCGGTTTAGATAGTACATGGTCGGTATTGTCCGCCTGGACTCGGACCACTTGACCCCGGAGGAACGGAGCAAAGGCGGTGAGAGCTAGGCGGACCGCCTGAGCTCCAGCAGGTTGATGTGGCATCGGGACTCCCTGGGACCAGAGGCCATGAGCCCGGTGTTCCCCAGATGGGCACCCCAACCCATCAGAGAGGCATCGGTCGACAGAGAGACCGCCGGCTCAGGCGGATTAACGGGATGCCCTCCTGCAAATGATCTGGAACGGTCCACCACTGGAGAGCTGCCCACATCCCCTGTGTCACCGACCAAGCTGGTCCAAAGGATCGCAGCGTCTGTGACCACTGGCTGGCCAGTCCCCACTGAAGGGACACATGTTCCAGCGGGCCCAACGGACCACGCTGGTGCAGGCCGCCATGAGACCCAGGAGGCGAGGAAGTCCCGGCAGGGCGCAATTGCCCAACCAGAAATGATCGGGCAAAGGAGGAAAGAACCTCGCCTGTCCGCTGGAGCCGCGCCTGGCTCAAGAGAGTCGAGCTGCGCCCGATGAATAGAATCACCTGCTTCGCTCGAGTTCGACTTGGCCTCGCTTGATAAGGAGGCCCAGTTGAGAGCAGACCTGAGGGCCAGATCTCTGACCACTCCGCCTCCTTCCTGGAGGAGCTGCTATCAGCCAGTCGTCCAGGTAAGGGTACACCCGACCCTCGGCGCCGCAGGAATGCTGTCACCACTGCCATGCATTTGGTGAAGACCCTGGGAGCTGGAGACAAGCCGAAGGGCATGGCTTGGAACTCGAGGAGGGATCCTTCCGCTCGGAAGCGAAGGAATCTCTGGTGAGACGGACGGATAGGGACGTGAAAAAACTGGTCCTGCAAGTCCAGAGAGCAGAACCACACGCCGCGTTCCAAGGATGGTATTATCTGAGCCAGAGTGACCATCCTGAAGGTTCGAGACCTTAGAAACTTGTTTAGGTCGTAGGTCGAGAATGGGGCGCCAGCCCCGTCCGCTCGAACCAGGAAGTACCTGGACACAAACCCTGGGTCTGAAGGAGGGTCCACCACCTCTCTTATCACCTCCTTCTGGAGGAGGAGGCGATGTCGGCTCGACGAGCCGCCAGTGAGGCTGGGGATCCCGAAGCCCCGAGGCTGACGGCTCTGAAGGGTGGTGCCTGCTCGGGTTCCAGAGGCAGGCCTCTTCCACCACCTCCAAGACCCACCTGTCCGTGGAAACAGCGGACCAGGCGGAACGGAAGCTGGAGCCGCCTTCCACGGGGACCCAGGGCGGTGACGGAATGGGGCGACACCCCCAGCCCGTCCACTGGGCAGGCTTTGGAGGAGGGACCGCCGAGGGACCTCCTGGGCCTTTTCCTCCCTGCCTCCTGTTAGAGGAAGCCGCGGCTTGGGTTTGGGATGCCAAGGCCGAGCCTGCTGGCCCTGACGTTGCTGGGCCGGGCGCGCCGGGGGCACAGAAGGACGAAAGGGCTTAGGCTGCGGTTTGCGGCCTTTGTCCTTCTGAGCGGAAGAGACCGAGTCCAAGGTAGCACTGGACTTCTCGATCCTCTGCAGGTGACCTTCCACCCCAGGGCCGAAGAGGTCAGTCCCCAAAAAGGGAACATCCGCCAACTTGTGCTGGGTATCCGAGTTAAGGTGGATATCCTCAGCCAAGCCCGCCCGACGTAGCCACTGCGTCCGCCCCGATCTGGCACATGAGTCCCCTATATCCAAAGCAGTCTGGAGCTGCTGTTTGCATTGCCCTGGTCCCGCACCTGCTTAACCGTAGTCTGCAGATCGGCGGGAGGATGAGGGATGACCTCATCCAGGGAGCCCAACAGGGCATGAGAAAAATGTGCCATGAGGACGGCCGAACTGGCCTGACGAAGCCGAGAGGGCGTAGCGTAGACTTTTCGCCCGACATAGTCCAATTTCTTGGACTCCTTGTCAGGAGGTTTGTCCACATCCCTGGCGTTGCCGGCGCGCCGGAAAACGCTGTCGGTAACCAACCCCTCAGCAGAGGGGTGTTCCGAAAAACCGGACAAGGAACCGGTAGGGACCGTGATACTTCCTGGCCATCCTGGCGGAAGGCGAGGGCAGGAAGCAGGGCGCTGCCAAAGCTCCAGTGCCGGACCCACTATGGCCTCGGCCACGGAAAGGCCTCCGCCGGAGAACCCTTGGTCCAGAATCTCCGTGAGGGGATACCTGGCCCGCTTTGAACGGGTTCGAGCTCCATCCCGTGGACCCGAGATGAGCCGAGTAGTCCTAGGAAGGACGACGGGCTATCGTCCCATTGACTGACCTCCTGAAGACTCCAAGTCCAGTCGCTTGGAGAAAAAGGAGGAATCATCTTCGGACTCTGAGAGTCCCCTCAAGAGCTGCCTCTGGCCTGAGGCACCTTCACCTGCCGAGGTCGGTCGGGAGTGAGGGTAACTGACAGCCATGGGGTAGACCCTCAGCCGACCGAGAATCTTGGTCGGAGCCCCAATTGGTGGCTGTGGAGGCGAGGTTCCACCGGAATCGGTGGAGCAGCTGGTTTTGGCCGAACAACCGCCTGGTATAAGCTCCCGGATAAGTCGAGGCTGTGTCGGCCGCCCGGTGACTGCCTACTTAATGGCCGGAAGGCGACGGGTCGGCTTACTCCCGGCCAGGAGGAGCTGTTGCAACATAAGGTCCTCGTACTGCCGACGACTTACGCGAAGCCTCCCTCATCCGAGGAGGAGGACGAGGCCGAGCGGGCGACGCCGCCATCATGGGTGCCGAGACCGAGACCGCTTGGCGACGGTGGGATCGGCTGACCGCCAAGAGGTCCGGAGACCGAGACCGAGAGTCCCGGAATTTCCGAGGTCAGTGCGGGAGGTGTCGGCCGGAACCGCACTCCTTCGCTCGATGGAGCATCCGAGGGCTCGAACCGAGGCACAGGCGAGCCCACGGATCCTCAACTCCTCCCGGGGAACCGGGAGAGGGGAATCTCGGCTGCTAAAGGCGACAGCTCGTCCAATGGGTCGAGAAAATCTCGACTTCATCGGTGGAGTCTCGGTCAACTGACCTGGCGGGGACACCGTGAGGCCAGTGGCCGGAGCGGCGGTCGACCAGCAGACGGTCGACTGCCCGGGAGAGGACCTTTCCGCCTCCCAAGAGCGCCGACGGAGGGACTTACCCTGTCCCTCTTTTTGACCGAGAATAAGGTCCGCAGAACGTAGGCCCTTCTCCTTTAGTGGAGAGGGACAGACAAAGCTCCTTAAAAGAAGCCGTGTAAGAAGAGCCCAGAGAGAGCGGGATAAATGCCGCGGCCGAGGAAGATACGGCCCCCGCCGCCTCCTCTTCGAGGGCGACCATCCGCTCGAGCTGATCTGCCGAGCCCGCCGCCGCGGACACCGCCAACCGGGCCTCCTTGGACTTCACCGGAGGGAAACGCTTCTCGGGACGGCCCAGTTGCAATCGGGCAGCACGGTCTTCGAGGACGTAGGCCGAGAAAGATGAGCACAGGTCGCAAACCTGCGGGTCGTGCTCAAGGCCTAAGCAGTAGACACACGTGGAGTGTGGATCCGTCCGAGACATCTTCTGCCCGCATGGGCATCTCCGAAATCCGGGAGTCGATTTGTCCATCGCAGCCGCGAGGGATAGAAGACTGAAGTCTTTTCGCAAAATTTATTTTTAAATCCGCAAACGGAGAAATAGGAACCAGTCTCAAACGCAGAGCGTTAAGGAGGGAACCTGAGCTTCCAAGCGGTAAGGAAGATCTGGCGTCATGGGGCGGAGCCGAGAGTTATACCACCCGGGTGGGTGGGAGGAGCAAGCTTGAAGACCTTCCGGCAAGATTTAAAGCGGCAAGGATACCTGCCAATGAGTGTGGATGAACAACATATCCATGTCCCTAGAACTATGCAAAGTTTTTGTTTTGTTAATGAAACACTAAAAATAGCTAAACCCAACTCCACCCTTGTGCATTACTTATCCTCCCACCCACCTCTCCAACATGTGATTTAGCCCCCCCAACCTCCATCTTTGATAGATATTCCCTCTCCCCATCCCAGCGAAGCTGCATAATTTCCATTGCACTATCAGAAAATATACAGATGAACAATAGTGGAACTTGCCCCATTTCCATACCCTTACTGTATGTGCATAACCCCAACCCCTCCAACCCACTCAGCACCTACCACCCCCACATTCCCCAGTCCCACTCATCCAGAGCCAGCAACTGTAAATTAATTAGTCCCACTGTAGGCAGATAAACAGCAACAGTTCTCAACTCCTTTGCACCCCGCTGCCTTCCCCCACAAACTTTTTTTGGTGCTACGAGCCCCCTGTACTAGTCTCATCTGATCCTGAACCCATTTACAGACCCAGACTCCACCACTTTTTGGCAATACGTCCCATCATCCTTTTGATGGAGAACAGCCTCCTTGAATTCAGCACTCTTCCTTCTCCCACCAACTAGTCTCCACTTGTGCCCCCCCCCCCAGATGAGGGGGCAGCAGTCTCCACTCATGTCCCCTCATCACTTTGCAGCCGTTCTTTGTGAACTGGTCCTCACTGCCCACTCTGTTCATCTCCCTTAGGAATTTGTAAGCCGCAATCATATCTCATCCCTCTCTGTCCCAGCCTCCAGCATGTACATGTTTAGGTCAGCCAGCTGCAGCCCGCTCATCATATGATCTGCCCTGCATCATCCTGGTGACACCATGCTGCACTGTCTCCAGTCTATCCCTGTCCTTCCACATGTGTGGACTTCAGAACTGGGCACAGCACTACATGGGGACTCGGCAAGTACCTATTTTGGTACTGATACTTGATTTTGTTGTTTAGTAGTACCTCCACTTTTTAGATTTATTGTTGACTTATGTATTATTTAGTGGGCATTACTGTATAATTATTTGTTTTCATGTATGTATGTGAAACGCCCCCCCACCCCCAGAGACCTTGGTACAGGAGGCTGTATAAATAAAAGCCTTACCTGTACAAGGGTATCCTCTCCCTCCTAGTACTCTCCAATCTTCTCCCCATGCATCCCAACGTTCTGGCTGCTTTCTCATATGCTTTGTTGCACCGGCTTGAGGACACGGAAGTGTAGCAGATAATTGCCACCAGATACCTTTCCTCTGCCACTATGGTCAAATGACTCACATCCAGTACTCATTACATGGATTCTTCTTACCAATAAATATGAATCAATTCGCACTTTCTGGCACTGAACCTCAACTGCCAGACTTTGGACCACCTAATTTCTCCAAACCCTCTTTAATTCCCTTACCCCCTCTTCACTGTCCACCCTGCCACAGAGTTGTGTAATCTGCAGAGATTCATCCTGCCCTACACACCCTCCCGGATGTCACTGGGAACAAAGAACAGGACAGGACCCAGAACAAACCCGAGGCACACCACTTGTGATCTCCCTGTTCGCCAATTTAATCCCATTTAATACCACCCTCTGCTTCTCATCTCTAACCAGTTCCCAATCCAACTTCTTTCCCCCATCCCCAGATCCTCCAGGTTCCTTAGTAGCCTCTTATGTGGCACCTAATCACAGGCCCTACTGATGCTGAAACAGAGCACCTCTACCACCTGCCCCCTCTCCACTGCTCGAGACCCAGTCCAAGAATATCAACAAATTGTTGTCTGACACGATCTTCCCAACACAAACTCATGCTACTTCATGTACTGAATGCAACCTCTAGGTATTTCAATTTTTTTCCTTGACCAGGGCCTCCATCCCTGAGGAGAGAAGGATTTTAACAATTTTTTGGATGAAACCATTTGAGAGTGCCATCTTGAATCCTAGATATAAATAAAAGAAGAGAGAGACAGAGGAAAAAGCCAATCACCTTTCTGTTTAACCAGAGTACTGAGTTAGCTTCTCTGCTATCCCCCCTTCCCCACGCACACATTAGTGCTCCTATAGCAGAAACAAGATACTTTGAACATGGCGAGATTGTCCTCCTCATTTTTTTCTTTCAGCAATACTGCGCTATACCTTTCTACATCTCTATATGGTGTACAGTGCAGGCCAGCACACGATTCCAGTCTTTGCAAATATGTTTAAACCAATGCTAGATGTTCTGGTTCTCCGTAGCTATGTAAAAGGAGGCAATATAGCACAGTGGTCTAAGGCTCTGAGCTGCAAACCTGGTGACATCCAGCAGACCAGACCTGGGTTTGAATCCCACAACTTCCACTTGCATACTGTGTGACCCTGAGCAAGTTACTTAACCTCCTTGTGCTCCCAGGTCACTCCTGTAAAAAAGCTTTCAGCTTAGTGTGCTATACCTGGTTAAACAACTAAAAAAAAAAAAAAAAAACACCATCAAGGACAGACTCTGCTACTCTTATCAGTTCCCCAGGAAACTCTTGCAAAATAGGTATTCTGCCTAAATAAGGCTATCCTGGTCTGTAAAATTATAAGTAAAGAAAACAGCATGTTCGATCTACACTGTAGACTGGATTTGTATCTCAGCACAAGTATGCTGGCTCTAATAGTACAGTGCCCCCTGCTGCAACTTTACTTAAATGACTACATACAGGCATTTCTCTAGGAAGAACTTGAACTTATAAACTGGTGCAGAGGGGGAAACTGTGCAGTTAACAGTACTGACTCACCAACACCTCTTCTAAGCCATCTTGTAGTCAAGTACCTGATCTCAGTAGCACTACTGACCAATTCCATTAACCACCTCCGGGTGAACTCCAATTTCTTTTTGGTGCAAGATATGTACTGTCCCCTTCTCCTCTTGATATTTCTTCACAATTTGTTGAGCACGTCTAAGTTTCTTTTTCTCTCTGTTCTTCCTTTCCTTTATTGTTTTCCCCCTCTGTGTTCCCCCACAAATGCATAACCACACCCATGTCGAGGAACAAAAAGAAAAGCAAAATTGGGAGAGGCTAGAGAGCCTAAACATGTAGTCACTGGAGGACAGGAGGCAGGGGGCGTGATAGAAACTTACAACTATAGGCAAGGGTGTAACATGGTAAACAGCACTGATGTAAAAGGACAGAACTACCAGGGGTTATAATCTCAAATGGGGGGCGGATTCATGAAAGGCGAAGGAAGTATTTCTTTATAGGAAGGGTTGTACATAAATGGAACAAGGTGCCCTAAGGCCTACTCAATGCCAGTACAATCTTGGGGTTCAAAACCAACTGGAATAGCTACAGGGGTTAATTAGAAACATGTGGAAGTTCAAAGGAAACATTTGGCATTTTGATTGAATAAGCCTCGGTTGGTAAAACAAGGCGGAATGGATTTCTCATATATTTGTCCTTCACCATCTATGTAAGTTAGTGACATACATTCCATTCTGTGTCCTTCCACGCTGTCACTGGGTTAGTCATAATTGCTGGGTTATTACTGTCTCTCCCGAACAGGGAGACCAACAAAGCTGTGACATCACCACAGAACCCAGCATGCCGTAACATTCCATGACAGAGTGCAAAGGGTTTCAGTGCTTCAGGCGAGGGAGCTGGGTCTGGCCATTTGGGCTCGTTGGCCAAGACTCGCTTTACGACAAGTATCATTTTTCTCCCTTTCAGTTACTTACTACAATGAAAGTTCTCTTTGCTAACAGCAAAACATGATTTTATATATTTATAGCGGCAGTGCCTAGTAGAGATAAAACATGTTTACTTACGCTTTTTCATTCAGTTGCAGACTGCCCCGCATCTCTTGTTTGCAACATGGATTTTTTGTGCCATCTGGAGTGTGGCTCAGCAGTTGTTTTAAATCTGATATAATAAAAGGGGCGGTCCATTTAATCTGGTTTTCATCAGTATTCTCTGTTGTTTTTGAACACCCATTGTTTAACATTACTTCTCCATAAGAGCGGGCCCAAGGACAAGCCAGGGAAACTAAAGACCCGTGAGCCTTACCTCAGTTGTTGGAGAAATGATGGCGGCTATCCTTAAATCAAAAAAAAAAATTAAAAATAAAAAATAAAAGAAAGGCTGGTTCAATTTCTGGAGGAAAAAGGCCTGCAGGATGACAGGTAGCATGGGTTTGCCTCTGCTAAATCCTGTGAGACAAACTTGATTGACTTTTATGACTGGGTAACGAGGGCATTGGACAGGAGCCGTGCGGTGATGTACTCTACCTGGATTTCAGCAAGGCCTTCGATTCAGTACCACATGGTAGGCTGATCTGCAAGATGGAGAGACTGGGGGTAGGGAGGAAACTAGGTAGATGGGCTGAAAACTGGCTGTGGGATAGACAACAGAGGCTAGTGGTAGTGGTGGTGGTGGGGGGACATCAGAGTCCAGAGCAATGACAAGTGGTGTCCCACAAGGCTCGGTACTGGGACCATTCCTGTTTAACATTTTCATGAACATAGCAGTAGGGATCAAAAAATAAGATCGGCCTCTTTGCAGATGACACCAAGATCTGTGCTAGAGGCGGACAGGGAGGCGAGGGGTGGGGGGTACTTCAGGAGGATTTGGCAAAACTGGAGGAATGGTCACAAAACTGGCAGCTTGTGTTCAATGCCAAGAAGTGCACTTGGGAACAAGGCACCCCGGATACAGTTCGTTTTTTTTTGGGGGGGCAATTATACATCCAAGGAGAAGAAGATCTGGGGGTGCTGACCAAGGAAATAAACCATTCGCACAGTGCAGGAAGGCAGTGTCCAAGGCAAACAGGATGCTGGGGTGCACAGCATGAGAAATTAGTAAGGTCATACTGCCCCCTGTATAGGTCACTGGTGAGACTGCACTTGGACTACTGTGTGCAGTTCTGGCACCTATACTTAAAAAGGGACATCAAACTGCTCGAGGCGGTGCAGCACAGAGCAACAAAGATGATCCTGGGGTTGGGGGATGGACCTTACGAGGAAAGACTAAGAGAGCTTAATATGTATACCCTGGAGGACAGAAGAGAGTGAGAGAGAGAGACGATATGATTGAGACCTTCAAGTACCTGAAGGGGATGCACAGAGTGGACAACAGATGTGTGTTCACTCTCAAGAGTAGAAGGAAAACCAGAGGGCACTCAAATTGGAAGGGGGGGGGGAGAGATTCAGGAGAGAAATGAGGAGGCACTATTTCACAGAAAGGGTGGTGGTAGGGTGGAATGCACTGCTGGAGGAGGCTGTATCATTGCAGACAGTGGGGAGCTTTAAGAGGGGGTGGGAGGATGGCAATTGAGGGTGGGGTGGGGGCAGCTGCAGTCTAAGGGACCGATATGCTGCACACTCGAGCAGACTAGATAGACCACAAGGCCTGTATCTGCCGGCAAATTCGTATGTTCTGTTGCGACTAAAATTAACTAGTATGCAGCAGACCCTGCTCACTGGCTTTATAGGACAATAGGCTTACAAAAACAGCCAAGAATATTAATGAAAACCAATACCATGCCATTTTTAAAAAAGTGTGCCTTTTATTATTTCAAATGTAAAAAAGAAAATAGTAAACCACATTCAAAGAGGAAAAATAGGGAAATCTAGAATGGAATGAAAACACATAGGTCAAAATGTTCACTTTAACATGCACGGATACTTTAAATTGTGCCTAGTTTTACCTGTCAGCTTGGCTCTGCTGTTTTGACTCCAGCTCCTGTGAGCACTGAACATGTTGCCAGTCCTTCTGCCTCAATATTTCATGGTGTCAGACACTTCTGAAACAATACAGAAAACCTGCCTTTTCTATACGAGATCTGCTATCTAGCCTGGTGACTGAGGAGAGTTTGGGGTATTTTCCTTTTCGCACTGTGTGCTCTCTCTGCCTGTCCTCACTGCAGGTTCTCCTTGAAACAATGGGGGGGGGGGGCGCGCAAACAAAAAAGCACTATGAATCCTCAAACAGGAGAAACTGCGACATACCTTCCATGTTGGTAATGCTCGAGTCCAGTAAGGAGATACACAGACACCTTCCGGAACAGGCTATAGTCTTCATGCCACCTCTGGTAAATAAAGAGATACACTGTGAAAAAACTGAAGTGCTAATTGGAGTTATAAGGCTGGAATCTAATCCAGCCTGCTGACTGGCTACGACTATTATGAATACCACTCAGTATTTGCACAGCTGTTGCGCTCGCCCTGCTCTGTGTAAAGCAGAGTGTGCACAGAGGTTAGAATTAAACACCTCACAGTGCGGCATTCACAGAGATATGAGGGGTGTGTGCATGCGCAGAGGAGCAACTCAGTCAGCACATCCCCGTGTTTTGGAGCACACCGGCATGTCTCTATATCTCAGCAAATGCAAACACCATCTTATGTTATTGCCAACATGCACGATAATCCTATTTATTGCCACGTGTAAGGATTGCCCACATAACTCACAAATGGTGATTTATACAACTCAATGGAAATCAACTGGTTTCGATATAAAATGGTATTTAGGGATGATTTCCTCTGTATGCATTTAACTTTTCTTTACCAGGTAAGCACACTAGACAAGGAATGCCCATTTTCAGGTACGACCCGGGAGATTACAAGAGCACGGTTTACCGAACTACACCAATAAATGTATGTCACAATGACATTCTAAACCAATGGGAGTGTAGCTTGCACAATTTTTTATGACATAACAAAAGCTCTGCTCTCAACGAGTTCTGCACCTCAACTCAGGCTGAAACAGTTAAGTAAGCATTAATCCCCAACAGAGGAGGGCTCTACTGGTGGATTAATGCCCTGGGGAGGGCAATGCCTCCCCCCAGGGCTTCCAACCACCCACCGGGCATTAATCCACCAGTAGAGTCAGACTCTGGAGGGGATTAATGCTCTTGTAACATGGCAAGTGCAAGACACATATTGCGCAAATATTGTTTCCCTTCAGAGTACACTACAGTTCGGCACATGTGTAATCATTTTTCTACAACGCTCCTGCACTTTCTACATAGTTTCTGACTGTTCTCGTTGACAACCGTGCGTGTTCGCGCGTTGCTCCACCCAGTCTTATTTATATAGTGTGGACTACTTTCACAAAAGGTGCAGGAGGCAATGTTCCTGTCTGAAAAACTCAATTACATTGATCTTTTCTCATTTGTAATGAGTGTTTCTTTTCGTTTCTGCTCGTATATTATATGCTGGTCCTGGATTATTGCAGTGCATCCTGGGACACATTCAAAAGAACCACTAACATTAATAACTATGCACAGACTGATTTCTCTTCATTTCATTCTGTGTATGTCTTGATCCCAACACTAATGCCTGCATTGGAAAAATTTTCTGTTACTAATGTTGGCGTTACCCACCTCGGGTGCTCGCTCTCAGGTTGCTCGCGGTGATCAATCGCTCCGGTACACAGTGCCAAACATTTTGCCAGTAGTCTACCACAACCGCCATCTACAGGTAAGCTGACACAGCGACACCAATGGACTTCAAACCATACACTCCCTCTATCTTGCGCGTTCACAATACCATGCGCGTTCTATTTGTCTAACATGCACTAGCGAGCGGGCTCTACTGCTGCATTAATACCCGCTCACTTTTCGACAGCTGATGCATTTCAACGACTCTCATTTCTCTATTTTACTATGATATTTAGTGCCATGTTACAAACATTCATTAAAGAATTTATTTAAAAGCTATACCTTTTAAAATGTCATTCCATATACAATATACATAATGGACAACACTGATAATGTAAGTATAAGGGAAGACCAGGCAGAGTAGGAATTATACCACAGTTAGATGCCAAGTGGGGGACTGACTGCAGAGGCAAAGCAGAGTGCTGGCAATCTCTCTGAGATACATGACATGGTATAATACCACCACACTCCAGAATGCCTTCTTCCACTTATCAATTGGATTTTTATGATTAAAGAATCAGCTTGGTTTAGAGCTAGCTGCTGTGAGTTTAGAGATCTTGCATGAATGGTACTGTGGCTTTCAGAGCCTTGCCTGTGTCCGGTTCACATTTCCCAAGGTTGGAACTGGCATCTGCCCACAAACCAAATGTTGGTAGATTTTTACATTGGGCTAGCAATATTTTCCGTAACTAGACTTGCTGGCTTGTACCACGGAAGGCAACTTTCAATAAGAATACCAGCAGGGCCGGCTTTAGGGTTTTGAGGGCCCCCAGCAAAATTAGTGAAGTCATGGAGCCTCTCTACTTGGCCCACCTTTAGTCCATGTGTTTTACTGTAGCCCATAGGTGCAAGATTTTATTTGTGGTGATACTATAGGCAGGAAAAAATGGGCCGATTAGGTGGGCCAAGCAGTAGTTATCTGCCGGCAAATGTTATATTTCTTTGTTTCTATGTATAGCTTTAGTATAAAGAGCAGTATTTAAAACATTCTTTAGGAGGACACAGCAGTGTCATTTCTTGGGGCTGGTCTTCCCGTCCCAACCATTGCTGCCTGTCCACCTCATATTGACTGGATCACAGCTTGTTGAGGTATTTCATGGCATAACCAGAAGGATCTGCATAGTCTTTACTGATGTTTTAAATATATGTTAAGATAAAAAAATGTTTAAAAATGAATAAGGTAAACTTCTCTTCTTGGGGGCCCCCATGAGCAGGGGCTCCCAGCAACCGCAGGGTTCGCTGGTGCCTACTACCTAAAACTGGCTATGAATACCAGCTGGGCCAATGGAAAAGTCTATTGAGCCAGTGTGCCTTCCTAGTCACAAGCCATGCTGGCTAGTGGCTGCAAAACTTACTTCTGACACCTGCTTCTGAAGTGATGAAACCTCCACTCCCTTTTTTAATTAACCCAGTCATGCTGGAGCAGCCAATATGTTTGGGGAGTCTTTTTTTTTTTTTGCCTTTTTAAAACCTTAATTTATGTTCTTTTTTTGCAATGAACTATGTATATTTGTTGATCTGCATGCTCAGGCACTAAACAAAGAAGTCTATGAAGTTAATGACAGAACTTATGGAGCAAGCTATTTTAGCCATTTGTTTTGTTTTAACTTTTTACTGTAGTTTTCCACCGTTTCCACTGTTTGCTCTTTGCTGCTTCTGATACTTGCTTTAGTGTGTTTTACAGTTTGTTTTTTTTTTGGGTTGATTTTTGTCTTGTGTGTGCTGATTTCATGGATGTGTGCATGGTGGTGTAACTGGATATTATGGTTGTGTCATTTGCATAATGCTCCTTACTTTTTTTTTTTTTTTTTTTTTATTAATATACTCTCCTCGCAGCTCTCCCCTCTTCGGGAGACACCTCCGGCCTTTTCAGCCCTCGCTCACCTACCTGGTGACCGGTGCAGTCCTTCCCCCATGGACCCATGGTTATAACCCCCCAGGCAGGTACGGGGTAGGGGCCCTTACACCCTGATGCATCTACGTTTCGTCGGAATGCTGTCTCCGGGCCGGTAGGGGCATTGAAGGTCAGGGCCTGGTGCTCCGTCTATTGGAAGGCTGCACGGTTATTTTTCCGATGTTCTCTCGGCGTGCCATGTCCCTGGACGTCAAGGCGCTGAAGCGCCGACGTCTGTCACATCGCCCCTCTGTTGAGCGTTGGGCTTGCTGTACCTCAGGTCTCCACCCGGAGCCAGACAAGAGCAAAGCTCTATTTCTCCCCTTCCCCCTGAGAGGACGAGCAGTCCTTAGGAAGCTCAAGTCCTCTCTTCCGGCTGGTCCTCCATCTCCCAGGCTCGTCCCCGAACCTGAGTCGCTGGCTTCGCAAGCGGAAATCCAACCGCTGCGCCGGCAGGCTGGCAGTCCTTGCTGTTTTCATTACTGCCCAGGTAACATGCCTTTTGGAGCATTTACTCTGTGCTAATTCTCAGGTAACACGCATCTCAATGCATTTTACATATAGCCCAGCAAACCCCCGTGTGATTGGTTCTGAACCAATGAAGAGGCAGAATTGGTCAGATCTCGTTTAGTAAGTCCTTATAATACACTCGATGCTTCATGATTCATAACTTATGGGTCTTATCCTTACACACAGAAATAAATCTTTATCCATTAACCCACAACAGTTCGGTAAGTATTATCTATCAACATACACAAATCTGTATATGCAACACAGTATATCCATTCTGACCTTGTATTCTTCCATGTCCATGTCTTCGAGGCCAATCTGCTTAAGCTTCCCCCGAGCACTTTTCATTATATTGATTGACCTACAGAAAATGAGCATGTCAAAAAAGGACTTGTAAAACAAACCACAGTACTATGCTTTATTTATTTATTTCATTTTTGTTGACCGGGTTAAGTGCACTAGACAAATCCTGCCTATTTTCAGGCATGACCCGGGGGAGGGGGATACAGATGAATGGCAACTGACCTTGAACCAGATTAAGCTGTTGGTGGTATTTTTAGTGAATGAGGGAAATTTGGCCAGGACACCAAGGAAATTCCCCTACTCTTTTCAATAACTGCCATGGGATCTTTAACATCCACCTGAACTACCACCAATCCAGGCAGATGAGACCTCGGTTTAACGTCTCATCCGAAAGACGGCACCTCAGAAGTGCACCACCCCTCTCATGCTGCACTACAGTGTCAGTACTGGGATATTAACCCAAGAGCCAGTTTTGGGAACTGAACCCACAGCCATCTGATCTCCCGGCCTCAGAGGCGAGTGTGCTACCTATTGAGCCACTGACTGCTGCTTGCCACCAGAGTGCTGAGAGCCCGTCTGGCTCACAAAGGAAAATGTGACAGGATCCAGACTTGGGTCCCCCAAGTGAAGTACCATGGCCGACTACCATTGTCTGTGCCAGTTTGGAAATGTAGCCCCACCGCTCCATGGAGCGAGTGGGTTTGTGGCCTGAGCCTTGTAACGGTTTGGAAAATAAACTACGCCCAGCTGCATCTACACTTCTGGCTGGACCACATCATTTTGTTCCTAATTAACGGCTTGACATTGCTGTTTCCCAATTACTTTACTCCCCGACAGAAAGAGCCCGATTGCCCCATCAGCCAGTGAGTCAGCCATCCTGCACCCAAGACAGAGTTCACGCGGATCACCTGAAAGAATCCCAAAAACTGCTGAGGTGCTGTTTATTTTCATGTATGCTGAAAGAACTTGTGAACTGCCAGAGTCTGCACCAGGGGCCCTCCCCCTTTCCCCGCGACTAACATCATTCCAATACCCCTAGACATGGGAAGGGGTAAGAGGTACTTAGGTATGCCAGCACATAGACTCGGGGAGGCGGGGGTGAAGTCTGTGACCAAGTATGCAGAACAAAAGTGGGGAGCTGCCAAAAGTACCAAGTTACCGAAATGAAAAAGAAAGACAAGAAGGGGGTACATAAACAAAACACATTGCTGAACAGTGCTAACTGTGCTGATGTCTACAATGTGAGTTTTTATTTTTTGTTTTTTTTTTAAAAACACACACATATTGTAGATATCAGCACAGTTAGCACTATTCAGCAATCTGTTCAGTTTATATGCCTCCAGAATCGCAACACTCGTTCATGCACAAGTTCAGCGTCATCTCAATGTCGGGGATGCATGGGAAGCAGCAAAGCTCTGTTAACTTGCAAAGATTACAGGAGCACTAAAAACGGAGTTAAAAAGCGGACTGTGTCTCTAGTGTAATTCCTACACTCTGGCAATGGAGGCCCCAGCTAAGGAGTGACTCTGGGCATCCTGACTACCTAGACAGCAAGAGGCAGGCTCACTGCAAAGGAGGGTCACACTTGGGGAAGATGTTATAAAATTCCTTTCAGTGTTGTTGCCAATTTGCTGGGAATCTGTACATTAAAACGCAAAAATAATGCCCACACAACTCAGACTCGCTGGTTTGCTCACTAGTTCCGAGTGTTTGTTGCTTTTTAGTGGTCTTCACTGGCTCTCCTTGCCTTTTCCACTAAAAACGCCAAAAGTCATGGAATGCATATGTAACCCCTACCCAGGTATGCAGTTTCTATCTGACAGCTCTACCAGGTGGGCTGGGTTCGGGGAGGAACATGTCACTCGGCACACTGGCTAGGTTTGGCTACTCTGCACAGGGGCACCCAGCAACTCCAGACAAAGGAAGCAATAACTGAAGTGTCCAAAACCAGAAGTGGGATTCTAAAGTGTGGCTTTTATTCACATCCAACAGAATAAACAAAGCATAGATGGACCCCCACAGGGCTACACTCCTAGTAATGCAGATTTATGGAGATCAGAACACATCCTCATTCACTTTAGCACTCAGGCTCTGAAACACACTGGGCACACAGCCCGAACTTGTACGCTGCTCTGGGTTTTCCCTGGCTCGGCTCCCTTACCAGCCCTTAGGACACTTTCCATATAGCATGGAAACATTTACTGGTGGCTCCCTAAACCACCTATGAGCACTTCTGCTCCATCCGGGAATCTTCCTCATCAATCCCACGTCTGGGTACTTTCCTCAGGCACTGGCCAAGTACCTGAGAGAAAGCAACAGGTGCCCCCAAAGTAAACCCGTGCAGGTGAATTTGGTTACCACTGATTTTGGGGGCTCCCACCTCCCGCTCCCATAATTCATACTCGGCCAGTTCTCTGGACTGTAACACCTCATCCTTTAAAACACTTTGCAGTGTAGATTCTTTTTAAACGTATTCACATTCAATCTACCGTCTTTACATCCCATTTGTGCTGAACTTGAACATACTTAAAAAGTGGCTGTCTCCATTACTCTAGACCCCCTCAGATTTAAGTAGTCAAATCCCCACATCTTCCAAACTGTACTTGGCTGTCTTTTCCTGACCCCACAGTAACAGTCTCTTTAGTTTCATCTTGTTTCAGGTGAAAACACAATGGCCCTTTAGCAGAGCGAACTCACCCCTTGGTTGCAGGTGCCCCACAGGCATTTTCTCCTCCAAGAAATCTCGTCCAGAACTTCCGGTGCATCTGCACAAACTTAAATCAGGCAGCTTCTTTTCTCCCTAGCCGGACCAGGGGGGTTGCCCCTGGAAGCAGGCGGATTTCTTCCCCCCATCCCCACAGGGATGGGGCCCTGAACCACTGAAAGCGGTCTCTACCAATTCAATGTGCTCTTATTGTGTTCCTCTTCAGGTGAGAACACACACCTATAAAACAAAAAATAGCTCTTTGACAGAGCTTAGAGCTCTGAGGGCCTGCCTACAGCAGAGAACCTCTTTCAGACTCCACAGACTCTCTGAACTGACTTCAAATTCCCCAGCGTTCTACTCTAACCTCCAACTGCAACATTCCAGTGTGGCTTATGCAGCTGCAACAGTTCTAAAATGATGTCATCCCTCAGTCTCAGCTCAGACTGAGAACAGAGTGAGACAGTGTGAAATCCATTTAACCGGAGTTTCACAAGCTGCCTACCACTAGGTCTTACTGGGATTCTAGTAACCCCGGGTAACAGGGGGGTTACACTTAACTTCTCCGACACCCCTACAGTGCCCTTCTAAATATGGCTATTCATCTAATCCCTATCCTCAGTTATCAGATGTCAACTTGTGTAAGTGAAAACAGCAAAAATGGGACGTAATGTAGGAAGGAACAGCAGAAAAGAATTGTGCCAATTATTTCAAAGTACCTTTGTACTAAAGCAAAAAAAAAAAAAAAATTTGTTTGAGGGCCTCACCTCAAGCTCAATCCTTACCTCTCATCGTAACTGAGATTTCTGTCTGCAAACTGCTCCAGAAGCGTTCGCTCAATCACCCGCTTGGGCGCCTCATTCTGAAAGAAATACACCAGTACATGTTGCAGCCGTGGGTCATTATGAGAGATGGTCTCTTCTTTGGCCAACTGATACAATCTTGAGTACTCTTCATGAAAGGCCTGCGGAAACAGAATCATGTGAGGAACATTCTCTGCACCAGAGCAGGAACACTGAGCAATAAGGACCAACGTCCAGGGCCATTATCAGGTATGGAGGTTACTGTGTTTACTAAAAGTAGACACCTGTTAGACACCATACCAGCAAACAAACAGATTATCGGGCTTTCCTCCATAACCAGAATCTGCTGGAATTAATTCCAATCAAAATCTTTGGGTAACAAGATCATTCTTACTGCCAGTGCATCCCATTAAAGAGATGGTGACTGCTGCAAACACTTTGAAAATTATACACATTTCTAGCTATAGTTCTTGGACTTCATCTGCTCCACCACATTTTGATTTAATTTTTAATCAAAATATTTTCAATAAAATGACATATACCGCAAATTATAAAATGTAATGAAAACCACAATTAGATCTTGTAAAGGGAAATAGGAAATCAAAAAGATTTACTTTCGTACATTATCTGAGCCAATTCTATAACAAAAATCATACTGAAGCAATAACAAGTTTTTGCCATTTCAACAACGTACATTAGAATCAAGTTCTAAGGTTTTTTTTTTCCCCAGATGTGAGAGAGACCATTATTTTTCAGTCAGTTTGTGGAAACAGGACCAGATTTTATCAAATACCACCAATTTATCTAGGTTTACATAACTAATGTCTTTGTCAGCTGCTGAAGTACTTACTCATGGTCCTCCACCAGTCATCTATGAGGGGAGGATCCTACATTATTCTTCCACTTGGCTAATCTACGAGCATTTTTAAAACCCAGTACAGCCGCCTGGATCCACAACTGCTGGTATTGATCTACCAATGAAATATTAAGAGATATTTCCCAGAAATAATTCAGAGTCTAGCGGTAAAAAAGATTTAATTATGGAAGATAAAAATATTACTGACAGACTTCCAAATATCATGCATGTGGGACATCCCCAAAGCCTATGGCCTAAGGGAGGCAAGGGATGAACTACATTTCCAACAGGAACCATCTGGCAATAAACCCACAGATTCCAGTTTGACTGGAGAGTAGTGATAATATAGAACTGTAAATTGCGAAAGTGAATTTCTGATTTACTACTATAAGGTATAGGGTTTCATAGCCCAATACCTTATAGCAGCGTGAGCTGACTGGTTCAACACTTTTAATTTATAGTGCAGTATTAGTGGGAAGGGATAAGTAACTGGCGTAAAGCCTTGGCCAGCCAATCCCTTCAGCTTCCTGGTGCTGGCGCTCCACCCAACACCGTCCTGCACTCTAGGAATTTGTGAGGTGTGGCCAGGTAGAGCGCGAGGGCGGGCACCAGACAACTCTATATGCAGGCTATTTTAAAAGTCACATTTTAGTCATTTTAAACAGCCCCAGAGAAAAATTAAAGCAGTCTCTCAAACAAAAGGGGCCTCCTTACTTAAGCGACTGCTTTAATTTTTCTCTAGGACTGTTTAAAATGACTAAAATCTGGCTTTTGAAATAGCCCCCATAGACTTGTATGGGGCTCACTCCCACGCTTTCCCTGGCCACACATCACAAATTCCGAGAGCGCAGGGGCGGAGTTGGGGTGGAGCGCCAGTACTAGGAAGCTGGAAGAAATCTGTGCCAGCAACGATCCCTTCCCCTAATAAAAACACTGCACTGTATATTAAAAAGTTTGTACCAGTCAGCTCACTACGATACAAGGTATTGGGCTATGAAGCCCAATACTTTATATTGGAAATTTCCTTCAACTTTCCATAAACTTCTATGCAGCACCTACAGGTGTTTTGCCAAACAGACATAGTAGTATTTAGACATTCTTCCCATTTCTCTCTGGATCCCACAATCACGTTTTTCTTCTGTATTTCTAATAATTTTGTACATAATTGTAACCCCCCTACAAATGGGGGTTCCCGAAAGTCTTCCTTGGGTGTGCCTAAATGCCCACTGCCAGGCTGGTATCCTGTGTCTTAGCGCTTTAAAAGTGTTTTTGTGAGAGTGCCTTAATGCCTCTGTGCTCTGTCTCTTTAAGGGTTGCCAATAACGTGGTGCTTATTTAATCTGGGAGGGGGCTGAGTGTTTCTATGCTCAAATCCCGCCCGGGATGTCAGATAATCACTATTTGCAAACAGGGAGCTCTGTTAGAAGCTGTGCTTATGTGCTGATTATTAGCATGGCAATAATATTGTAGCTCGTTTAACCTGCCTTTTGTGCAGCATGGACTTTATGAATTGCATCGCCATTTTGGTTTTGGACTGGCAGTCAGCACCAATCAGTACCTTTGGGGACTCTGTCCCCAGGGGTCTTGTGGGAGCAAATTTCTGTAGGAATTGTAGTTTTTACATTTTGGCGCCAACACAAAAGGGGGGAGTCCCTGCTTTGACAGACAGATCAACCAAGCAGAACCTTTTGGACCGAAGGGACATTCCCAAGCTGCCTGCTGCAGTCAGTCAGTATGGAGTTAGAGTTTGAAGAGTAAACAGCCTGAGTGATTCGAGCAGCAGCAACAGCCCCTGTGTAGTTTGCATGGGAGACTGGTGGAAAGGCTGAGTTTGGCCTGTCTGCCTGCAGTCCCGCGAGAGGGAATCCTTTGAAAGGCTTAGCAATCAGACTGCATCCAAATTGGAGTGTGACAAAGCCACTGAAGAGTGACCAGAGTTGAACCTGAAGAAGACCAAAGATTTGCTGTACGTGACCGGCCTGTCAGGACATCCATTTACCACAGAATTCCCGGTTTCGCTCAGAGACACTGATATTGCGGCCAGACTGCCTTCTGCATTGTGGTATGGTGATTGCTTTACTATAAATGTGCTGTGTGTGGTTAGTGGGTCACGATTTGGTTCCCCACTGGGTAAATGTGCCACGCTTGCTGGAAGCTGCATCCAGCACTACCGGACTCAAAATCCAAACTGTTCCACCTGGCCTGGGCCTTACCACCTGGCCCAGCCAGCTACTTCAGGCACAGAAACCATAATCGAAGAGAGACTCGCCCAGGGATCAGCCCCCTGCTCAACCATCTCGAACAGGAATGACACCTCAGTGATTCGTGTGGGCCCTGCTTCTCCTGGCAAACCAGTCATTAACCTGTAGTCTCCATTTCGTCTAGCCTGTGTCTCGTATTGGGTAGCGTGAATAACAATCAGGGTAACTCCCTGCAACAACAGCTAAATCTCAAGTGTTGCCATCTGATTGCATGGTTTTTCCTTTCACTAACTGAGCCTTCAGGCTCTGGATTACAAATTGCGTGAGGCTGTGCATGCCTTTTCTTTTCATCACAGGGCCCCAACCAGCTGCGATGCCGGCCTTCCCCGGGCAACGTTCCAGGCTAGATCAACTTACTTCCAACTGGGTGCCCAGAGCATGCGACTGTGTAGGGACTAAAAGTGCATGCATAATTGCCTGACTAGATCAATTTTTGAATCAACTGGATTATGCCCCTCCCTTGTTCAATTCCCCTGAATAAAGCAGATCTAACTCTTTTTACATAGAAACACAGAAGTTGACGGCAGATAAGGACCGCAAGGCCCATCCAGTCTGCCCATTTCTTTTTCTACCTTATAAATGTGCCACCAGCCTTTGCTGTGTCAATGGCCTATCTATTCATACTCATCTGTATTGCTCCCTTATGCCTATCCCATGCCTGTTTGAAGCCCTGCACTGTATTCATAGCCACCACTTCGTGTGGTAAGCCATTCCATGCATCCACCACCCTTTCTGTGAAAAAATTTCCTCACATCCCCCCTTAAATCGGCCCCCCTTTAACTCATGCTGTGTCCTCTTGTCCTGCTATTTTCTTATATTTAAACATGTTAGACTCTTTCACCTTGTTAATGCCCTTAAGGTGTTTGAATGCCTCGATCATATCACCTCTCCCTCCTTTGCTCAAGGGTATACATATTGAGCTCTGTTAATCTGTCCTCATATGTTTTCTGATGCAGTCCCTGCACCATTTGGTTGCCCTCTCTGGACTGCCTCAATTTGGTTAATGTCCTTGTGAAGGTGTGGCTCAATACTGCACGCAGTACTCCAGATGGGGCCTAACCAGTGTCTTGTAAAGAGGGATTATTACCTCCCTCTTACGACTTGTGATACCCCTACTAATACACCCTAACCCTGCATTTAATCTGTGGTTCCAGTTTGTACCAAAAGCACTGTATTGTTATTTGCTGTGCCTAACCTTGTTTTACAGGG
>JADMNL010000034.1:124145000-124165000 GCA_016271365.2 Neoceratodus forsteri | reverse complement strand
GTACCCTGACCCACCAACAGGGGTCACTGTTGATTTGGAAACTGGTGCCAGTCCTACCCCACCGAGGAGTACTGCCTTTTGGTTGCCCCAGATGCAGCAAGCAATGTCCATTCCCAAATGTTGTTCATCTGCATGGGTTACTGCTAGGCCATTGGGAGGCCCTATTAGATGCATTTTTTTTTTTTTTTTTTTTGTTAAGTCCGTTTACTGCATTGGTAAAAACTAAACTGATTTTGAAAGCAGTTGGCCAAAGATTTTAAAAGAAGCTATTTTTACTAAGTTTAAAAATTAAAGATGTTAAATTCCAGCGACATTTTTAGATCATGCTCACAGCTACCATGTGCAAGACCTGGGTTCTTCCTCCTCGTACTACTGACTTTACAGATGTGCAATAAAAATATACGTTGAGTCTTCGGGGGAGGGGAGAGATCGACTGACCACATAACTGTTCGGTATTTTAAAAGGATGTTCCAGTTTTTTTGCTAAAAAAAAAAAAGTTACAGTTGGCATCAGCAGAACTAAAACCCACAACATTCCACAAATGTGGAATTTCAGGATATTCCATTCAAGAACTACCATGGAA
This sequence comes from Neoceratodus forsteri, assembly GCA_016271365.2. NCBI lineage: Eukaryota > Metazoa > Chordata > Ceratodontiformes > Ceratodontidae > Neoceratodus > Neoceratodus forsteri. The sequence goes on along the minus strand of JADMNL010000034.1, from coordinate 124,164,417 downwards.
ACATGCTCCTTGTCCCTTACACTACTTGTTATTGCCGCTTTTCTGGACTAATAATCATCCTCCTCCACTTGTGATGTAACAATTTTTAAAGCAACAGACTGCGATATCATCGTAAGCCAAGGATGAGGACATCACAGCAAAATAAGCAACATGAGCAGATGAAGTCTAAGAGGAAAAAAATCCTGGTCTCCCCCGCCCCTTACAGATTTTTGGCCATCCCCTTCACCGGGCATCCCCGGTACCCCCAATCACCACTCACCCAGCTGTCACGCCAGTGGGGGTGCACACGGGGAACAGTTTGGGGGCTCCAGGTCATCATCATAAAGAACAGGGCACATTACATTTTCCCCATTTTTTTTTCCTTTTCTTTCCCAGGCTGGAAGACATGCCATGACATGGCTGTGCACCATTCAGACGCCTCATGCACTCGGCACCTGCCCCCAGCCAATAGAGAGCTGTCACTGCCACACCAGCCAGCCTCTGCTAGGTGGTGAATAAGCAGTGACTTGCACTGTCCTCCTCCCCAAAGGAGAAGAGCAGTCAATGGATGCTCAAATCCTCCTTCACCCGGCTGGCCCCCCCCACGTGACCCTGGTCCATTTCTGAATCAGGGTTGTTGGTGTGGTTGTGGTGATGCGCCTGTGCTACTGGAGGCCAGACTTGGGGGGGAGATGGTCTAATGAACATGTCTTCAGTAATAAAAACAGAAGGTACTGAAGTTCCGATTTGGGGAGAATTTGGGATAACGGAGCTCTACTGATGCCAACTGGGAAATGTTTGCTGGAAACTGGATACTCTCCAAGGAAAAGATATGGAGACCCTTAGCAGTTAGTACAGGAGTGATGTGATCATACACTCACAAGCAGTCTTGCATGGGGTGGGATAGCGGGGATCCATCTCACAACCAAAAGCAAGTCCATTAGCTAAGTGTACAAGGGGGTAGGGGTGGTGCAATGTCAACAGGAAACCAAAAAATAGTCCCTATCTTATGTGGCAGTAGGTGCCCCTAGCCAAACAAATATCAGCAGATACGGCACAACAGGGAAGAGAAGGGTAGGGCAGGGTTTCTGTTTGGGGAGGAGGGACTTGAAAAAAAAAAAAGAAGAGAAAATCTGGGGGAAATACAAGTAATATAAGCATTCTCATCAGCTGTAGAGTTCTACTTTCATCCTAGATTGCACATATTTCTAAAATCCTGAAGTGATTTAAAAAAGTGGAATAATCCTTAAAGTAATAGAAACAATAAAAAAATAGACCATACAGCACTCCAGTCTGTACCTCTTCATCATATCCCTCAGAGTCGTATCGAACCCAGATCTTGCCCACGCTATGGGTCTCCACCGCAGAGACCTGAGTCTCCGTCCCGTTCCCAGAACCCTTCTGCTCTGCCTCAACATCAGTCTTGGCTTCCTGCTTCTCACTGCCCTCTGCCTCTGGTTGCTATTGCAGCATACAAAGAGCATATAATGGGAAAATGGAATAGACAGAAGAGAAGACCAATAAAAAGGCAGAACTTCAGAATTAAAGAGATATTAGAGGTAGATACAGATCAGTGGAGGGAAAAGGAAAAAACAAGTTTCACCGATTCAATACTTTATAGCTGTAAATGGCACAGAGATGATACTCCACAGTGGGAATAAAGTAAAAGCTTTGGATCATGTTCAATGCAAATGGGGAACCTTTCTGAACAGTGCCCATTGCAATCTGAAAGCTCAAGTAAAGCTCCTTTAAATACAGTGCTGGGCTTATCTGTAGGTACCAGCTGTCCAGAGATATTCCTGGCTAAGCCTGCCCTATACTGGTACTATGATGCCACCATTTTTGGAACATTCTGATGCCACTCAGGGTGAAGTGGTGCATAACTACAAATGTAGTTAAGCACTGCGTCACCCTGCGTGACACTGCATGGCTCTTAAAAAAGGTGGCAATGTAGAAGCAATATAGGGCAGGCTTAGAGATCTCTCTGGACCACTGCCAGCTACAGGCGAGTCCAATACTTAAAGGGGCAGTGTTAGCTCTGTCTCTCATTTTTCAAGTAAATGTAATCATTGTGCCTCTAGGCACATATATGTGAAGCAATTACCATGGAATGCCCCTGAACAGTCCCCCCCAAAAGTTTTTTACCCAGTTCATTGAATATTTTCATTCATTTCTTTCCAGTCTGTCTGCATTAAATTCTGCCTTCCACCGAAAGCATATCCACGGAGAACGCAAGTCTGCTCGGGAGTGCAATCCTCAAGTGCACTTTTTTTACAGGACCATCGAAAAAAGGGGTTTACCCAACACATCTGCCTGCAATGAAGCGTTCCTTACATCTGAATTAAAAAGGACCAGTGGTAGTAATGCACCAAAATACATTTTAAAATGGGTGCCGAAATCGCATGCATGCGGGAGAGCTGATGACAAAATCCCACGCATGCACAAGAGTGTGCCGCTCTTGCAAGGGATTTTTGCTCTGGCAGCTGTTCTGCATGTGTGTGATTTCGGCACCCGTTTTAAAATGCATTTTGTGGCATTACTACTGCTTGTTTTGCTTAATTCAGATGCAAGGAATGCTTCATTACAGGCAGATGTGTTGGATAAACACCTTTTTTCACTGGTCATGTAAAAAAACACTTCGGGACCGTGTTCCCGAGCAGATGCATGTTCTCCCTGTAGTTATGCTTTTGTGGATGGCCGAGTTTAATGTGGACCGACTGAAAATAAATTAATGTAAATATTCAATGAATTGGGAAAAAAAAAAAAACCTTTTTTTTGGCTGTACAGGGACATTTCATGGTAACTGCTTCACACGTATGTGTCTAGACACACACTGATTACATTTACTTGAAAAATGAGAGACAAAGTGGACAGTGCCCCTTTAAGCAATAATGCACGACAGGGTGTAAGTTGCGCTGAGGATAATGTCACACCTCGGGTGGCTGAACCACGAGACTACAGGCAGAGTGCATTCAACACCTGAGGAGTGATGTTATCCCAGTTACACACCCCGGAGTACACTACCGCTATTATACAATGGCTCATTTAAATAGAGAATAAATACGGTTTAAAAAAGTTAAATTTTTTTTTTTTTTATTGTTTTTAATGTGAAAGCTTTTTCTGTAAGAAAAAAGTTCCTTTTACTGTTTATCCACAAGGTGGAGGTGTTCTCAACAAGCTGTTTTGGTCAACTGATTGGCTTTGTGTGCCTTTCCTTCTACACCCAAAGAAAAGCTGCTCTCTGGTTAAGGTAGTGCACATTGCCTGGTACCTCAACCACCCCCACCCATTAAATTTTTTAAACCATGTGTGAGGAAACAGTTTAAATCTAAACTGAGGAAACAGCAAAAAGAACGGGCTGACACTTCTGGTTCTTGGCAAGCGATCAGGTAAGTTGCCCATTTCACTTGTACTTTGAAGGGGAAACAGTAACTTAGAAAGATGCCCCCCCCACCGGGCAGCTGTTAAACAGAAATTAGTCTGCCCTGAGATCAGGAAAAGCAGTCGCTCAGTGCAGTGCTGTGCAAGGTGAGACACGTGCCATGAAACGAGGTGAGTTTCAGACTGTCTCTGTGTATTTACTGAATACATAGAGACAGTCAAAGTCGGGTTGCAGTTAACAAAAAAGCAGTTTGGCTTGCTAATGGCTGTGACGTGGCAACAATTTTAATATACAATAGTAAATGGGAGTTTGTGTTTATTGGGGCGCAAGTATATGATAGCAGCTTGGGAGGGATGTTGTATGGAGAGGAGTAATATATTTTTCCAGTCATATAAGCGAGAGGGTCATGGATGTGCCTGGATTTGATACAGTGATGTTATGCGGAGATAACATCACCATTCCAGGCACAGACTGACCAATCAGAATGCAAAAAAAAATTCTTGCCATTGTACAATGCATTTTAAAAGAGCTTTTCATGTCCCAAACTGACAGGCACTGCTCATATACTGTATATATTCCCCTTTACTATGTTCCACTATGATAGAATAGGCAAGGGAAAAAATGGGTAGACTGGGTGGACCAAACGGACCTTTCCTACCAAGATATTCTATGTTTACAGCCAACTCCATTCAAACAAATGTTGCACACCACCATAAATACGACACCATTCAGTGAACAGTTATTGTTCAGCAGCGTTTGAAAAATAAATACCCCATGGCGGTCATCATTTGAGGTGCAAAGCTCCCCCATTTCCCACTGCAGACGTACAGCTTTCCACAAGTGACTCAGCAACACTTACAAGAGGTTGGTTTGCCTGACTCACTGCTGGTCTGCCTTTGTAACTCGAAGGAAGGAGTTAAATCAGCCAAAACGTTGACAATGGATTTTTTCAACACAGATGCAATGTTTACTGAGAAAGGTAAGACACATCCCAGTGCGCAGCCCAGTAATATGTTAAATCGGAGGCAGCAAAGGCGAATATACTTGTAACATTTCCAATAAGGCAGCATGCTGACATTGTGAAAAATCAAACCTGTGGACACTGGCAACCGTTTTTACATTGTATTATTTCTAGCTGAAAACTCACATTTTATGAGTGTTTACTTTCACTAGAATTCATCGATGTTGGCAGCTGATTCATCTGCTTCCTTTTCTCATAGAACTAAAAAGCATGCTAATGGTGTAATTTTACCCAATCTTACGTTTCAAATCTTGATCTACTCTTACTGCACACTTTCCGAATATTAAGCTCACCCTCAAACCACGCAGTCACTCATGATGTAATTGTCTCATCTCTTCCCACTGCATCGGGAGTGACTAGACTGTGTTGGGGGTGTTTCCTAGTCCAGGAAAGACACAGTAATAGTGGATCAAACACTGTAAACACTTTTGTGTGTGGTAACACCAGTACAGTTGGCAGACTGTTCAAGGAACCTGAATCACATTATCAGCTATATCATGTGACCAATCATAACATCCCTTTTTTTTTTTTTTTTTTTTTTAAACTAGGGACAATTTGAAGTCAAGGGGAAGGGGTTGACAGTGTCCATTTTAACACAAAGCCAATGAACCCATACAGGAATACTCTATTCTTTTTTCCCCTAATTCAAGCCCACGTGCTTCTAACAGCTGCTGCTGAAGGTCACAGTCCACGTTCTGCAGTGTAATTCCACCTACGTGATGACCAGACTGATCTCATGCAGCCTGGTCTTTGGGTTGCCTCCGTACTGCCTCGCACTACCAAAGGTACCATGAAACTGGATTAAAGAGACACTGTCAACTCCTTAGGCATCAATTTGTCCTAGTTTTTAAAAAACAGGATTGCTCATCTTCTGTGGAATTTGCTAATAAAGCTGGTTCTTTTATAGCTGCTTTCTTTCTCCTCACAGAAGTAAATGATGCCATCAACCACATTACTTTTTTCCTCATTATAAAATCATTACATCCTTACTAACCAATCAGGACTGCTTATTTCCAAACAATCAAGGTACTCTTATAACCATCAGAGTGCATCCTATGCAAACAGCTTAGAAATTCTGAAGTTCTGTGTTCAGTTGGCACCATACATCTCCCGTACTGCAAGTGCTCTAATTTTTTTTTTTTTTTTTACACAGAGTAAAACATACCGATTTGAAATTCAGGCTCCAATTTAAAAATTAAAAATTCTTCAACCTTCATTTATCATAGGTTTACATGTGCAGTTCCTGCGTCTCTTATGGTTAAGAAATTTTCTTCTCAAGTGCTTTATGTACCAGAACTGCCCAGCCTTGGTTTACTGTTCTTTGACCCAAATGAACTAGAGAAGGCACTAAAACAGAGACAAAAACATGTTCGTTTGCAGTCCTGGATCTACTCCCATATCACCCTTCCTGAAACATGGGAACACCCTACGCATAGTCTAGGTGCTCAAGTTGCAGCGCGAGAAGATGACTATCTTGGTTGGCTTCACTTACGTTCTAGAAAGATACACAAGGTAAGGCTAAGGATTTGAGACAAACAAGTTTTGATACAATTATAGCAATAGTTTATTTTACTTTCACTAAGAAAAAGGAAGCAGATAAAACAACCAGCTACATTCTACAGAAGGTAAGCAAATCACTAAGTGTTTTTTTTACCGTGAAAAATAGGAGGTGAAATGGGGTTGGCATGTCCCTGAAATATGCACCTCTGCATGGATGCTAGACCATCATATACTGCACGGCGACACAATACAAATCTTTTAATTTTTATTGTGAATCTTGAAATTTGAGAGCTGTGAACTCAGGCCAGTAAAAATGAATTCAGTATGCTGATCCTTGGATTTTCTGAGCATCTTACTAGAATAGAAAGTAAACATTTTTTTCCCCTTTTCACGGGTTTGCATTAGATATCAAAACAACTTATACCTTTTATTCAGTGGAAATATTGGGATAAAATCCATGCCGATCTCATGAAACAAGATAATTAGGTAAACATTCATGTCAAACAGAGTATAAAAAATGTTTTTAAAATAAGGCAGGGCGAATCCCAAGGATCAGCAACTTGTGTTTTTGCCATGATCGTATTTCTTTTTGCAGGAGTCCCTGGAAGGTGGCTCTGAAGGCACAAATTATCCATCCATCCTTTCGGTATTTTTTTTAAAGAGGTAGCGCATGATGTGCACCCCTGAAGAGCCATTCTGGCCCTTTTAAATAAAATGGAGTTTTCAGAAAGTGGGTCAACAAGGTTTTAAACACATAATTAAAAATCTGAGTTTTCCTTATGGAAACACTTTTTTTTTTTTTTTTTTTTTTTTTAAGTGCCTCCGACATCCCAGTGAAAACTTTCAAAAATAATATTTAGACACCATAATTTTAAGTCAGCCATTTTATATATTTACAGCCTCCATTTCTAAGGATGTTTGCTGGAAAAACTGTCAACATCTCCTCGGACTACTCATCTAGGAGTGACATACTAAATCCCTACTTGTGACATCACAGATCCAGTCACAAACAATACAGTCTGGGTCTGCCGAATCATCTGCTGTAGTGCATCAGTACTGTTACACTATAACTGGCAACTACTGCACCTAACTTTCGGGTACCCCTCGGGTGTAGTGAAAACAGCATCGTCCTAGACCAGCTTTTCTGGTAAACAGAATGGTAACACTTTAAGTTTCCTTAATTACACTGTAACTACATTGCAACTGCAAACTTTTGTTAGTTTGACCTCAGTGATGGGGGGAAAGTGATGGAATCACTTCTGAAGGAGACAACTGTTGAGTACCTAGAGGCCAGAGTGGCACAGGGCCCAAGGCAGCATGGATTCACAGCAGGAAGGTCAGACGAATCTAACAGATTTCTTTGACTGGGTGGCCAAAGTAGTAGATTAGGGAGGGGCTGTGGACATGGCCTAACTAGACTTTAGCAAGGCATGTGACACAGTCCCACACAAAAGATTAATATACAAGTTAGCCAGCCTGGAAGTAGGTCCCAAGATGGTAGCCTGGGTAAAAAATTGGCTGGAGAACAGGACACAAAGGGTAATAGTAAACGGAATCCACTCTGAAGAAAGGGGGGGGGTTACTAGTTGGGTACCGCAGGGTTCAGTTCTAGGACTGGTCCTCTTCAATGTCTTTATAAGTGACACTGCAGGGGGACTGGAAGGAAAATTATGTCGCTTTGCAGACGACACAAAGATCTGCAACAGGGCTGATACACAAGGTGGGGTGGAAAGGATGAGAAGGAACTTGGCAAGGCTGGAGGAATGGTCAAATGTATGGCAGTTTAGAGTCAATGCTAAGAAGTGCAAAGTAATGCACCTGGGAAACAAAAACCCAGCTGAAGAGTACGCTATGGGGGCGAGATACTAAAACAACAAAAATGGAAAGGGACCTAGGGGTAGTCATATCAGATGACCTAAAGGTAGGCAAGCAATGTGAGAGGGCAGTAAGAAGGGCTGGGGGGATACTGGGATGTATAGGAAGAAGCATCACCAGTAGAAAACAGGAAGTTGTTATTCCTCTGCACAGACAGCTGGTGTGACCCCATGTGGAGTACTGTGTGCAGTTCTGGAGACCCAATCTCTGCAAGGACATAGACGGGATGGAGGCAGTCCAGAGGAGGGCAACTAAAATGGTGCAGGGTCTGCACCAGAAGACATATGAAGAGAGACTTAAGGAGCTTAACATGTATACCCTCAAGGAAAGGAGGGACCGGGGGCATGATGAAACTTTTAAGTACTTCAAGGAAATCAAAGTCCAAGAGGGTAGCATCTTTCAGAAAAAGAGATGGGCAAGAACAAGGGGCACAATCTAAAGATAGAAAGAGGGGAGGGAACGGCTCAGAGGTAATGTGAGGAAGTATTTTGTCACGGAGAGGGTTGTGGATGCATGGAACGGCCTTCCTGAAGAGGTTGTGGAGTCAAAAACAGTGGGGGAATTCAAGAATGCATGGGACAGACATAAGGCAATTCTAGGAGTTGGAGGTAGAAGGAAGCAGGCTGTTGGTTAACTAGGATCTGCCGCATATCCATTAGGTAGGGAAACGGGCACACAGAGTGGGCCAAGCAGTCCTTATCTGCCGTCAAATTCTATGTTTCTATGCTTCTACATGCAGTAAATGTGTAACTACAGTGTAATTACCCCTGTTGCATGTAACTGATGACTAACCCCACAGTTACACTGAAACGGACACTTAAACTGTGACCAACAAAACAAGCAATAAAGCAGAGGATTATGATGTCATTTTAGACAAGCAGCCTGATCAGAAGACCAAATGACACTGACCTTTCTGTAAATATTAAAAGAATGATAGAAAGGTAAGTATATAAAATAGCAAAACTATAAATTTTCTATATTTTTTTTTTTCTAGAGCTGTCCCTATAGTGTTGGAACTGTTTTTAAATGTGCTTCAAAACAGTGAGGTACCAGAACTGTCTACATGCCAGAAGCAAGAATCAGCAGAGTCTTTGAAAAGCCTGATTAGTAATGTATGATAATCTATTTTCTTATATTCTCTGTTTGGTTTATTGTTATTTATTTATGGAAAATCAATAAAAATATATTATGAAAAAAGAATAAGCACAGTCAAGCTCAAGTGCAGTATTTTGTTTTGTTTTAGTGCACTTCCCCATCTCTGGCAGACTGCCCCCTAGTGGTCCTAACCTACTCACCCATCCTGATCATTCACCTTCTTTGGACTTACCTTGTCTCCATTCCATCTTGGCTCACCCCCCAAAGCTGGGTCGTTAGTGGTGGACCCTAGCCCCCGATGGAGACTTGGAAAGTACAGCAGAGAGAGAAAACCAGTCAGTGGTGTGGGGCCATGTCCTCCTGCAGTGGTTGTTTTTTTCCCCTGTTTTTCTGGTTCCTCGCTCCTAGGATGTCGAACTTCTGATGCATGCGTATGCAATGCGTACCTTTGTGTTAGAGCACACTGATGTCCTCTCACTCAGTTCCTCAGTTCCTAGTGCACCACAGACAGCTAATGGCAGTAGTGCAGCAGAGTCCGAACTCCCTCCTGCCCCGAAGTGGACTATGGGACGCTCGTCTCACCTCCCCTAGCCAATCCCCCCAAAACTCGGGCTCGTTCCCAAAGATGGGTCATAGGCATCGCAAGCCGTAGCGCCATTGCTGTGCTGGCAGCCCAGCTTAAGTGCAGTATGTTCTAAAACAAATCTCACACACATGATGGCGAGCTCGTACACTGCGCAGCAGCAGGGCTACCAGTTAAGACACCGGGGACCTGGGTTCGAAAACAAGCCAGGGACATCAAAGCTGACTGGAGAGAAGGATCGTGTGTCCTCAATGGCACTCTCTTCCTCAGTGTAGGGAGTGGCAACATCCTCCGCCACAACACTGCCCCGGGGTGACCACTTGTGGTAATGCAGTTAGCGGGTCTGTGGGTAGGGCATCGTTGATACTGACACGCTATCATGCACATGATCATGACGTCCTCACTGCAACATCTCAAGGGGTTGGGAGCAACCAAGGAAACACCCCACCATGACAAGATGAGTGCCCTGGTACACTCAGGCCTTGTATTCCTTCCCAGCTGCTTCACATTAGGCTCAGCCCCCCCCTCACCCCCACAGGGAGATATCCGGGGACGGCCAAACTTGCTGGGCCAAAGGTGCTGAGATAAGGAGAGCAATGGGTGGGAATGATGGGCTGGGTGACTGACAGAGGGCAGAAAGGGGACTGTGATAGCAACATGCAGAAACAGAGTAAAAAAATAAATACGATGGAAGATTCAGTACATTTTTGAAATGAAAAACAGTTCTAGTGCATCTCCTACCTCATTTAGAGCAGCTTCAACCCCATTTTTCTCATAGGACTCTGCAATTTTTGCAATGGCCTGGGCTGTCTGCTCCTTTGCTATCACAGCATGCTCTGATGACAAGGACCGTGCAGCCTGTGAATTGGGGGACAGTGGTGCTGCAGGAAGAAGCATGAAAACCAATATTAAACAAGAGATGAACAGAACAGGTTGCCTGAAAAGACACTGATGTCCACAGCGGAGTTTCTGCCAGTCTGCTGACCTGAAGTTAAAAATCCCAGGACTCACTTTAGATTTGGGATGATTTGACCGCCAACTGAAATCTAACCAGTCAAAAGGAGTTCTAGATCGCCAAAAGTTCTATTTATTCAAATGTAATTATTGTTGCTGCTCTTCAAATAGATACACTGGCTACTTACTAAGAGTTTCTCTGACCAAACAGCAATTCAGCTGCGTTTTTGCTACCAATTATGTGGGCATGTAGAGTGGTGCCTCTCTAAGCTGCGTTTATTATAACTAGCATATAAAAAATATATATTTTGACACCGGGACTGGTTTTAGACCCAATGGTGCCCAAAGCAGAAGTGTCTGTGGTGCCCCTTTGCCGCTCCCACTGCCGCCTTTTCTCCCTTTTGCCCAACCCACATCCAGAAAGTGGTAAAAATTCTGTGAATAAATGGGTGACAACAATAATTTGGGTTTTTATATCGATACTTATTTCAAGCAGACCTCTGATTATATTTTCTACTTTAGTGCACCCTTTCTGTGCTGGCGCCCAACATCGCCTCTGTCTGACCCTTTAAAGATGCCAGACCTTTCAAATTAGTCATGTAACAGAAGCCACTCTAGATATAATGGACCTATCTGGACTAGTACCACCTCCCGCGATGTGTGGGCCTTAACTAACTGTGGTTCCACAGAAGGAAAAAAAAAAGGAAATACTTCAACTTGAAACACACTTTCTCATGGAGATTCTACTCTTACTCATTCCAAAGTAAGGATATCACAGGATTAAGTTTCAGTGTATTGGAGATCCTGGTATAATGACAGAAAGAATAATTTCTCATTTTTCAGTAACAATCTTTCACAGAATCATGTGGTTTTTCAGGCCTACAACTCCTTATGCCCCCAGATGGAAGCATTAAATGTCCCTGCCAGACCAATCCAATCCTGAATCCCCACATTTCAACACCCCAGACACAGATGAATGGTAACTGGGGTATTACTTTTCATGGTCTGCATACTGTGATATCTACTCCAAAAGTCTCCTTATGTCAGACAGTCCTTAAAAAGAATAAATGCTTAGTTATCCCAGTTCACATACCTTAGAGTTATTTTAAATTTCCCCCATCATAGTTCTTTTTATTTAATATTCAACATACATACAGGGCTGCAGCTATGAATTTTGGGGCCCCGGACAAGTCACTTGGAATGGGCCCGTTTCCCAAACCAGCTAATGCCAGGGATAATGCCAGCTCCTCGGGCAGGCCCCTCCTGAACTCAGGGCCCGGAAAACATCCCCTCATTACTGCAGCCCTACATACATAATACATAATAAGTATCTTGAAAGAGAAACACATATCAACTTTTCATTTAACCTCTGGCTACTCATCATAATGTAAGCTGATACAGAGATATGTATTACTAAACATCTCTCCCAAAGTTAATACTAAATATAGATTTGTAGCAATTTGTCTTAAGGGAAGTACCCATAAACATTTTGGATTATATGACAATACTGAACAACAGCGTTTATTATTCCATTTACAGAACTACATTTCATTAATAAATTAACTGAAGGAAAGTCCCCAGATCTCCTCAAATTTCTCCTTTTTATCTAAGATGGTATAATTAATTTTCTTGTTGCTAGCTACAAAGGCCATCATATTGTACCATTCCTTTATTGTTGGGGCTACTGGGTTTTTCCAATGTTTATTTTAGATCATTTCTGATCACACCAAGTCTGTTTGTTAAAATACTAATTAAAAAAATTAGAGTTTTGCATAAATTGAGAATTTTTTTTCTTTTGACCCTCTTAAACCCATTTGCTGTTAGTTCTCTTTTGCCTCATTTTGATTACGTATCCACTTTTTTTTTTTTTTTTTTTTTAACCTGGGTTCTACTGAGGTTCAAAATCTGTCCACTGTTTATAATATTTGTCATTTTGTTTTACTGGCTCCTACCCATTCCCACCTCTGTCATCTAGGTCGGCTATCCTCAGTGCAGTGCATACAGTATTTTGGTTGGTTTTTCTCCTCTCTCTGATAGTTTTCTAATTAATTAGAGACATGTTAACTAGACTGCAGTCAGCCAGTGGGGTTGTTCTTAATGTAGGATCTTGTAAAACTAGAGCTGGATTACGTGCTTTTACTGCAGCTGCCCTTCATTTTTGAAACAGCAACTAATACCGTATTTGTCTGATTTATGTACTGTAATTGTAATTGAATGTTACGTAATCTTTGGTACTGCAGAACTGCCTGGGTTGAGCTGGGTTGAGCCTGAAAAAAGGACCCTCGGTTAAGTGCTCTTACCAGGTTAACAAACTAAATAAATAAAAATAAAATAAAGTTATGATAAAAATAAAATAAAGTTACGAGTCTTAAAAGAGGACCAATTGACTTGTGGAAAGCCAATGCTTCTTAATAACAAAGGTGCTCCCTGACGTAATCTTAAACAGAAAGCAGTTTAAACTGTACATCAAGAAGCAAATATACATATCTATAAAGAACCTTGACATTTATGCTCTGCAACAGTTCCCATCCCAACTACAGCCTGCATGATGTTTGCATTCCCATACTTCTTGTAACAACAGTTGCAGACATCATACCAATTCAGTCCATTACAGTCAATGGTATGGAAAGAAGGCATAATATGAACAAAGACAGAGCCCCATCCATTTAACCGAGTATGGTGCGTTACCTTCACTAGCACTTGATGAGAATTCCTGAGAATCTGAGGTAGCAGGAGCGATTTTGCGGGACTGTTCTTCCACCCATTCCTCCACGTCATGTTCAAAGCACCGATTGTCCTCCAGCACATAAAGCGTTAGATCTGGTGGGAGTGCATGCAGTCTTCCTAGTGCTTGTCCAGTTTCTGCATCTGTATCCTCTAACGTTGAAGACAAAACATTTTATTTGTTACATAATTGATAAGCTAGTTGGCCAGTAACAAAAAGTAGTCTCGACGGTGTTGGGAGTGCTGCAGTATGAATTTCTGACAGTACAATAACCAGCGCACAGAGCCCAGTATTAGGAAAGTAAAAATTGTTTGCATCAGAACTGAGATGCCCAACACATGATAAGGAGAGAATGGCCCAGAAAAGTCTTCTCATAATTCGAAAGGCCCAGAAGTCATGGCGTACCTTAAGCCACGATTATCGCTGTGTTGGAAACTACCCACGGCCTCACTGCCGTGACTTCCAATGCCATGGTATACCATGGCAACCCTACTATGGTACATGGGTATAAAACAAAGTAACAGACTCTGAGCAAATATACCTTTTAAATTTGGTTTCTCCTATTCCAGTTTAGCCACCAACTATATCACGTAACGGGACTTAATCAAAAACAACATGTTCCATTCTGTTAGGCTATTGTGGTTAAACAAACAACTGTGTAATAAATGAAATTAAATACTGGGGGCTTAATTAGTTCAGAGTCCAGGTCACTACAGCCTTACATCAGGGCAACAGTGTAGAGTGGGTGAACTGTACCAAGATCAACAGTTCTACTCCCACACTGAGTATGTGGGCACAGTGCTGTTAACTATGGGGCCGGTATTTTTTTGGGGGGTGATGCCCTACTGGAAGTGTCATCCTTTGGATGAGATATTAAACAGATGGTCCCTGCTGTCTTGTCTTGTGGTGCTTTGACCAGGTAGAAGGCTCTGGTGGCTCCTTTAAAAAGATATGAGGATATTAAAGGGATGCATTGTCAAGTAGTCCTTCTCTAAGTAAAACAGGTTATAATACAACTGTGAGTGGTAGAATGAGAGAGTGAGAGAGACAGTGAGTGAAAGTCAGAAGAGCATGAGAGTGAGTGAGAGTGAGAAGAACGTGAGAGAGAGTACGGGAATAAGAGTAAGAGTGTGAGAGAGTAAGTGTGATAGTGAGAAAATGAGAGAGACAGTGAGTGGCATTGAGCACTTAAAGTTGTTCCATTTATCTGCATACAATTGCAGTACAACCAGCAACAGATATGTTGGCCTGTAATGTGTGCACAGAAATTTCTGGAATAAAAAAAAAAGCCTTTGTAAATTCAAACTATATTCTATTTCAGTGGGTAAAACTTCAGTAACTGATGGCAAAGAAAACATATTTCTCTTTTATAGCACTGCAAAAAAATGTTTCAAGACTTCTCCAAACAAGATGGCCATCACACACACTGTCATCTTAAAGTACCTTTACAGCAGGCAGGAATACCTCTGGGTGCACTGCTTTACCTGCAATTAGGTGAGGCAGGTTATTATTAATGTACATCAGGCAGTAGGCGCTGGCGTTTTTTTGGCCTCCGTATGAATCACGCTGTAACTCATCCCATGAAGACTCTGTCACAGAGATATCGTTATACTTCAACCAGCCCATCCTGGTGTGGTCATAGACGTAAGCCCAGTAGTGTCCTGCGTTGGCCTGCCCCTCATGGACCAGGACAGCATGCAGCCTGTAAGGAACCTAGCCAAATGAAGTAAAATTATTTCTGTTTTTGGACTTGGCAGATCTTACACAGTTTTAGATAAAGTCACACCCATGAAATGTTCCTGATCAACCAGAGAAGAAAACTGTTTGCATAAGGGTAGCAGTGGGAAGTCTACTAAGATATTATTATATATATATATATATATATATATATATATATATATATATATATATATATATATATATATATATATATATATATATATATATATATATATATATATATATATATATATATACATATATATACATACATACATACATACATACATACATATATATATATATATATGTAATAGATATATACTTGAGGTGCGCTGATGTAATGCGGCAAGACGCTTGGTGTGTTAATGCATGAGGTCATAAGGCCGAAAGAGGCCAACTGCCTAAGGCGCAAGTGATATCAGAGCGACCAGGACACCTCAAAAAATGGTATATCTAGCTTATAAAATGTCAAAATTGTTTTTGGGGAAAAGTGCAGGTGTGCGGTCGCGCCTGATATACACACGGTCATGTGATGCTCAGGATCCAATGGAGCAAGAACAATTTCCTACCCATTTTTATATATATATATATATATATATATATATATATATATATATATATATATATATATATATATATATATATATATATATATATACACATATATATATATACATATATATATACATATATATATATATATATATATATATATATATATATATATATATATATATATATATACATATACATATATATATATATACATATACATATACATATATACATATACACACACACACACACACACATATATATATACACACACACACACACACATTCATTGCAAAAAACTTTGTTAATGCATCAGTTAGGGATGCTTACACAGCGACAAGAGCGAGGAAATTCGACGTTAGGGATTTCAACCCCAACTCCGAATCCCTCCCCACACACATACAAGCAGGGGACAGTACAATGCAACACAAACATCAGAAACAGACACCATAAGGTAACAGAAAGAACATACAACTCTGAAAACATACCACAAGAGGCATCCATCACCACCACCACCACCTTTCGGCAACTGTATCACCTCTACTGCAATCCCAGTGTGTCTTGGGGGAGAGGGTACACCCACATGCTGTGCAACCATGCAAGATGGCCAGTGCATGAATTGTATATCTCCATGCACATAGTACAACAGTACCCATAAGTCATGGTAGGACGGCATGGTGAGTTTGGCCCTGTTCTTCCATTGAGATAGAACACCACTCTATATATGTCACAGAGGGACCGCAGGGTGCTATGTACCCTGCCCTACCATCCCTGCATTAGCAGAGTACAACACTATCTATGTGTCACAGTGCCCATATGTCACAGTGTCACCTGATGGTTGTTCAGATACTGCACTCTCATCCCTCCATCAAGATACAAGTACAACACAATCTATATTTCACACTATCCATATGTTACAGGAGAGTACAGGGTGCTTCGTACTGTGCTGTCAGATTCCTCCATCGTCCTACTACAACACAGTACATATGTCACACTGCCTATATGTCACACTGACAAAAGTGCAACACATGGATTGTCTTATACAATTTCAATACAGGTATAGTAGTGTACGGTCCAAACTACCCCGTGTTCTCACTGTGACATATGTACAATGTGACATATGGATAGTGCTGCACTATCTTGATGTAGGACTAGGAGGGCAGGGTGCCACAGTGACATATGAACAGTGTGTTCTATGGATTCTGACGTACTATGTCAATCTACGGATGAGAGTGCATGGTCCAAAAGATAGTGCACTCCCAGCCCCACATTGACATAATAGAACGGTGTCTTTATGAAATGTTAGAAACACCATTGGTCCATGTAGGTACAACAACAGTCTGCACAGATCAGGTGTGGAGTTCTTCACCATACAGTCACATCCCTACATGCAGATAGTACAAGAGTGTACACAGCTAACAGCAGAACCACATGATACTATACATCCTGGACTTCCATACCTCCATCTACACAAAAGAACAGTATGTACAAATCACAGTCACACAGTAAGTTGGTTCACACCCTGCATTCCTATCTCTCCACAGATGAACATATGTATCCATCTGTGGAAATATAAAAAAAGAGCATGGCTCATATACTTCAACGCATCAAGTTATGAGCAAGTGTAGCAAAATAGTATGAAAGTCATAACCATCTCACATTAAAGAACTTTCACCTAACAGGTTCTACATAGCCTTAACACCTAACCGCATCTTTGCACAGCATGTGGGTGTACCCCCCCCCCCCCAAGGACACTGGGATGGCAGCAGAAGTGATACAGTTGCTGAAAGATGACGACGGATGCCTTTTGTGGTACGTTTACAGAGTTGTATGTTCTTTCTGTTACCTTATGGTGTCCATTTCTGATTGGTTGTGTTGCGTTGCACCGTCCCCTACTTGTATGTGTGTGTGGAGGGATTCGGTGTTAGGGCTGGAAACCCTAACGTCGAATATCCTCGCTTTTGTTGCTATGTAAGCAACCCCAACTGATGCATTAAAGTTTTTTGCAATGAATTTCCTTACTTTTTGGAAAAGTAAAATATAACTAGTAAATAGTATGTGTCAGTGGGAGCACGTGGCCCCATCAAGCTGCCCATTTCTGCATAAAGATATGCATCTGCTCAAGTGCGGGCCCTCTGGGCCCTGAACTCCCACTTACACACAGCTACAGAGCCATACGGCAGCCCTATACGGCAAGAAACCCTTGTAACACTAATTTGCCGTCATCTTGTGAACCGTAGCAGCTAGAAAAAAAAAAATTTAAAGAGTCATCGTAATCGTGATGGAGAGATGTCCACGCAATACATCGACCGAAGCCGTATCTTACATAGTTTACAAAATATGGGCACTGAAAAGTGCTGTGGTTGCTAACTTTGAGGGAGTAATACTGGCCCACAAATCTGAAAATGAGCAACTGGAATACTATTTTTCAAATATCTCAGCAACTGTTCAAGGTAGAAAATTTTTTTCAAAATTTATAGTATTCATGGCTTTCCAACCTTTGGGGGAATAAAAATTTTTGCGATGAAAAATCCGTATCTCAAACCGTTTAAGATATGGGTGCCGAAATGCATGACAGCGGCAGCAATGTTATCCTACAGGAAAAGTCTCAACTTCATGATGGCATATCTATGGAACCACTTGGTGTTCCAACGCCTAAATAGCATAATCAGCATCTCTAGGGCATCCCCTTAATACCCAGCAAATTTCAACTCAAAAGACCAAACTGTTAATTTACAGTACAGTGGGAAAGTTTTTTAAAGTTAAAAAATTTCTAGTTCGTGAGGCTGCAAAATCCCAGACTGTCAGATCAACTCCCTCTCGTGAGCTGTCGAAATCCCTGCCCGCGAGAAATCCTCTAAGTGACGGTCAAGGATTTTGCTACTTCGTGAAAGAGGATCGGGTGGCAGACTAGAATTTTGACAGGTCGCAGACAACGATTTTGTCAACTCACAAAAGAGGATTCAAGAAACCAATCCCCTTTTGCGAGCTGACAAAATCCTAGTCTGTCACCCGATCCTCTTTCATGAGGCAGCAAAATCCTTGACCGGGAGTCAATCCTTGTCCACGAGAAGGGCCATCTGCTCACAAAGTGGCGGTCAAAGTTTTGCTACCTGCTTGAAGCAGGATGAAGCTCCGCGACTAGATTTGGTCACCTCGCAAAAGAGGATTCAAAAACCCAATCCCCTTTTGCGAGCTGAAAGAAATCTAGCCTGAGCAGATCCTCTTTCACGAGCTAGCAAAATCCTTGACCATCAGCTTAATCCTGGTCCGCGAGAAGGGCCATCTGGCCACAAAGTGACGGACAAGGATTTTGTAGCCTCATGAAACAGGATCGGCTCGCGGACTAGGATTTTGTCAGCTTGCGAAACAGGATCGTTAGCGAGTAGCAGTCAAAGGAATTTTTAAATTTAAAAAGGCTATTTTCTGAACAAACCAAAGGCATGGGTTTGTAGAGGGCATCACCCTGAACAAAACTCAAGCCTTATTACAAAGAAAACTCACCCATGGAGGAAGCTACAACATTTTGTCTGGGGGAAAAAAGCAAAACAAGATGGCTCGTGGACAAGTAATTTTTCTGTCGGACCAGGATTTTTTTAAATCCTCATTCGTGAGCTGACAAAGACTGTGAGCCCAATCCTCTTTCGCAAGATGTACATATATATCTTGGAGTGAACCGAGGATGCTCAGAACCCAAACATTAAAAATGAAAAGTTTGGAACGGATTTAATATTTTTTCAACTAAACCAAAGCTGGATTGTTCTTTGACCAAAACTGTTTCTACATTCCAAATTTCAGACCAAAAGACCACACGGTGTGGTCGCAGCACCATGGGCAAAAACATGTCAAAAGTGGTGAAAAATACATTATTTTCAGTGCTTGGCTGTGCAGAAACCGTAAGTCTAGCTTACACGCAACTTGGTAAATCAAGAGACCTACCATATGACATCGAGCAGTCCAAATTTCACGCAAATCCGTTGAATGGTTGCAAAGTTATTAACGTGCACAAACTGAGGTTTAACATTA